>JAGXJF010001092.1:0-289267 GCA_019208055.1 Stipa capillata
ACCAACAATATCTCCTCTTCTACTCTTTCTCTCCTTGCGCCGAGCCGTACGCGACTCTGGCATACTCTCCCATCGAGATAGGCCTCTCTCCTTGCACGCCCCTACAGGCGACGAGGCTTCCTACTGCTCTTGCACTACTTACATCATCATACTACTCCCTCCCCTCTTCATTACATACAAGAAACTCGCTCCACAACGCCCGAGCTGGAACCCTGCTTATCAACGCTCCGTTTCTCTACGCCGATTAAAGAAATACTTAGAGCAAACGGGCACGAACAACCACCTCAGAATTCCTTTTTTTTTTCTCTTCTTTTTCCCTGCCCCTCTGCTTCTCTACCTCTTTTTTTTTCCCCCCCCCTCTCCTTTTTTTTTTTCCCTTCCCTTCCCCCCCCCCCCCCTCTCTGCTTCTCCTCCCCCCTCTGCTTTCGCCCCCCATTTTCCCCCCACATCCCGTCCTCCCGGCTCTCCCTGAGCAGGGAGAGGCGCCCACTGGCTCTCCCTTCCCCTCCTTCCACACTCACCTAGAGGTTTCGCACAATCTCGCTCGGAGGTTCTGGGATTCAAACTCAACGGTTATTTTGGGAGAAAAACACTACTCTGAGGGTGCAATTCAGACATACTGAACAGTTCAAAAACTCATGAAAATCCAAGACCCAGAGTTCGGATAGAAACAACTCAGAGGTTTTGAATGAAAACAACCCTTCTGTCCCGAAACACAAATTGACTCAGAGGTCCCAAGAGATCCTCACTCGGAGGTTCCAGATAGGCAAAAGACAGAGCCAACTTGGTTTCATCAGAGGTGCCGGACCACGATGATCCGGACAAAAGATAGCACTGGGACAGAAGCTAAGTCCTTGCTCGGAGGTTCGGATATACTTCTGGACAAAGCTACTGATGGTATATAAGCTTTTCTCCACCTAGAGTGTTCCGGCAAACCTCACTCGGAAGTTCCGGACAAAGCTACTAATTGGACTTGGAAAGTCCGGACGAACTTCACTTGGAAGGTCCGGGAGAAAATCGATCTATGGATAGAAGCTCTATCTTCACTCGGTGTGTCCAGACAGTCTTCACTCAGAAGATCCAGGCAGTAGGAACTCAACTGGACAGAAGCTTTAAAAGGTTCTAGATACTCTGGATGAACCTTACTCGGAGGGTCCGGGTCAACACTTAGCGTGCTGAAATCTACTCTCACACACACTCAAACATTTCGATCGACTGGTCTGGACATTCCAGACAACCACTGAAGTTTTGGTGTAGAGAGTTTTCCAAAAACTTCTAGAAAAGATTTTCATTATCACTTAGCAAGTTATCTTTTTCCATGGTATTGACTAGCTCCCTCCTCTATAGTATGGTTATCCTATACTCAATGTGATCATTAGACCACTAAAAGGACCAGAAAATGTTCTTAACCTTCTCGATTCCATGCCATCTCTTTTTTAATCTTTTAGAGGTGTCTGTTCCATTTGTCTTGGAGACTAAATACCTGATCAACATCTTGATGCACACATTATTCTCTTAATCATTTTATCATTAATTATCAAAACCCACTTAGGGGGCCAATATGCAATCTCTCTTTTGATGATTGATGACAACATGATTAAAGTTTGATAAAAAAAATTAAGTACATTTATTTTGGGTTCCAAGATATAGAGTGAGCTCCCTTAAAATATGCATTGTTTGATATTGTCTTTAAATGTAAATTCACATGTCATGGAGAAAGTGAAAGAGCCCTCTCTATATCTTGGAATCCATGTACGTGCATAGTGTAGATGGTAAGCTTATAACAAAGATACTATGCACTAGATGTGCATGGCAAAAGATGCATTAGAATAAATAAGCATGTACGAGCATAGTGCATGTTTCGCTTAGGGACCGCTTAATGTTCTAGTATACTTTTACAGAAAGTATTTTGGGTCATAATTTTATTAATCTCCTATTCACTCCTCCTCTAATCGATACCCTAGATCTTTTATAGGACAGCGGAAAAGACCGCAGGATACAACGATCACCTTGAGCTCCTCTACCATTCCCCTCTGATCCCCCGTCATGTAGCCACCAAATCGACATAAATGCACTTGTCTTTTCCAAGTCCGACAGAGAAAAACCATCCCTGATCTCCCTCCTAGGTGAGACTCTGCCCACGCTGCCACCACCTATGGCCTATCATCGCTGTCCTTGTCTGATTTTTTCCATCTCCTGAGCTATGCGCTTCTCCTTGGCCTTGCCCCAAGCTATACAGGGCCCTAATGGCTAGTGCTTTGTTCTTTGTTCTCATTGGGTAAAAGAAGAAGCAGGTGCTAAAATGCCCAATGGTACGAAGGTAATTGCATGTTGGCTAAAGAGGTCTAGTCAGCTAGAAATTATTTTAGACATTTATCAATTACTATGGGTTATTTGAAGTATTATCAAATAACTAGTCCCTCCCAGACAAAGAATAGAGTAAGACATGATATTTTATCAAATCCCCTAAATAAAAATGGCATTTCTTTTTCTTTGCTGATTTTATTTTCCAGGAAGTATGCTAAGGCAACCATGCTTTGGCTGGCGTATACGTTGCGGATGATGTGAGGCAGCAGGTTTGGGGTGGTTGGTGACCAAGTGGGCAACTGTTCTTGGTTCGCCTCTCCTTGTTGTCAGTGGACCTCTGATGCTCTTCACGAGCCTGTTAGTGCTCCCTTCACCCTCATTCTGTGGGTCATGCTAGATCTAGCCTACTCTCCAGTGATGGCATGGAAAGGTTGTCAATAGTGGTTGTGGCTCTGCTCTTTTTCACGGAGCTGACTTCCCTCTCCCATGTTGGTGGTTGTGACCGCATGCTAGGCTTTGGGTTGCTAGTTTTGTGCTCTACTGCCGGCGTAGCTAGGATCGTCCTCTCAAGGCTGAGGTGTTTCCTCACTCTTATAGTTGGGATCAATATAAAGTTTGGTCTTCTCGACTGGGGTTGTGGAAGCGCCATGGTGTGCCTACGTGGTGGCACTTCAGTGATGGTCTAGGGTGGTGGTGCTCGACGGTTGCGGACCGTTTGTAAGACTGACATGTGTATGTTGTGTTGTGTCTATTTATACCGTTTGTTGGGGTGGCTTATGATCTTGCGATGGGGACGTAAGATGTTTGTGTTTTTTCTTTTTTGTACTCCTGCTTTTTCAGTGAAGTAGATAAAGTATTTTACTCGTTTCAGTAAGTACGGTGTAGACGAAGGTGAACACAAATTTGCAAAGGAAGCCAGAGCGTAAAATTGGAAGGCGAACACAAATGCTGACCGGGAGAGAGTTCTGGCAAAAACAACCTTCTTCACAAGGCCCATACGAGTTTCCCTTGTGTCGCCTATTGCAGCCCACAAGGTCAAGCTTCCTCTCTTGCAGTATCTCGAGTCTGGGATGTAAAAAGAAGAGGCTTCCAGGGGAGAGCCGAGAGCCGAGAGCGGAGGAAATACCAACTATTTTAAGCCGAATGTAATTACATGAAGCCCAAGACCAAGCTCAAGAAAGGCCAGGTCAAAGCTAGCGCCAATTAGTGGCTAAATTCCCCTAAAAAAATTAGAGGCTATTTGCAAACCGATAGCAAATTAGTAGATATAGGTATAGCTCGTATGGGATTTGGCGCCTCTAGAAAATTAGAGAAAACTATTATTATTATGTAATTCATGGTAGTATATATTATCACATAGCTGTAAATAAGACACGAGTGTCTTTGGAATAAATGAGCCTTAATAGGCTGTTAGTCGAGGTAGAAGTAAAAGTGGTGTGAATAGAATTTATATGATAGGACTTTAGTTTCACCTTGCCAATTAACCTCGGTGGAAACCAACATACAAGGGATGGCCATATAGTCTTGTTAGTTGTATGGCAAGAGGGAGAAATGCTATATGTATGCCATACGCTCACTCACATTTCGCGTTTAATTATATGTGGCATACTACAGTCCTTATCCACACCGCAACTGTCGCGCATAGGAATAGGGAATCAGTAGGCTCTGGTTTTCCCCGGCAATCACGACTTGCACAGGTGTCAGGTGATCAGTTTCTTGGAAGTGCTCCGTATGACTGCTCGTATCTTGGTCACGTCTCCTTCGGCTGGATCGCTCGCTTCCTCAGCTCTTCAAAATCCATCCTTCATCTGTCATTTACGCGCTACCATGGTGATGCATTATAGCTTCATGTCGAATTTGAGATGGTTAGCGATTACGTTCATGATCTTTGTCGTATTAGTTGTTGTTTTGTTAATTGCTGCGAGAAATGTGCAGAAGTGACAATGTTATTTGATCTGTTATGTATTTTCGGAATTAAATTAACGTTAGGGCCATGTATTATTATTGATAGTTGTAACTATATCCGCTTGTAAGATATAATTTCTCAATTAACATGTATAATATTTTCATGGAATATATAAAATCACGCTTCAGCAATTACTATCTCGTACGATTACTATGAATTATTAAGAGTACTATCTTGTAAAATATTAGTAGGTTAAACGTACACCAATTTGAGGATATGTAATTAGCGGTCATACTCACGCATTAATCAACCACTCTGGGGCCAGCGGTGGCGGCGGCGAGAGCGACTACCCAAGGCGAGTATGGCATATAATTTCTTTCTTTGGCAAAGAGTTTAATTTAGACTAGCGTGAAACAAAGAAACAATATGTCAAGCTTCAGGCCAGAGGCAAATTTTTTTAGCCGAGGCAAAGGCAGGAGTTCTGCCGATTCATTATAAGAAAGAGAGGAGAATATTTACAGAGGTTCCGGAGGAGAAGGTAAGAAATTACAAGTCACTAATGGTCAATTTTCGCAACCGGAAGACCTCCCAAGACAAATCTGCCACGGCGGTAGCAGAAACAAAATTTCTGCGCTGGTTCTGCCATTGACTAGCTGGCAGCCGGCACCTGTGTGCCAAGCAACAAATTTTCACTAATAGACACTTTTCAAGCAGTAAACAAACACTGCGTGGCAACGAAACCAAATAGATTGCACTATCTTCTCAAAAAAGAGTAAAACATCATAGACGGTTAAATAAAACCGATGTTGATAAGCATAATCACAAAACACGTATACAATATGTATTATATTGTGTATCCCTATAGTAAACTGTCACAACAGATGTGTTATACTAAGTTGTTCGGCGAAACCAACTATATATATTCAATTACACAGATATATCTACTAATCTCCGAAAGACAGAGGTCCTGTTTGGAAAAAGAAAAAGAAAGACAGAGGTCACAAAGTTACGCCAGAATTGCAGGCGACGCCTGGCCTAGCGTAGCCGGAACAAACCGGCCGGCCAGCCGGCCGCCGATCGAGGAAGGAACGAAGGCATCTGCGCGGCAGGGCACGGCATGGCAGTACCATGAAACAAACGAAACCGCTGGTGATGACTAATCATCACACGTACGTACGCACACCCAGTTCCGATCAATCAGTCGCGTGCGCCGGCTCTCGCCGAAAGCGCGCGCGCACGCGCGTTCGCGACGCCACCGGCCCGATCAAAACGAAAAATGACACGCATACATAAACAGACGCCAGATTCAGGGCCACATACTCCGTGTCCTTTTTTGCTTAAGCATGCGCCCTGCCCCTGTCCCTGCCCCTGCCATACACTTATTCTTTTAAGTTCGGCAGCTTTGTCGTCGTCCCTGCTCTCTCGAGTACCCAAAACCAACGACGTCTCATCACACAGAAGAACAACAGTACCACCACTGTTCTTCTAGCTCCTACTAGTACCTAGCATAACGACCTGGCTGGCTTGCTGGCTGGCCTGACGCAGTTTTTAATCGCATCTCCGTCGTCGAAGCATCGATCGCGTCATACGTATGACCTTGCCTTTGCTGATCAGTCGCTGTGCCACCACAACGACTTTTATTTATATTAATGAAGAACGAACAGCATGCATGCGTATGGGATAAGCAAGCCGATTAGGACGTTACCCGATCATGATCAGACGTATTGCACTTGCGATTTGAGAACAACTCGATCGACACTTGGAGCTCATCCTGGCCAATGGAGGCCACTAGCAGTACAAGCTTACACGGCTCACAAAAGTTACATCTATACAATAAGCCGAAAGGCCTCCGGCCCGTGACAATCTTTTTGTCCATATTAAGTGCTGATCAAGGTGAAAGAAAATAATGATCATTGATACATTTAATTTGGTGAGATCAATCGGTCAGATCAATCACTGACCGATTGATCCAATAATTAGTAGAAATATTATATATAGCCTATATTATATATGTGTACCATATGGAGCATTGCGTCTAAGATTTATTTATATATATAAGTACGTAAGCCCGATTGAAACTTGTAAAATTAATTGCACGTAGGCACCGGTTAAGATGGGCTAGTTTAATAGTTTCTTGATGTGATGATTTGTGCCACGACATCAATTTGACTAGCTACTACGGATGATCGATCGAGTACGTCAAGGATCAACGCCTGCACACACACCTACTACTTCTACTGCTACCAGTCGCTTAATCAATGGAAGTGGAGTCTTCGAAGCAATTTCATGAAGTAACATTGATGCTTACATGTTTGAGAAAACAAAGCACACGAGCTAGCTGCTCCCAATAACAAGCTCCGTATTCGTCTCACATTTTCCTTCTTGGGGAGAAAAGGTTTCAAAGTTTGGGATGTCGTAGCATTGATGTGTTACACGCATTTGTACTGTAATGCTGCGCTTTACACGAGAATGCGAAATTTGCGCATCTCGGCACGTTCTTTTCCTTTTTTTCTTCAAAATACTCCTTCAGGGTCGATTAATTTAAGTTCTCCTTCGGAAGACTTTGGTGCAACTTTCGTTTTTACCAGGGTTCCTTATTATTTGTGTTTTTTCAGTATTTTCATCTGATGTACTATCTTTACTTAATTAATAAAGTCAGATTGTTGCTCAAAAATCTGACCAAATTTCAAGCATAAAGATGCAATTTTGCTGGGGACAAGCTTGATCCGGCCTGTGTTGGCCATTTGCTTGGGAGACGTAGCACGTGGCATGCCAATGACAAGGTTGTGATGACAAGAAGTAAGATGTCGATGCAGCCCAACAAAAACGTCCCTTTGCAGGTTTCGATCGATCGACCGAGCAGTGTCTTACATGTCCATTTTAGACACATATATACATAGGGTTCAGGCAGACAAATGACATGGAGATCCTATCCGTTTTATTCGACTCCAGTTGGGGTCCAAGTTTCTCTGTGGCTGCTGAACCACGTCGACATCGAGCAATCAACAAAATTATTAAAACTAAAGTGGATTCCCGCGATATACTGAGTTTTCATATATACATGTACTACTGTGTGTACATGTACAGTATTGTACATATATGGTATATATACTTTCTTTTAAATACAAGGTAGAAGAATATGAGTGGACACGCACCACAATGCATGCATGCAAACACACACATACACAATATATATACATATGGATATACATGTCGAAAATATTGTACACATTTGTCAACGTACGTACATATGTATATATGTGTATGTATATATCCTGAACTGATGAACTTTTGAGCGTAGTATTTATGTACGTACATACATGTACGTATGCATGAATTAGTACGTGATGATGTATATGTGTGTGGTAAAAATGACATGGAAATCTTATCTACTTATCTTGATCGAGCACGCAGGGGCTTCAAGTTGTTTTTGTGGCTTATCTACCTTAGCTACTTGTTGTAGGCATCAAGGAGATCCATGCAAGCAAGAAAAGGAAGAGAAGAATTCTTGAAACTCTCGGGATGAACTGAATGTGATAGGAAAGAAAAGATTATGGGAAAAGTAAACGAATGATCGAGCACAGCTTGCCGGCCTGGTTCTGGTCTCCATCCAAATTTAGCCGTAATATCATTGTTTCCTTTATCTACTTTGACAAGAAATATCCATTGATCATATATATCATCCGACCCGTCGAGCTTAGCTAATAACTTCTGCACTTATCAGGTAACAGCTGTGGGTCCTTGTTAATCATGTACCCAAACACGACATATTCCGTTATCTATCCTCCTTTCAGTTCTTCTTGCTTTTCTTGAGGCGATCAACCTCCTTTCAGTTCAAGTGGCTATATTCTTCAAAGAAAAACTCTAGTTGCTAGCTTTTCCACCTGTATGCCTGCCTTTAATTTGTACCGGCAGGTAGCTACTTAATTTCTATTTTCTTAGAAAAATGTGAACCTTTTATTTTTCTGTGATTACACGAAAAACAAATGCAAGTTTTATATGTGCATTTTGTGCTTGGAGCAATTTAGTGGCAATCAAGTCTTATCTCTACATGTCGCAGTTAGTAACGATGGGTGTTTTAGGACCTGGACAAATTTCTGTTTTCAAGAGGGATTCTATCATGCTGTTGTTTGCTACGAGGACACACAGGAAAGAAAGTGTCATGACTTGGGAAAGCGAGCAGAAACAAAAGGACATGGAAAAATGGCAGAAAACTCGCGTAGAATCACACTACTCCAAGAAGAAAACCACTTGACGGAGCTAGCCACCGAAGAGCGAAGAGAAGTCCAGCAAGGCAGCGATACTAATCAACAGCCTGTAGCGATCGATCTACTGATAGGACAAGGTGTCTGCCTGCGTCCACATAAGCATGGAGAAAGATTAAGGACCTTTCAATTATATATATATATATATATATATATATATATATATATATATATATATATATATATATATATATATATATATATATATACTGGGCCCTGTGTATACTGGCCGTAGACAATTTCCACACTTCTTTTCTCCCACTTGAGAATAGGATCTGAGCTAGCTGATTCATACAATTCCCCGTGTTTGTTCTCTAAAAAAAAGAATAATTCAGAGTTTCCACAGGTATCACAGAGTGATTAAATTTTTTTCAAATTTCAAAGTTAGTCACCCTTTTGTTTAGCCGTAAAAATCAAGATGCCACAAGGTTATACTCACTTGTTCAGAATGTATGACATCTCGGACGTCAACATGCTGTCCAATGTTCAATTTCTTTTTTTAGCGTTCCTTGGGTGTTCAATTTCAATCGCTACTTTATATATGAATATATTAGTAAAAAAGTATAAAATTATTACATCACATAACAAGTTTCATGATAAATTCAATGATATCATTTTCACTTGATTAATATAGATATTATATCATACGTTAGTAGTTAAAGTTCAAATTTTGACTATATATCTTTTAAAACGTAGTATATTTACAAATGGAGCGAGTGTTTTGTTGATCATCGGCTGGTTGGCCACAATTTCCACATTTCTTAGTTATCTATCCCTTTTGCGAGTAAGTTCTTCAGAGTTGAAACAGGAAACCAATTTAATTTCCAAGTGATGTATGACTACTTGTTAATCTAAAGTAAAAGATGGTGCCAAGAACTAATATATATATATATATCATTTTTATTTATTAGCATTTCCCCACTGTGACAGAAACTTCATCATACGGATGAAACCAACAACTAAGCAGCCCGATATGATCAGGTACCTAGCCGCCCGTGCACGATGAAACACACATGTATCCAGTGGAACAGGAGGGCAGCACCCGCTCTATGCCAGAATGCTGACAGGACAAGTTGTTCCCTTGCATCCACATAAGCAAGAAAGATATATGGATAAAGTGCACTTTTCCATGTGGCCCTCCATCGATCCATCCGACTAGGCTGCAGGTTCCCATCCATACAGAGCCCCTAGATAGGACAAGGGGTGGTGACTTGGTGTCCACATAAGCAAAATTAAAAGCGCAAGATAACCATCTCGTTCAAGGGAACTTGTTGGGCACCAATCAAGTTGTGCATAGTTGTAAGTGATGTATGTACACATATAACACATGCATTGTGATGTTTTGGGGGTTTATGTGCCATGTCGCGTGCTTTATATATGTTAGCGGCGGGCTATGAAGTTTCGATCGACCAAATTTAGTAGTCCTTTTTTTGATGGTCGTAATTTAGCAGAAAGGAGAGATTTTGAATCGAGTATGTATGAGTTGATCTCACTCTCATCATGTTGTGGACTAGATATCTCATCTATCGGATAAGATTAGCCTAGCTCTCAGACTTGTTTCATGCTACAAAAAATTGTTTGGTAATGTTTGCCGTGCTAACCCCATGAATAAATTTGGCTGCAAACTATTCATCTCCAGTGAAACTCAGAATAAAATCATTTCGAATTGTACAATGATTAAAGACATAAAATTGAATTAAGGTTTCTCTCAGAAAAAAAGAAAAACTTGTCTATATAGACCAAAGTGGTACCACCATAGCTACAACGTACCATGTTAAATAAATATATAACTCGCTACAAAACACATGTCTCAGAACACTTTTAGCATATATGACCAGATCAATATGCATGTGCGTCAAAAATGAGGGCTGCTAAGCCACCAATAAGAAATTTCTCACTCTGTTAATTCTACCAGTGTCCCAGCTGGGTTGCTAGCTAATACTAGACATGACCGGTTCTTAAAGATATTACTCAAATAATTCGTTCACTGAAATGTCCTAAGTAGTCGGACCTTTGTATTCGTATTAACTGTAATCTACACATTTGGTGCACCTAATATTATCTCTTCATTAGTAGTTATGCGGGAAAGCAGTTGCATAACGGGACTCTACTGATAGCAACAACATAATATAAAAAAATCAACGGCCGGATCTGGATGTTGCAGCAGATTAGTTGGCGAGTTTGTTTGCTGTTGAGGTTACAACAACACAAGGGAACACCATGGGAGATCAAATGCTCACAGATTTGTAAGGCTGATGAACTCAGTATTAATCTTCTTCTGAGACAATAGTCCAAAAGTTAAGTGGAACTAGTCTTCTGAAAAAAGTATACGGGCATGCCTAATTAAAGTGGTTCGAGTAATTCTTTGGTTCACGTGATAAATTATTAATTAGGTACACCAAAAACACCAATTTCCTTATCATTAAATTGAGTGCTCCCTGGTTGGTCCCTTCTATAAATACATTTATCAAATATTAAGTGATACATAAAGTAAAAAATCTAGCAATATATCTATCAAATGTTAAATGATACATATATTCACAAGTACTATATATCCCCACATAAGAACAGAAAAAGGTGCAGTCACAAGGGTGGCTGATTTCTACCCTTCAGATTATATGTCATTAAAATATATTTTTCTTTCTATATGTCACTACACGATAGAAAACAAAGTTAAGAAAATAGTAGTGTCAATTCTTCATAGGTAAGTCACGTCGTCTTCTGCAGAATACAATAAATCCTGCCGTGAAAAACCCGACAAACCGAATGTTCTTGAGTAAGACGTACATATCGGATACCACGCGCCGCATCTTAATGAAGACTAAAAACTTCTCTTTCATGGTACATCATGCTCGGCGTCTAAATTCAAACTTTCTTTTTTTCAAAAGCTGTTCGGTACTCTCCATGAATTATCCTCCTACTTGTTACAACAACCTAGTCCTAGTGTAGCGGATAACCTCTGCCCACCAGACACCGTGAGACGGGTGACGCATGCAATGCAACGGCTGCCCGGCCTAGCTAGTCAATCGCAACAGGCTAAATTAATGTCGCTGGAGTAGACGCTGGGTGGGCCTGAGCGCGAGTGGATTGGACCAAACTCCGTCGATCTCCTCGTCGGCACCTATATAACGGGGGTTGCAGCCACTGGTGGCTTCAGCAAAAAAGAACACAAGCTAGGAGTGTTTTAGAGAGAGAGAGACGTGTTGGTACCACGACCTTGAAGCAGCAAGAGAGAGAGAGAGAGAGAGAGTTTAGAGAGAGATTCTTGAATATGGCGAGGAGCCAAGGTGTAGCCTCCATGTTCGCTCTGGCATTGCTCCTCGGAGCATTTGCGTCCATCCCTAAAAGTGATTCCCTTCTCTCTCTCCCTACCTCTTCCTCTTCTTCTCCCTCTCTCTCTCTCCCCCTCTCTCTGTGCTGTTGCTTGTTTGGGAATGATTAGCTAGGTAGGATTCGTTTTTGTTTATGCAACTCATGCATGGAGTTTCTTGAGAGGAAAAAGCTGATAATACGTTAAAAATTAAACTCAGCTTTCATTAACAGATGCATGCATTAGCTAGCTAGCCATGGTATATGCATAGTCACATATATCTCTCTCGCACCAATGTCACATACTACTACCCTTTTTTTTAAAAGATGCATATAGTACCCTCTCTTTTGGTGCATGTCGCTTTCTTTCCTGCGTTTTGTTCCTTCCCTCACTATGAGGCGCGCAAGGTAAAAAGCTTAAACGGCGTCCGGCCGTCTCATTCTCTACCTTGGATGATGCATCAATGGAACAGTAACTTTTTTCTTGAAAATTGAACAGTAAATTTTCCATAAATTCACTTTATTTCACAATAGTCAAGAAATTTGGATTTTTACTGCTAAACCCCTTTTTTTCATTTGCTTAAAAATATCGTTTTCAGGGATATGATAGTGTTTTTTCTCTATGTCCCGCTTGCACCAAGATAAAAGTGCACATATATAACTATAATATTTAATCTTGATTGTAGTTTATTTGTAGGGAAACATTGTAGGAAGTATATATAAGTTTTCCGCAAGGATCGAAATTAATATCTTAAACGCACTGAAAAGGATATATATGTCTAGTTACTTTGAACTCTAAACTATTAATTAAGTTGATGGGGAAACCCAAGTTACTGTGACAAATCAAGCCTTTTTCGTACACACAAACCAGCAAGCAGGCTTGCAGATGAAGTCTTTGTATGTTTGGTGAGCATCGATCCATGTCAGTTTAGTTGTTTCCTAACCCTCTTTTCGGGGGAAAAATAATTCAGAAGGTTTAACTAACGACCTAAGCTACAGTCTCTTTCTTTCCATCTCTCACTATCACATTAAGCTATAGCTAGCTAGACTCTTTCCCGCGCGCCATGCATGCAGAAGTGTGCGTGCCTTGCACAGTTGCTCCCTTTTTGCCGTTGTTGACACGATGGAGTCCGGTGCCACTTGTTTTGTTCCCTGATTAAATTCGGTGCAACAACTGCGCTTAACCACCCGTCGCTAACCATCTTTTTCTTCTTCCTTCGGTTCGCGGCCGGTCGCATCTTGACGTTTTTTCAGCACGCATGATCGATGTCGTACCGGCCAGTCCAATATAGTCCTCCTCGCTTCAAATAGTTGTACTACTGTTCCATCCTTTAAGTTTGATAAATATTAATTGTACTTGCTAGTAACTAACTAGTACAACACATCACTAACCACAGGTTAAATACCCCCTAGCTAATATTAATTGTTCTTTCTCTTGGTCTAAGTGTGATATGCCCTTCTGCCTGAAATAGGTTGAAAAAAATGATGCGTTAGTTAGTATAGTAACAGTTACAAATTGATTAGGTATATACGCTGAAGGGAAAAAAAATGAGATTAAAGGCGTAGGATATACAAAAAAGGAGTATCAATCTGTTGCACTTCATGGCACGGCTAACCGCAGCTAGCTAGCGCATGCACGCACGCCTTGGCGATTGACATCGTTCATACGTGGAGTATCCAACGTCGTGCTGCGGACGTTGGACCAGAAACTTTGTCCCCAGCGTGTATCCTCTCTCAACGGCTAGCTAAATAGCCAATAGCCATGTGTGGTCCTCTCTCTCTCTCTCTATATATATATATATATATCTCTCTCTCTCTCTCTCTCTACATACTTGATGCCATAGGCGATTATATATGCATACTTCATACATATGTAAATTTTTGTTACATAATTGACACTTTAGTTCCAACATATTTTTGGCAAAGTTATATATATCTGCCATAATTAGAGTAGAGTTAGATGGTTAACCAAGCAACTCAGCGCGCTAGGTAAAGGATTCACTCAAAGCGAGTCAAAGTATATTGCGTTGTTTAAGGTTGTCGTTGGTCACGAGCTAGCGTATCCACTTTCGTTCTTCCTTGCACGTAGTGATAACAAGGTCAAGGCGCGAGACTAGCAATATTCCTCGGCATATATTGTGCGTTGCATCTGACACCAACTCATGACTGTAAAAGCAAGACAATAATACAATATGCAAAGTTAGGAGCTGCACGCATGCATCCATGTCAGTCCATGAGTACATACAAAATTCAGTTAAATGTCCCTTTCTGAGTTAGAATTAGACCTCCGATAGGTCAAAAGGGTGCATATATACTATATAATACATCGCCGCCATTGTTGCTTTGTGTACTACTCAATTTTCCATTTCTTTTCTCAACCAGTGCAAGAAATTTTCTAAGGACATATATAGAACAGTAAATGACTGTGCAGTAACTGAAGTGTGACTGTGCGTGGGTACGGAGGGCTAACGAAAGTTGCTTGTACGTACATGCAGGTGTGGAGTCCATCGGGGTATGCTACGGCATGAGCGCCGACAACCTGCCGGCGGCGAGTACCGTCATCGGCATGTACAAATCCAACGGCATCAACTCGATGCGGCTGTATGCGCCGGACCAGGCGGCGCTGCAGGCCGTCGGCGGCACGGGCGTCAACGTCGTCGTCGGGGCGCCCAACGACGTGCTGCCCAACCTCGCCGCCAGCCCGGCGGCCGCCGCCTCGTGGGTCCGCAACAACATCCAGGCCTACCCCTCGGTCTCCTTCCGGTATGTCTGCGTCGGCAACGAGGTCGCCGGCGGCGCCACGCAGAACCTGGTCCCGGCCATGGAGAACGTGCATGGCGCGCTCGCCTCCGCGGGGCTGGGCCACATCAAGGTGACCACGTCGGTGTCGCAGGCCATCCTCGGCGTGTACAGTCCGCCCTCCGCCGGGGAGTTCACCGGCGAGGCGCAGGCGTTCATGGGCCCCGTGGTGCAGTTCCTGTCGCGCACGGGGTCCCCGCTCATGGCCAACATCTACCCCTACCTGGCCTGGGCGTACAACCCGAGCGCCATGGACATGAGCTACGCGCTCTTCACCGCGCCCGGCACCGTCGTCCAGGACGGCGCCTACGGTTATCAGAACCTGTTCGACACGACGGTGGACGCCTTCTACGAGGCGATGGCCAAGCACGGCGGGACGAGCGTGGGCCTCGTGGTGTCGGAGAGCGGGTGGCCGTCCGGCGGCGGCACGGCGGCGTCGCCGGCCAACGCGAGGGTCTACAACCAGAACCTCATCAACCACGTCGGCGGCGGCACGCCGCGCCACCCGGGCGCCATCGAGACGTACCTCTTCTCCATGTTCAACGAGAACCAGAAGGACAACGGCGTGGAGCAGAACTGGGGCCTCTTCTACCCCAACATGCAGCACGTCTACCCCATCAGCTTCTGAAGCTAGCTAGCCGCAGTATGTCCGTACGTACGCATGCATATACGTGGTAAGCGTGTACGCGTACGTATGTGTACATTATGTATTGTACAGGGATATATATTGGGAGTCACGACCGCTGAGATCAGTATCAAATACTACTCAGATGCGTACGCTATATATAGTAGTGGTTTGCTATATACGATGTGATTACATACGGTCGAAGGGAAGCTAATTAAAGTAATTGCTCCCTTCCTATAGTAGAGGTCGATTGATACGTACACATACGTACGTACGTAGGAGGTATATTGTACGTAAGCCAATTGCAAGATGTGTACATTATATATATCACCGTATAAGTTTGAGATACGTCTCAATTTTCACACTCCGCTTCAGAAAAATTCACAATTCCATTCTCTTTTTTTTCACTGTTCCGTTCTTACTTAACGCTGCATGCATGGGCATGGACACATGGTTATATGCGCTCGAAAACAGACAGGCACACATGCGAGCCCGGTGTCGACGTGGAAACTTCTCTAGCCAGACACGTGTCCAGGACGGGTGGCTCAGATCGACGTGACCCGGTCACGGGCTCGACCGATCCGCGTGCGTCCGAGCGGCACGGACTCGACTCGAGAGCGACGCGCACTCTACTACTAGACGGCGCAGACGATCCCGTCCATACGTATTTTGTTTCTCAAATCTTCGCAAATCTATTTATTTTGTCAACAAATTCGGCTGGGGCCTTATCTCTGTACGACGTATTCGGCATCATCCATTTGTTTTGCGGATATGTATATCCCCTCCAGGCTCCCGGATCTTCTGCTTACGGAACGCTCTAGCCGTTCCTGTGCAGCTTGCTCATCCTTGCAGCGCAGGTATGTGTGCTCTCTACCTTTGCAACTGCAATACTCATGGATAACTGCGTGGGATACCATTGGGCCCTAGATACCATCATAATTCTACTAATTATTTTGATCGGAATAATATAGATAAATTATTATTTTGATGTTTTAGTTTGTTTTAAACTTCTTTCATGTTTTAGTTTGTTCCAACGGGGTTTCAGTTCATTGATTGTATGTGCCTAGCTAGCTAATTAAACGTTGAAGCTAACGATGATTTGATGGACGTAGTTTTAAATGGCTACTGGAGCCGGTGGCGTTAGGCTCACCTAAACTTTTTGAAGTGGATGCTGCTGCGTCACATAACATGAATCGGTTGTGATGAGAAATGTTGGTGCCTGCTGCCTCTTGTGCTTTTGTTGATTCGGAATCTCCATCGGAGTCGGAGCTAGTTATAGCTTAATTTACACTATTTCCCTAGTATATCATTCCAACCTCACCGGTCTTGAAATGACAATGCTTACTAAATATATATATTTTTATTAAAAAAAATACTTACCGCATATGCAGTCTTTTGTATATTCAGAGTTAAATATGAATTACCTCTAGAAGCTAGCTCATGGATCCAAAGGGAATAGCTAACCTGCTCTGCTTCCAAAATAAATATGCTATGCTTCCAAACGCCACCATGGTTTGCTGGATATCTGGCATCCTTTTTCCACATAAGCTAATTATAAGCATGAGTAGCTCTGATATTCTTTTTTCAGAAGAGAGGAACAAAAGAAATTAAATATTAGCAGTCAGCAGTCACTGTTGTATGGGTCCCGTATGTTAGTTTCTTTAATTTTTAGAATTCTAATTTTTGCTCGTCAAATTAATTTAACTTGAAAGGGACTTGTTTCTGAAACTGCGACGGGCTCATAGTGGTATGTAAAGTTAGCTTTCTTTCCGTTAAAAAAGTGTATATTCTTCCTAGGGCATGTTTTAAATATTCTTGACACTCCTTAAGCAGATACGGAGTATTCGGTAGTAGTAGTAGGTCAGGATGAGACAATCAAATCATTATTATTTGTACCTAACACCTTAGATAAGTTGCCAGTGTTAAGCATATATACTTATGAAGCAGTCATACGTTTGTTAATTATGTTTATCCGTAGAACGTTATTGCTATTTCTATCACCGTCTTTGTCATCTTAAAGTTTGGTGCTACTCTACAAGTACGTAGTTAACAGCATGAGTTAATTAGTGCATACTTGCCACCGGAAAGTTCATCGATTCCATATTTGCCATTCACCGGTTCTATGACATATGGTTGCATGTCATAGACATATGGTTCCATGTCATAGACATGTGCTGTAGTGGCGAAATATTTCAGCGGTAGATATGGATTTTTCAGTTTCATCTAGAGAGATGACACTGAAGAACTTCTTTTGAAGAAGTGTTATATTAGTAAATCTCAAATTTGCAAATGTAGCCCAGTGGTAATTAGAATGTTAATTAGGTTTATACACGTGTCTTTCGAGATTGGTTTATAGAAAAGAAGCCAACTCTATGCTTAGACCAAACATCAATACAAATATAAAAAGCATGAGTTGGGTTTGATCCAATTGATCCAGACCATTCAAGAAAAAATGTCTAATGGATAATAAAATAAGTTAAAATCTTGCATATCTTGTAATCACTCACACACTAATTATCCTGTCAGTTGTACAATTACTTTCCTAATTGTTATCAAATAATTGCTCTTTACATCCTTTTGATGCTTCAAATTCCATCATATCCTCTATGTTCTATTTGTAGTCTACGTTGTTGTGCCTAATCCCCCCGGTTTTTCTCTTGGCTGCATATAACAACAAATATTTCATACAATATATACCTATCATCTCGGTTGTATATATCAGTATATATTTTATGGGATATATATGGTGTAAAAAATATAGTGTGTGTACAAGGTTGGTAATGTACCAGTTAAGTTAGGCCAAACAGGTCAACATAACCTAACTATCCATTTTAATTTTGTGTGTGCAAGGGACCAGTGGGTTTGATATATGTGTTGACATATTTCTTTTTCTTAAGGAAGCCTGGAGATTTTTATTCATCGAGTGTAGAAGTGTTTGCATATATATTTCTTCAGAAATCAGTACCCTTTTTTTTTGCCGAGATAGATTTGTCATGGCATACAAGACTTGAATTAGTGGTGTATGCATCATCACTGCCTACTCGATTAGGTGAACTACCGATCGAATCTTCAGTTGACAATCGATCGATGCGATTATTGTATATACTACGCAAATTCGCTAATAATACGTGGAGTCGTGGAGATATCGTTGGATACTGGATTTGTATTATATTGCAACGGTATGATTCGTACAGATGGATGGACAATATTTTGGATAGGTCTGTGAACAATGCGTATGATACAGGTGATATTATATATTCCTATTAAGCTTTATTCTTCTAAATCACGTGGTGACGACAGTTTATAATGTTCAGCTAGGCACCATGAGTAGATAAAATGTGATGTTTGAGATTCCTAATACTTTGGCCTGCGTGGATGTGGGGTTGGGGGCTAAGGACAAATGTGCAAACTAGTTTCTTGCTTCTCCTTGGATACAAAAACAAAAGGTTTCCTCACATGCCACATGACCTTCTTCATCCTCCTGTCCTCTCCTCTCCTCCATGTTATCTCCAGCTCTATCATTGCCTCCCCGTCCTCCTACCTCATCCCTTATCGGTGTCAAACCTTTAGCCGGCACCAACCCATCAGCCGTCCTCCCTGCTCTGCCCCATCCACCTCTGCCGCTTGTTCACCAACCCTCACCCCTCCTCTGGCCATCCCTCTTAAGCTTAGATGGCAAAGGGCTATTAAATATGGTGTGACTCATATCCTAAATCTATACGACGAGAGGGATAACATGGAGTTCATGTATCGCACAAAGAAAAATTAAACGACATATAATAGCATTATTAGAGCTGGAGGGCCCAATCAAGACACTAATAGAACGATGAGAAAACCAACATGACACCTATCCATACGCCTAAGAGCATATCGAACAAACATGCCTTGGTGTTGGGGGGCACAGAGTTAGACCGGATTGCAATCATCAAAAAAATAAAAACACACAAACAACTAGTTGCACGGAGGGAGATAATCCAAACTCGGCATGCCTCGACTGCCTGATCTATATCTAGATCGGCAGCCTAAGTAGGAATGGTGCCATAATGGGGGCTGCCATCCTCCGAGAGGGTTGGAGTGTCTTGAAGGGTGGCAACGTTCCTGCGGAGGCCTTCTCCAACTGTTAATGATCTTGGCAGGGGGTTGCTCTTCAATTTTGGGGACATGCGGAGATGTCAGCAAGGAGTACTAGAAGAGAATTGGGAGAGTGGGGGATCAATGGTTGTGACAAGATTCAAGAATCTACCAGCTGGGTAAGCAGGTCGTGTTGGGCAATGAGGTAACGATTGAGGTGGATCAGTGCTACGTCTTCTTCTTGGTGCATTTTGGTGAACACGGTGTCTTCTCCCAGAGCGCAGCTAGGGTAGAGGAGGAAAGCTCATCGGTTCATGCTTAGAACCATGTGGCGAAGACAGGGGATGGCTTCCCATGTGACCATTTCGATGACCATCGTCGAGGCGGGCACAGTTTTCCCGATGAAGTGGAACGGCGTGCTTTGATCGACATCGGCTGGGTAGATGTGTACATCTGCCCAAAACTCATGGAGGGAGTTGGAGGTCTCCTCTAGGTACACACTGTACTTAGAGCACTGCGTCGCTCCGAGGGTTTGTTGGGCTACAGTCCACAACGTTTGTGAAACCGACGAGATCTTCCACGATGGTCTCTTGGCAGAGGGCACCACGAGGCATCATACTCGCAGAAGGGGGAAGAACTCGCTAACGTGGTTTCTTGGCTGCACAAGAGACAAGGAGATAAGGAGGTTAGGAAGGGTGGAGGAGGAAGCTTCAACTGTGAGGTAAGAGGGGAATCCGCCGACGTGCTCGCGGAAGACACCATTCGCCATGGTGGTGCTCGTTGTCGGAGGGGAAGGAGAAGGGCCTTGCGGCTGTTTCGGTTCAATGGAGTGGGGAAAGATGGGAGGTAGAGACGGTGCTTGAGATGGGAAGGAAAAGAAGGGCAGCTTGGGTGAAGAGGACCGAATGGAAGAAGAGAGAGCTTGGCTTGGATTTTATGGAGATCAGAGGGGGAATAGATAGGGATGAGGGAGAGGCACGTGGTGCAACGACGCCGGCAGTGGGGAGGGGGGAGGGTCCAGCGGTGGGAGTGTCAGTAGATAGCTTTGGTGAGAGGTCAATGGCTCGGTGCGGCATGGCCTAGGGCAAAGCCCAGCAGCAGGAAGGAGAAGTGGCCAATTGCTGTTCAGAGGAGAAAGGAGCCAAGGGGGAAGAAGGAATGGGGATGGAGCAAAAAGGTATTACGCGTGGGGGAGCGGAGAGAAGAGGAGTGATCGGTTGGTGCAATTGTAGGTGGACTTTGCAGATTAAGAGGAAAAGCTCAACAGAGAAAAGAGAGAAAAGCCTAAAATTTGGCTTTATTTTTCGTGGAATAAATTTGAATAAAATATGTGGGTTTTTTTAATGAAAAATGGATTGTATATGAGTAGAGGAGGTTCCCCAAAAATTGTGAAATTTTTTGGAGGTTTAAATCAATGGAATTTGAGCTAGATTCAAAATGGGCTTAAATGCAATTATGTGCAATTATTTGAAATGTTTGAAAAGCGAAAAAGTGCCTAGGCATGTATTTGAGATATATATGATGAAATACATTTCCCATATTTTTTGTGGAATTTTTGGGAGTTTAGAACTTTGGGTTTCATCCAAATTTTGAAAACAGCTCAAACTAAGATTTGATATATTTTGAAATTTTCGAACTGGAGGTCATCATATTTCTTCATATTTGGTCTAATACAGATATAAATATTCTTGGGATTTTTTTGAGGATTATTTGTAGGGGTTGTAGTTCAAAGCTCAGATTTGCCTCAAATTCAAATTTGAAACGGTTTACAATTTTTGAGCAACACTTCACCGTATTTTTGCATAATTGTGTTGAGAATATATGTAGGGAGTTTCCAAAATTTTGTGGAGAATTTTTGGAGGTGAGATAAACCAAGGAATGGTAGAATTAGGATTTTACCCTAAGGTAAAAAGTGAAGAGGTAAATGGGTAAAACAGTAAAATGGTTAAAAGATAATTTCTGGTATAATGGTGACATGTGAGAGGATGGTAAATGTGGTAAAAACATATGTCACTCGTTGGAAAAGAATTGACCCAAATTTGGAGATTATGGTTTCAAGGGTTAGGGGTGCAGATGTAGCGCAGGATTCCATCTCAAGGATCACCAAGGGGATAAGGGAAAGATTATTCGATAGCTTTGGAAAGATGGATCAGGGCTTGATTTCGAGAAAAGAAAGGATTAGGAGTCCCGACGAAACATGGTTCGAGGGAAGACAAGGGCATAAGATTCACCGTATCGTGGTGGTGATTAAGCTGAGGGGAAAGATAGGGTTTTGATTGGCACCACTTTCATGCTTTGAAACTAAAGTTTTGATTAGGTTCTCTTGAGACAACATTATTAGTATAAATTATTTTTCTAAACCCTAATTTTGCGGTTATTGGAAAGAGAGATGTTACAGCAGTCCAGCCCTGACACCAACACACACATCGTGGTGATGTACATAAGTTCCTTTGTTGGGGGCGCTAACAAGTTGGGAGCAAAAATGTGGAGCTAACTTGGAATGAGTTATTGCAGGAACTCAGTGACTTCAATGGATAAGAGTCAAGTTGGAGATTGTTGAATATGATGTGACTCGTATCCTAAACCTATTAGGATTCGAAGATGTGTGTTACAAGGAAACTAGAGGAAACCTACTAGGATTCCTAGTCCTCCTTGCTTTGGGAGAGGCTATGTGGGAACCTATATAAACGTATAAGGGTTTGGCCATAGGAACACAACCTAAACAATCAAGAAAAATAGGAGTGACGTGCAAGCAAATGAGGATTAGAGGCTAGATTTTTTTAGCACTACAAGATGTGGCAGGGTCGTGAGAGAGCGATAATCCATTGTACTCTTTTGAGATCGTGCTTAAAGAATTCGCAATTGGCTTTGCCAAATCTTTTCTATTTTGACGTGGTTGTTCATCTTCGTTATTTTAGTAATCTCTATGGGGTTCATCGACTTTGTCTTGATGCCGTGCACACTCGTGCCATATCTCAGAAGTTCGGATTGAATCTAGAGGCTGCTGCGTTTAAGAAGAGGTATCATAATTTAACAAGAACAACAACCTCTAACAGTCTTGCCCTCCTCCTCCCCCTCCCACCTTCCGCGGACCCCTACCTCGTCGGTAAGCTCCGCCTCACCTAGTTTCTCGTCCGCCTCCGCACATGTGTTCTGGTAGCCAAACACTAAAAATAAGTCGACCTTTTCACGTAGTTTGATAAGATACAAATTAATTTGATCCTTCTTTCTTCGATGATAGATAGAGTTGCTCGGGATATATGATATCACAAAATCATATTATATAGAGGTCAACATATACGTGGGATGAGTTTGCGAGTAGATCCACCACCATTGTCCTCTTCCGACTCGATGTGCATGCTTACAACTATGCGCGGAAGTGATGCGCTACCAGCGATCGCCAGTCACACATAGAATCCATAAGGGAGCAAACTGACGACACCAAAGCCAAAGATCTGGTGGAGCGTCAGTCACTAGTACAAAAAAGATCATCCGAGGCAGTTGAAATAGATTATCCGAGACGGTTATCGCCTTCGCCTCCAAATAGTGGTTACAGATATGCGATTATGCAATCGCCTTGGAGACAACAGCCTCAGATTATCAATTATCTGAGGTGGTTGCCACAAGACAACTACCTTGGATTATCATTATCTGAGGCGGTTGCCACGAGACAATCGCCTAGGATAAGATATTGTCTAGAAAAAAACACTACCCGGTAGTACCGGGTAGGGTTTCACTAAAATGGCTGTAACTTTTACATATGGTGTCCGTTTTGACTTCACGACCCTTTAAAATCACCGTATCAACAAGGTGCATCAAAAAAATCTACTTATCTTTAGATCTATACATTTTTTGACCTCCAAATTTACCCTCCAAGATAGACTTTTGCCCCTCTAAATGAAAAAAATGCTTCTTCCGACCCGTTGAACTTCTTCCCAAGCTCCAAATGCAATAATTTTTGTGGTTACCAACCGTGCTGCTAGAAAAGTTACAATAATTTTTTTAAAATAATTTTTTTTGCACTAGTAGGAATCCTTCGAAAACGAGCCAAAAAGACACAAATCTTGACTCGAGAGGACCTTCCTTAGGTCGAATCCGAGCAAAACTCTCGTGTAGCCTCCACCACGTTCCTACGAGGATGGTGACATGAAGAGGAGATGCTCCTTGCGGTGAATTTGGACGGGAAGGATGAGAGGAGGAGAAGGGTGGAAGGGAAGAGAGGAGGGTGGAAGGGAAGAGAGGAGGGTGGAAGGGAGAAGAAGAATTTTTGGATCTCGATGAGGTGATGAATTATATATCCTATAGGATTCTGAAATTTAGGGTTTTGAAAACATTCGAGACGGTGGTAAATATATAACCTTCTCGGATATGCACCTTACCCAAGGCAGTTGTATTTAGCTCTCTGCCTCCGATATATATTCGAGATGGTTGCGGCAGAACAACCGCCTTTGATGACTCTATTATCTGATGCGATTGTTCCCAAAGTCCTTATCCGAGATGGTTGCTCCCAAAGTCCTTATCCAAGATGGTTGAACTATGGTAACTATCTTGGATATCAGTTATTGGAGGTGTTTCAGCCCAATCATCTTGGATAAGGCATCTCAGATGGACG
Source organism: Stipa capillata (assembly GCA_019208055.1). NCBI lineage: Eukaryota > Viridiplantae > Streptophyta > Magnoliopsida > Poales > Poaceae > Stipa > Stipa capillata. The sequence continues at coordinate 23,895 of JAGXJF010001092.1, forward strand.
ATTTTGTACTAGTGAGTACTCTACTTTTCTTTCACGACAACTTAATAATAATAACAATGTATCAAAGTTAGTAACGGCAAACTAAATTTTATTTGATATAGATTTGCCTTCACCTGATATTACCAATTTTCATTAGAGATTCATAATCTTTCCTGTATCTCAGGTTGCAATCGGTTCGGATACTATCCGAACCGTATCCGGACCGAAACCGTCGGATAGTATTTCGGATAGTATATTCGGATATCCGTCGGATACGGTATCGAATACGGATAATTTATATCGAATACGGATACGAATACGGTTCGAACAATATCCGACCGTATCCGATACTATCCGTATATATCCGGATATTATCCGGATAGAAAACCGGTTAGTATCCGAATTATCCGGTTAGCCCAAATGCAGCCCATTAGCCCATTTAGTCATTTACTCATTTTTAGGTTTTAACTTTTTACTCAAGCCGGTCTGCCGTCTGCACATCTGACCCGGCCACCGCTGCGGCGCCGCCTGCCCTCGCCTCCGTCCCGGACGGCCGGACCCCGGTCGCCGCCGCCGCCATCCCCTCCGGCCCTCACCAGGCCTCACTGCCTCACGCCTCCCGGCCTCCCCCCGTCCCCTGCTGCCGCTTGCGCCTGCGCATAGGGCCGCCGGCCCGCTGCCGCCGCCGTCGCCGCTCGGTCCTCACGAGGCGAGGTGTGGCCACTGGCCAGACCCTCCACCGTTTCCGCCTCACGCCTCCCGGCCTCCCCCCGTCCGGCCGTCCCCCGCTGCCGCTTGCGCGGTTGCGCCTGCGCATAGGGCCGCCGGCCCGCTGCCGCCGCCGTCGCCGCTCGGTCCTCATGAGGCGAGGTGCGGCCAGACCCTCCACCGTTTCCGCTGCCGCCTGCGCCTAGGGGCTCCGCCGCCCGCGCCACTGGCTGACGACTGTGACGCCGCCACAGGCACCGGCAACGCCACAATCAAGCCCGCGCCGGTGAGTCCAAGAACACGCCCCCAATTTTTATCCAAGGTGCTTCGTAATGTGGTGATCTGCTTGCCAATGGTTAGCACTTAGCAGATAAAGATGTTGTATAGCTTCTTTCTCATGGTCAGCCAACTCAACAGATCTTGCAGGCTTTCCATTCATAAGTGCATTCTGAATTTTTTCCAATCCTGACCTCTCTGCTTCTTCCTGAATAGTGAAAACTGTTGGAATCTAGAACTAAAGCCATCAAATAATGGTAGAGCATGTATATATCTTATCTTACCTTCACTTTTACTTGTGGATCTTTAGTTTTGCTCTTTTTAAGCTTATTTAATCTCTTCTCTATCTGCAATTTAGAGATAAGAAAGCAAATGGAGATAAGAGAGCTTTGCACTAAATTACCTGTTCAAGATCACAAAATATCAGTTCTAGGTGAACTCATGGAACTATTTTTGTGTTGTCATTTTGGATGAAATTATGTATATGTCGTACTCGTAGTCCGTACTATTGTCTATTGTCGGTGCACTTTCTGAACTTATCTTTTGTTATTTTATAATATATTGATTCCATGGTTGATTGCGCTATGTTCTATATGCGTGTTATATGATTTTATCTTTCATGCCATGTTCGATATAATATATGTTCTATGTGTGTGTTATATGAATTATATCTTTTATGCTATATCCGATATAATATCCGTTACCGTACCGTATTTGAAAGGTATTCGTACCGTATTCGTTACCGATATTATCCGTGTCCGTATTTGTATCCGATACTATCCGCTCCGATACCGTATTTGAATAAAAATATGAAAACAAATATGGTTTACGAAGTATCCGACCGTATCCGAACCGATTGCACCCTTACCTGTATCTGAATGTAGAAGATGAGTATTGGAGCTAGGCACCTAGTATCCTAGGATTTAATCGCATAAAACACTAAGCGTTGTAACAAACTTGGTAGCCACCACCAATCGCACCGCAGGAACAACTAGACCACATCAGCATGCTGCCGTGTCCCATGATCCCATCTCGGCCTCCAAATGGCACACACGGGACGTGAGAGAGGCCGTGACATCATAGAAGAGGACGGAGGACGTACCGGTCCGTTCTCAACTCCCATCCCGGAAAACGACTCGACCGCCTATGAGTGAAACCCTCCGACCCTGCCTCTCCTCTCCTCTCCTCTCCTCTCCTCTCCTCTCCTCCCCGCTCCCAGCTGAGACGGCACCCGGGCACCCGCACACTGCATACTCACCTGCCGTGTCAGCTCGAGCTGACGGCCGCGGGTCTCCGGGGCCATCCATCAGCGCAATGATTGCCTGCCCGAGCCGTCGTCGTCGTCGATCACCACCGGGGGGGTTGGGTTGCACGTACGCGCGCGGGTCCGGTCGGCCAACAGGAGCGAGTGTTGCCGCGTCCGCGTCCACCGGTCACGAAAGCGGTGCATCGGATCACGGACGCTGACGGGTGTTAATTCGGGGCCGTTCCTGCCAAACGGCACCATATAGTAGGATTTAGGGGGTCATGATGGAGCTGAAAGGAGAGCGGGCAACACGATCTGGTGGTTGCCTAACGTAAAAGTCGAGCCGTGATGGGTGGTCGTACGTGGTCTTTCTGCGATGGTAACGGCTGGGCTTTCCGGCCGGTTGGGAGGAACGTACGCAGGTTATTTTTGATTGATCGAATCAGTCAACTTTGATTGATGCCCAATCTCACGCATCTTCAAACCTTTTCTCTGAGTCTATCAACTATATATGAAAAGACACAATACTATAATATGATAAAGAGAGATATGCTAGAAATTCATACAAATTTTTTTACTACCGCTCGTGATCCAAACTTTGATTATATATAATTAACACCCATAGTCGTAATTTGGTAGCCATGCAGTTACGCGAGAAACTGAGCTAGTTACATGTAAAACTTAAACTGTTCAATAGGTACGGCATCTCGATTTTTCTTTTTGAGAAACCGTATGGCATCTCAATTTCGCGCACGAACTCGATAGATCATGTATGTGGGTTTGGTGAAGTCATTTCTAGGTCTCGAAGAAGGGTCCAACATACTCGTTGACCTTAATGGGCACGCTACCCCCTGGACAAATCGATCTATTCAAGATTGCCATTTGGGGGAAAAACCCTCCATAACGTAAGGCTTGTTGAGGAAACAACCAATTGACTTTATCATAGGCTTTTTCAAAATCAATTTTAAAAATAACACCATCTAGTTTCTTAATGTGCCTTTTGTGTATAATTTTATAAAGTATAACCACCCCTTCCAAAATGTACCGTGTGTGTGGGGCGAACGACCTTATGTGCAACTGCCTCGATGCGGTACATAGCAATATTTATCAAAAATTTAAAGCTCACATTTAGGAGGAAAATGGGATGGTATTGCTGAATTTGTGTGGCTTGAGGGCCTTTAGGTAAAATAGTGATTATGCCAAAGTTTAGACTAAAGAGCGCTAAAAAGGAGCTATAAAAATCATTTAAAAGGGCTATCAAATCTCTTTTGATGACCTCCCCAAAGACTTGGTAAAATTTTGCTGGGAAGTCATCGAGATTTGGGGCCTTATTTTGTTCCATTTGGAAAACCACCTCTTTGATTTCTTTGTCCGAAACTGTAGCCGCCAGGATTGAATTCTCCTCCTAAAATTGAGGAATATCCTCCATCATGGACTCGATGAAAGAAAATGACTGTGTTCATGATGTCAAAAAAGCTTTTTATAATATTTTGTAATATACTTTTTAACAGCTACTTCATCATGAATAACTCCTTCTTGATCCAACTAAAAATGCGTTATTTTCGATACTTACCTTTGGCTACCAAGTGAAGATACTTAGTGTTGTTCTTGCCCTCTAAAAGGTGTTTAACTTTTTCTCGCTAGTACCATTTATGTTCCTCTTCCCTCAACATTTTGGCCAGACACTCGTTTGACTGTCACTTGAGGTCAATCTCAAGGTCAGAAAGAGCAGTAACCTCGGCCTTTTTGTCCAAATCATTAATAATCTTGAGGATTCATTGTTTGTCCTCTTTATAAATGCCACTGTTGTTCTTTGCCCATCTGCATAAAAATTGTCAGAGGTTATGGTTTTTAAATTGCCAGTGTTACATAGCGGAGGAACCTCTTCATTCCTTACACCAGACCTCAGATACCATATCAACAAAACCATCATGCTACAACCAACCAAGTCCAAACTTGAACAAAGGTTGATTGCCAAGGTGCGAAGCTTGTCTCAATCTAGTAAAAGAGGGGTGTGATCGGAAAGGAAACGTGGAAGAGCTTGAACTTAGACCAGAGGGAACTTATGTTCCCAATCCGTAATCATAAGAGCCCTATCAAAGCTTTCAAAAGTGGGGTTAGCTAAAGAAACTGCCCAAATAAAAGCGTCAAAGTTCAACAGGCGTCAAAGTTGCCATTATTTTTCTCATCTTGTCGATGAATAACATTAAAATCCCCTCCCACTAACTACCACACCCCCCCGTGCACATCCTTGTCAGTCTAGGAATAAGCAGACAGACAGAGGCAAAACGTATATCATTGCACGACATCCAAAGTTATTACAAATGTTAGAATATGATATGCACATGGTTTACAAAGTACTATGCCTTATGATATTATTACAATATTAGAAACAACAGAAATATAAATGTAAAGCGGTTCCGCCAGTGCCACAGGTAGTCGATGGAGTCCACATGACCTATTCCTTGGGATCATCATAGCAGTAATCCCCGTCCATTTCTTCATTAGCATAATCCTCTGTAAACCATCACAATAGAACATGTTGATGAGTATTTTATGTACTTAGCATGCCCCCTCGTAGGAAACCTACTGCTATATGCAGGCTTAACAAGGAAGGGCTTTATGGCTATTTTACGTAAAACAAGTTTAGTTGCAATAGTTCAAGAATTTCACAGGTAGCTTTTTGATGAAAACTAGCTTTTTTATTAAGGGTGTTTCCCAACAACGAGAGGGTTCGTGATCAACACGTACGAGCAAGCACTCCCGCCTTAGCTCATCCATAGGTTCCAACAGCAAGGGGTAGAGGGAAGTAGCAGAGTTAGAGGACAGGTTCTTTTCACCATGAATAAGTCTTGTGCCACCCGTGACCGTGAATATAGCTAACCGATTAGTTTTACACTCTACAGAGATTATACACTTTACCCACACTTGTTGCCCACCAGTAGCCATTGGCATAGTATAAACCCATCGGTGTTCTAGCAGGGAGATCATGACGAGGTATTTTAGCTAGTCCTCCCTCGACGTGACATGCTCATCGGGTCTAGCACAGAATTGAGAATGCGTCCCCATCCTCCAAATCCCCCATCCATGCCGAGATCATAGCTATGTCCACCCCATCTTCGGTACGACGACATCAACACCAAGGGCTGACTAACCTACTTAACCAAGCCAGTGCTGATATAGCATGTGGTTGTACTATTTTCAAAATTCTAGGAGACAAGAATTCGGCCTTATTCGATGCGGATGACCAAGTGCTCCTTCAAACATGATCCAACTATCACTCACACCTTTTAGATGGTAAGTTTCACCCAAAATAGAATAGAAGGAATAGAGAGAGGAAGAATACAAAGGGCATCCGGCATAGCTCAGTGAGCTCAACAACAAGTTTCAATACCAAGTATAATCTATCTGTAGATCATTCCTCTGAGGATGCAATTCAGAGCATCCTATGGGTAATTAAGCATAGCTAAGCACTTCTCTACTCTATTAAAAAATAGTAGACAATAATCTACTGAGTATCAAGTAAAAGGCGACAATCGGGTAAGGTAGAGAGTGTCCACCAACACGCTAGATATGAAAAGATAGCATGCATGTTTGTAGGCAATAACATAGAATGACTTTTAGAAATACAGGATCAAAATAATCAAGAAGAGCGGGCATGCCTTTGTCCTGCACCTGAAATGTGATCTGCCTCTTCACTCCCTATCATCCTAATGTAACAAGAGCAAGGCAATTAAATATAACTTCAAATATAAATCTCAATGAAATTGAACTCAATTTAAAGGAAGTATAGAAGAATCAAGATAGACTTGGAGATCGAGAAGGTGGTAGAAGATATTGGGATAAAGATGGCTTGACAGGGTGTAGGGTTAGGGTTTGCATAAGCTAGGCATAGCTTCCACTATTAGGGTCACTATATTGCCCGTAAGCATATATAATATACAAATATCCCTATATTGGATACTATAAATAACCTATACATGTAATAACCTCGAGCAATCATAGCACACTATATATAGGAAAAAATCTATTTTAAACCCTAAACTCTAGTGCACGGTCCAAGATGAATCCAGAACTTACAATCCTGAAACTCTGGTGCAGAGGAGTGAGAGAATATATGGGATTTTGGCCGGGATCACCCTTTCTCCATTGTCCAAATAGCTCAAGATTGGGATTATGTCAAGATTGGTCGGGGTAAGGAACTTCAGGGTTCCAATTTCAGGGATTCAAATTTCAGAGTTTAGGTTTTAAAATGAAATTTTCTTATATATAACCTGTCGCGGGGAATTCGCGGCAATATCCATTTGTAGTAGGTTTTGGGGAAACGAGTATGGATAATCCAGGCGGTGCACACAAGATCTTTTACCCAGGTTCAGGCCCTCCAATGGCGGAGGTAATACCCTACTCCTGCTGTGTATATTATTGGTCTTGCGTGAAAAAGAGAATACAAGAAGTTGAAGATGAAGCTAGAACTGAGAGTATATGAATCAGAGAGCCCCCCTATGCATGGGGTGCTTTGCCTTATATAGGCCTGTACATCAGCCGACTCAGCTAGTCGGCTGAGCTACAGTAACCGCCTAAATTAACTGGCATTTACATCGTGTAACCGCCCAAGTAACACCAGCCTTCATGTTGGTTGAAACGCATGTCTTGATGAGTCGTAACACCTGTCTTAATTGCACCCGGACGTTGTACTGTTGCAGGCCTTTCTTGGGCCTTCCTCCGAGTGGGCCTCCATAGAGTTCCCCGAGTCTGCTGGGCCGACTCGTTGTGTTGGGCCTACCCGGATGGGCTCCCCTCGTCAGTAGCCCCCGAGTGCTTCGAGGTCTCGACACGGATGCCGACTGAGGAGCAGGCTGTGTGTGCCCGAGTCGCTGATGGAGAGACCTTGATGGACTCCCATGATACCTGAAAAAAGGTTAGATTTGTGCTAAGTATTAGGAGTTCGGTGATACCCATGCTTTCCGGCTGGGAAAGTCGGCTTGTGGCCTTCCGGGAGGCGTATCATGAACTTCGAGTGAATCCGAAATAGCGTCTGGCATATCCGCGTGGACGGTTGCCATCTTGTGCTCGCAGGGGGACGCCTTCGATCTTCAGCTTCGAAGCCGAGTCCTCGAACTCCGTCATTGAATTCTGAATCAGTGAGCCATTTTGCGCCGCTGTGGCATTCGGCTCCGATTCAGGGATCATGTTGTTCCGCTGTGGATGCCGGGTTCGTCCTTAGCTTGGGTGTTGCTGAGTGACCTGCTAACCCTATTGGGTCGGTCATCAGCACCCTTTCGCAGAGCCAGTCTGCTTCCGAGTTTGGCGGCTTGTGCACCTCGGAATTGCTTGATGGAGTCGGTATAAACCCATGACGTGTCCCAGTGGGCCAAGCCGACTGTTGATTCAGTGCCCGAGTGCGATCCGACTCAGACTGAATCAAACCCGGTCGAAGCCGACTGGAGTCACGGTATTGTCTTGACTGTGATGTAGCATCAGCATTTAATGCGTGCAGTCAGTTGGACAGAGTGCCCGCAGCGCAATGATTTCGCCTCGAGTCGCGCATGAAGCGTGCCCGAGACATCCGCTGCCGCTGCTCTGAATTCGCGCGACATCCGAGGCGACGGCCCATCATGACTGCACCCGAATCACGCGGGTGGCACGCGCGCGACGGAAGCTGACGTAATGCCTGCCGGTCACGTCGCCTGGGATGCCGCGTCGTGGCGAAAAAACGCCCGAATCCCGCAGATTTGCGCGTGCGGGACGGCAGTTGTCACGGCAGTTTCCCGCCACGTCGGACGCACGACTGCCGGCGGTTGGACTCCCTCAGCCTATAAAAGGGGATTTAGGGCTGCCGAGTTCTCATCTGTCTTCGTCTTCCTCGCGCTCAAATCCCTTCGCCTCCAGAGCTCCGCCACCGCGCAATCGTTCCTGAGAGAACGAACTCGCTCGCCACCGTTCTTCATTAACCGCCGACCATGTCTCGTGCCAGCAAGGGAAAGAAGTCCGATGCTTCCTCCTCCGCAACCGCCACCGACGGGTGGAAGAAAGGGGATTGGGTCCCCTCGGTCGTCACCGACGAACTCCTCATCGGAGTCGCCAGCGTCGGCTTGTTGCCTCCCCGCACCATCGTCAACTGGCGGGCGCCGTACCAGGAGGTGAAGCCCGCTCCGCACGAGCATGAGCGCATGATGCTCATCCCGTTCATGGAGCGGGGCCTGAAGCTGCCGCCGCACGACTTCCTGCGCGGCCTCCTCTTCTTCTACGGCCTCCAACTCCACCACCTGAGCCCCAATGGCGTTCTGCACATTGCGTGTTTTATCACGCTGTGCGAATGCTATTTGGGGACTCGGCCTCATTGGGGACTGTGGAAGAAGATCTTCACAGTGAAGGTCCAACCGATCAAAGCCGGCGACCGACTGTTCGTCTGCGGGGGAGCCGGCATCCAGGTCAAAGCTGGCGCCAAGTACTTCAAGCTGCAACTCCCGGATACCGTTCGGAGGTGGCAGGACGGGTGGTTCTACTGTCCGGATGAACGCACGCCGACTGGCCACGAGGGGCTTCCCCTGTACGCTGAAGGTCCTCCCGAGTGGCTGGAGTGTTGGAGCGCCAAGCCTTCCAGCGAAGAGATGCCCGAAGTCGACCGACTCCTGAAGAGGATCACAAGACTCCAGGAGAAGGGACTCACAGGCCCCGACCTCATTGCCACTTGGCCGACTCGGCGCATCCAACCTCTTCAAGCCCGGTCACACCCAATGTGGGAGTACTCGGGCAACCACGACTCCACGAGAGTGTCAACCGAGGATCTTTCGGATGAGAATTTCTTGGAGCTCTTCAAGAATTTGACGAAAGAGCGAACCGGGCTCACCCGGGCGCCTCATGTGACTCCATACTCGGTTGCCAACCCCCCCGCCGGCCGTAAGTGACTTGTATCCCGAGTCGGACTCTTGAATTTTATTGTTTACTTGGTTTTGCTAACACTAAGTCTTTTGATGCTGCAGAACTATCTCAACTTCAACTCCATGCCACCTCTCCCCGAGTAAGACTCGGCCCCGGCAGCACTGGACAACACATAAGTCGACGAGGAAGCCCCGAGAGTGGCATCCAAATCGACTCGGATTCCGAGTCGGGAGGGTCCGGATACCAAGTCGTCAAACGGAAACGTGACGATGACGCCTCCGGATCCACGACCTCGCAGGTGGAAGCAGAGCCAGCCCAGACGGAGTCGGCTGCTAAGCGGGTCCGAGCCGCACCTTCCGGCTCCACCGCATAGGTTCCGGCTCCTGCACAAGCCGCATCAGCCAGCCGCATGGCGCAGGCTTTGGCCCCTGCACGAGCCGCACCTGCCGGCCGTGTGGCACAGGCTCCGACTCCTGCTGCCAAGCCGAGTGTGCCTCGGTGGGCACTCGCCAGTTCCTCCGGGGGCCCATCCGCTCCGGGGAAACCGAAGAAGATGATCCCTACAACCACCAGGTACGAGTCCTTGTGCCTCATGCCCCAGTCGAAGTAGGTTGGTAAAGATACTGAAGTCGGTTTTGTTTTTTGCTTTGCAGGGTTCAGAAGAAGCTCTCCGACAAAGGAGGCTCTTCAGCCGGCGCACCGGCGGCCCCGACTCCCATCCAGCCGCCAGAGTCGGCTCCCCCGACTCCGACTACAACAGAGCCCAGCGCTCTGACGCCAGTCGTCCCCGCTGTGGCAACGGAGTCGGCCGTGGGTGCCGCGCCTACCGTGACTCCGACTGCGGCTGCACCACCGGCTGCGACTGCATCAAGCACACCACAGCCGGCTGCTCCTCCGCCGCAGCCTGCCGCACCCGTTGAGGTGCCGGAGTCGGACGTTGGCGCAGGGTCAACGCCTCAGCCTGCCGCACCTGCTGAGGTGCAGGAGTCGGACGTGGGCGCCGGATCAACCGAAGCGCCAGCTGACGACCCGCAACCTCCGCCAACTTCTGTCAGCGAGGAGACAACGGAGCCGACGGCTGTAGCTGGTGCCGACTCCTCCGAGCCGGCGAGCGGAGGCGGAGGCCAGGTCATCACCGAGTCGCCCGGGTTGCCGAACAGAGCCAAGCCCCGGGTCCGACTCCGGTGATTGAAGAGCTGGCACCGGCTTCATCGAGAAGCCTCGTCCCCGCGCTGCTGCTACCGAGTTGCGCCACGGGGGACTTGGCGATCGCGGAGGAAGCCGCCAACCGCGTCGCTGCCCTTAGCTCCAAGCTAAGGGACTTCGTCGACGTGGCCAAGTCCTTGGCAGACTCGGCCGAGGTCCTCGAATCCTCAGTCGGGGTAAGTTATCTTCGAACTTTATTTATTTTTTTCTTAACACTGGGAGCACGTTCAGTGCATCCAGTGGGTGTAGCCCCCGAGTCTCTGACCGACTGGTTGAGTCGGTTGGAGACTTATGAATTCGGGTACTAACAAATATTTTTCTTGACCAGGCTGCAATCCAACTGGGCGGAAACGGCCCGGTCCTTATGGAAAGAAATGCCTCCTTGGAGAAGGCACTGGAGGAGGAGAAAGCCAAGAGTCGGCAGCTCGAAGAGAAGCTCGCCGCCCTCAAGAGTAAGTGTCCGGGTCCCCAGTTCCTTTGCCCTTGAAATCTTTTCTAGTTCTGACTTTATTGAGTCGGCAGACATCGAAGCTGAAAACGCCCAACTCAAAAAAGAAGTGAACTCAAGGCTCCCGGCGGAAAGAGTCTCTAAAATGCTCGACGCCAAAGCGGCCGAGCATGCAGACAAGATACGCGAAGTTCGCGCTCAAATGCAAGCCGCCACCAAGCTGAAGTCAGAACACGAAAAGCTGGTGAAGCAATATGAACAGTCGCAGGCGGCAAACAAGAAGCTGCAGGCGTCCATTGATGACTTCTCCAGGAAGATGACCAAGTCACAGGAGCGACATGCCGCGGTCATCACCGGCTGGGAGAAACGCGAGGCAGAGCTCATAAGCCAACTCAAGAAGGCTAATGAGACTTTACTCGGTAAGCCCCCGAGTCCTTTACTTCTTTCTTTTTGCACGCTTCATTGTTCATTTCCTTTGTAATAATTTGTATCCAGATGCTTGCCCAGAGCTGAAGGAGCGAACAAGGCAGGCGGCGCTCCGACTCCGTGCACTATCTGAGCCGGCGAGGTCAGCTCTCGATGCATTTTGGACACCAGAGCTGATGTCCGACTGCGTCGTGACTATGGAGGACCGACTCCTCCAAGTCAAGAGTTTAGTGCAGAGCTTGAAGTCGGCTGCCTAAGGCCTCTGCGCCAAGCTCTGGCCCGGAGAAGAGCCGGGTTCCAGCATCTTCGCTCTTGCCGACAAACTCTCGCAGGGCCCAGCTGAGGTCGAAGAGTAGAAGGAGTCGGCGGCCCGCTCGGGAGCCGGCATGGCGCTGGCAATGGTGTTGGCACACCATCCCGACGCGGATGTCGACAACATCTCTGCTGGTGCCCCTGTCGACGAGGAAGGCCAGTCGGTCAACCCTTTGGAGCTCCTTCCCCGAGTCCGCGCCGCCGCCAGCCGGATCGCTAGCTTCACCGACCTGGAGGAGCGCGTAGAAGCAACTCCGGAAGAATAGAAATTACATGTAATATCTCTCGGTATGCCGAGTGGAAAAATTGTAAAGACTTTTGCTATGAATGAAAATGCTTTTCAACTCATTCTGACTTTTGCACAAGTTAATTTACACAAGTTATTTGATTCGTCCGAGTTTGTTTTTTCCGCCGAGTCGGATCCTTTTGCGTGCAGGCCGACCTTTAGCTTTTGCTCTTGCCAACCGGACAGCCGGGTTGCGACTGTAGTTGGGGACGAAGAGTGGGTCTTAGGTACCGTACACGTTTACTTAGACGCTCATGTAGAAACAAAGTTAGGAGATTCGAAATAACTTGCGCCGAGTGATAATTCACCCAGTGGGTTTGAGGTAGCTTCCGGGGATTGCCCGAAGTGAAACGACTCGGTTTTATTAGACATAGCCCCCGGGGATTGCCCAAAGGGAGCATAGTCGGAAAATGAAAGTTAAATGAATAAAATGCTTCCCGAGTGCCGCTCGAAGGAAACAAAATATTTATTCATAATGAAACAATGAACTGTTTGAAGTACAAAGTTTAAGTGTAAAAGGGATGCAGCTGTGCGATGTTCCAAGTTCGTTCAGTGATCGAGCCGGTTGCCGGGTCCTCCAGTCGGTACGCGCCATTCTGAAGCACCTGGCTGACGATGAACGGACCTTCCCAAGGCGGAGACAACTTATGCATGCCCGCCTTGTCTTGGATCAGTCGGAGGACTAGATCTCCTTTGTTAAAGACTCGGCCCCGAACTTGCCGACTATGGTAGCGGCGCAAGTTCTGTTGATAGATGGCAGAGCGCGAGAGGGCGAGTTCCCGCGCTTCTTCCAGGAGATCGAGGTCGTCTCATCGTGCCGACTCGGCATCCTTTTCCACGTATGCTGCGACTCGCGGGGAGTCGTGGAGGATGTCACTCGGCAGGATAGCTTCAGCTCCGTAAACCATGAAGAACGGCGTATAGCCGGTTGACCGGTTTGGAGTCGTCCTCAAGCTCCAGAGGACAGAGGGAAGCTCGTCGATCCAGGAGCCGGCGGCCCGTTTCAACGGGACTAACAACCGGGGCTTGATGCCTTGGAGAATTAGAGCGTTGGACCGCTCGACTTGTCCGTTTGACTGCGGAAGAGCCATGGAGGCATAGTCGATCTGAATCCCATGGTCCCGACAAAAGTGGCGAAAGACTTCAGCAGTGAAGTTCTTGCCGTTGTCGGTAATTATGCTGTGAGGAACTCCGAATCGGAAGATGACTCCTTCATGAAGTTGATAGCAGTCGGACCATCAAGCTTCATTATTGGCTTGGCTTCGATCCACTTCATGAACTTGTCTACAGCCACAAGGAGATGAGTGAAACCTCCCCGGACTGTTTTAAGCGGACCCACCATGTCGAGTCCCCACATAGCAAAAGGCCAAGTGATCGGAATGGTCTTGAGCGCGGTAGCCGGCATGTGTATTTCACGAGCATACCGTTGACACCCTTTGCAAGTTCAGACGAGTTCTTTGGCATCAGCATGCGCGCTGAGCCAGAAGAAACCGTGTCGAAAGGCTTTGGCTACCAAGGCCCTTGATGAAGCATGGTGGCCGCAGAGTCCCGAGTGGATTTCCTCGAGCAACGTTCGGCCTTCTTCCGGCGAAATGCAACGCTGGAAGATTCCCGTGGTGCTGCGCTTGTAGAGCTCACCATTGATGATGGTGTAAGCTCGTGCACGACACACAATGCGGCGTGCCTCAGTCGGATCCTCAGGTAGCTCCTTGCGCAAAAGGTAGGCAAGGAACGGCTGAGTCCAGAGAGGAATGACCGCCAAGACGTCTTCTTGGGTCGGTTGATCCGGTTCTGGGTGTGACGACTCGGCTTCAGACGACTCGGTTGCCGACTCCAATTTGACGGATGGTTGGAATAGTTGCTGAAGGAACACTCCGGGTGGTACTTTTTCTCGAGCTGAGCCAATCCGGGCAAGGGAGTCGGCTGCTTCGTTATCTGCTCGTCGAACATGGTGAAGTTCGAGGCCATCAAAGTGTCCTTCTAGCTGGCGCACAGCGGCACAGTATGCCGCCATCGTGGAATCCTTGGCGTCCCAAGTTTTCATTACTTGCTGCACCACTAGGTCCGAGTCGCCGCGACAAAGCAGTCGGCGAATGCCGAGTGAAACTGCAATGCGCAAGCCATGCAGCAACGCCTCGTATTCCGCAACGTTGTTGGAAGCGGCGAAATGGATCTGCAGCACATAATTCAGCTTGTCGCCTTTGGGGGAGATCAGCACGACTCCAGCCCCCGTGCCCGCAAGCATCTTCGAACCGTCAAAGTGCATGACCCAATGCTCCAGGTGCACCTGAGTCGGAAGGGACTGGCTTTCAGTCCACTCGACGATGAAGTCTGCAAGAGCTTGCGACTTGATTGCCTTGCGGGGCTCATAGCTGATGTCATGCGGCATAAGCTCTATCGCCCACTTAGCGACTCGGCCCGTGGCATCCCGATTGTTGATGATGTCAGACAAAGGGGCATGACTAACCACAGTGACCGAGTGGGCTTGAAAATAGTGCACCAACTTCCGAGTCGCCAGGAACATGCCATAGACGAGCTTCTGGTAGTGCGGATAGCGCTGCTTCGACTCGGAAAGGATTTTGCTGATGTAGTAGACGGGTCGCTGTACCTTCTGGATTCGGCCTTCTTCTGCGCGCTCCACCACTAGAACAACACTAACCACTTGATTCGTGGCCGCGATGTACAGCAACATGGGCTCACCCTGCATTGGTGCAGCGAGAATCGGAGGTGTTGACAGAAGACGCTTGAGATCTTCGAAGGCTTGCTGAGCTTCACTCGTCCACTCGAAGGAATCAGACTTCTTGAGGAGTCGGTAAAAAGGCAAGGCCTTGTCACGAGTCGGGCGATGAACCGACTTAGAGCAGCCACGCACCCGGTTAAGCGCTGGACAGACTTCAGATCCTTCGGCTTTCCCATCTTGATGATGGCGTCAAGTTTCTCTGGATTCGCTTCGATTCCGCGCTCGGAAACGATGAAGCCGAGTAACTTGCTGGCCGGAACTCCGAAGACGCACTTCTCCGGGTTGAGCTTCATGTCGAACCTCCTGAGATTGGCGAAAGTTTCGGCCAAGTCGGTCAAAAGGTCGGCGGTCTTCTTTGTCTTTATCACAATGTCATCGACGTAAGCCTGGACATTTCTACCTATCTGGTCATGCAAACACTTTTGCATACAATGTTGATATGTAGCGCCAGTATTTTTCAAACCAAAAGGCATCGTGATGTAACAAAAAGCCCCAAACGGGGTAATGAAAGAAGTTTTTATTTGATCAGACTCTTTCATTTTGATCTGGTGGTAGCCTGAATAGGCATCCAGAAAACATAAACGTTCGCAACCGGCTGTGGAGTCGACGACTTGATCCACTCGGGGTAAGGCAAATGGGTCTTTGGGGCATGCTTTGTTTAAGGACGTGTAGTCCACACACATGCGCCAAGTTTTGTTCTTCTTAAGAAACAGGATCGGGTTTGCCAACCAGTCCGGGTGAAGAACTTCCTTGATGAACCCGGCTGCGAGGAGTCGGGCAATTTCTTCTCCGATTGCCTTGCGCCGGTCTTCAGCGAAGCGGCGGAGAGACTGCTTCACTGGCTTTGCATCCTTGGCGACGTTGAGGGAGTGCTCGGCGAACTTCCTTGGAACACCCGGCATGTCAGCTGGCTTCCACGCGAAGATGTTCCAATTCTCACGAAGGACGTCGATGAGCGCGCCTTCCTATTTAGCCTCAAGGTCAGTCCCGATCTGGACCGTCTTGGACGGATCCTCAGGATGGACCTGGACATGCTTAGTGTCCTTGGCCGACTGGAAGGCAGACTCGGTTGCTGTCTTCTTGCAGGGTGGAGTCTGGTCTGAGTCGACAGACGCCTAGATGTTCTCTAGCTCCTGAGCCGCGATCAGGGATTCGGCTATGTCCGCACTGGCGAGATCGCACTCGTTGGAGCGCTCAAAGTCGCCAGTGATTGTGATGACGCCCTTTGGACCCGGCATCTTCAGCTTCAGGTACGTGTAGTACGGCCTAGCCATGAATTTGGCATAAGCCGGCCGGCCAAAGATCGCATGGTATGCACTCTTGAAGCCGACTACCTCGAAAGTCAACGTCTCGACCCGGAAGTTGTTCGGCTCGCCGAACACAACTTCTAGGGAGATCTGACCCAGAGGCTTGGCGCACTTCCCAGGTACAATTCCGTGGAAGGAAATGTTACTGGGGCGAAGCTGGGTCTCCGAGACTTGCATCTTCTTCAGGATGTCCATGAAGATTATCTTGTCGCCGCTCCGCCTGGAGTCGGTTGATCTCCTGGCGAGCGTTAGGCCGGTTCCTGGACCGACTCGGCTGCGACAAGCCAACTGTAATGGGGCGACTCGGAGCCCCCGAAGGCCGACTCCGAGTCGCTTGGGAAACCAGCCGGTTGTTGACCGACCCGGCCTCATGTTGCTGTTCCACTGCCGTCTTCATCAGGGTGACGACTCGGCGGTGGATTTCTGCCACGGGACCATCTATCGGGGGCGGCAGTGATTCGGCCAATGCGGCAGCCGCAAAGAGATTCTGAGCCGGTGTCTGATAGATTGGGACACCGTTCTGTTCCCGTCCAAAGAGTGGGGCCCGAGTAGCCCGGCTTCTCCGGACAGCTGAAGAAGTTCACCGGTTCGCGCGACTGCGCGAACCGTGAGGCTCATTTGGTTGCCGTTCTTACTGTTCGAGGGCCACCCGCTCTTGATCGAGGCGCTTTCGTTCAGCAAGGAGGGCTCGCCGAGAGGCCTCCAAGGCCCTCTCGGCATCCGATTGCCCTTCGATGGGCGTCAGCAAGTGTTCGTGCGTCGCCCTGGCCGCTGCGGCAGATGTACCAGCGTCGTCCGTGCCGCTGGGTCCAACCACGTACACCTCAGCCGAAGCGGTGTGGCTGTGCGTACTTTCGCCCCCATCGGATTCATCAGAATCCAAGAGAGGGAGGAGAGATTCGGTGCCTACCATGGCGACGAACTGGGAGTTCTTCGTATCTTTGTCCGAAGCGGAAGAAGACCCGAGCCAGAACTCGGGATCCACTTCCACCGTGGAGCGGGGACGCGGACCCTGAAGGCACAGTTGGCCGAAGGCGTCGGCCACAAAGTGAAGGCTGCCGAAGATGAACTCCGAGCTTTCAGGGTGCGCGGCAAGCGACATATCGCCGGCGATAAGCTTGCTGCCGGTGGTTGGAGAAGATCCCGCCTGGATCGTGGCTCCAATGCACGCTTCCCCTACCTGGCGTGCCAACTGTCGCGGGGAATTCGCGGCAATATCCATTTGTAGTAGGTTTTGGGGAAACGAGCATGGATAATCCAGGCGGTGCACACAAGATCTTTTACCCAGGTTCAGGCCCTCCAATGGCGGAGGTAATACCCTACTCCTGCTATGTATATTATTGGTCTTGCGTGAAAAAGAGAGTATAGGAAGTTGAAGATGAAGCTAGAACTGAGAGAGGATGAATCAGAGAGCCCCCCTATGCATGGGGTGCTTTGTCTTATATAGGCCTGTACATCAGCCGACTCGGCCAGTCGGCTGAGCTACAGTAACCGCCTAAATTAACTGGCATTTACATCGTGTAACCGCCCAAGTAACGCCAGCCTTCATGTTGGTTGAAACGCACGTCTTGATGAGTCGTAACACCTGTCTTAATTGCACCCGGACGTTGTACTGTTGCAGGCCTTTCTTGGGCCTTCCTCCGAGTGGGCCTCCATAGAGTTCCCCGAGTCTGCTGGGCCGACTCGTTGTGTTGGGCCTACCCGGATGGGCTCCCCTCGTCATAACCTATCATGCTATGTAGCACACATGAAATATACAACCCTAGCATGCTAATATGCAACCTAGAACATCACATGCATTAACTAAAAGTATTAACCACAAATAAATGTTTGGGTATCTAAGCATTTATAATGGTTAAAGAGCAACTCAACCAAAAATTAATAAAACAAACATTTCTAAAACATTAATAGCACTAGAACTCTAAAGGGAGCTAATCTATGCAAATACAATACATAAACAAGGCATGACATGGTAATGAAAATAATGAACCACAAATAAATGTTTCGAATCTCTAAATATTTGAAATGATGAAACATCAACACAAATAATATTACTATTAGAACTAATCCTAAGGCATCAGTATAAACTATGCAACTAAAATACATAAATCAAACATGGTTTGACCTAGGGCTTAGGATCAGCAAAATATAAATATATAATCATGTTTGAGTCAGCTCCTAAAATAATATAACAGAACGTAAAATTTCTAGTATGAAAGCTATACAAGACAATTTAAATAAGCCCTGAACTATGCAAATAAAGCTCATATAAAAAATACTAAACAGATCTAAGGGCACCACTCACGTAAATAAACAGAGTCATATGTTATTCTAACATGAGCAGGAGCAACAACTACAAATCACCAATTCAAATATTTTGAATTGGATCCAATCTATTCACAATAATATGTAGACTTAATGCAAACCTAGCATAGATCCAACATGAAAATAATAGACCTATAACCCTAGCATGCATAAAATAACTAACCAGAAATAACCCACCAAAAACAGAGATTGAAACTAGTATTTACAAGCTAATAATGCTCAAAAGAATAACTAAATATATAGATACAATCTAAACATGTGACAAAAATATCCTAACAAAATATAGAGCACTTTCTACACATGCTAATATTCTAGGAAAATTAAAATACATTTAAATCTATCGCCACAGATCAAACAATATCAAATTCTGTCAAAAATCACGCAATTTTGGATTTGTTTAACCTTGTTTAAAAACTAGCCTATAGATTCAAATTCTACCACCACAACGTTGGTCTAGGGGTCATTCAAAGCTCATGGGGGTGTGTGGGGGTGGTCGTCAGTCACTGTAGTATGGCGACACACGGTGGCAGAGATGACCGGCGAGGGAGTTGACGGCACGCCGGTGATCCAGTGGCTCCCGAGCCCAAACGACCACGAGTCTGAGCTCTTGGCATCATGGCAAAGATGGTGGCGTGGGTGGTAGGGATGTTTGTCTCCTCAGTGGGCGCAGGTGATGGGATACCGACGGCGCTGGCGGCAGTGCCGTGGCATGAGCGTGGCCAACGGAAGCAATCGACCTGGCGGCCATGTCTAGGAGGTAGCACTACCTTAGGAAACACCAGCACTGACGGGCGAAAAACAGAAATCGCTGACGGGTTCCGGGCCCATCAGTAAGCTCCTGTCAGTGGAAGTGCTACTTTCACTGACGGGCGGAGGGCCCGTCAGTAGAGACAGATTTTCACTGACGGGTGGATCCGGCCTGTCAGTGAAAAGCCTTCCAGCATTGCCCGGGCGGCATCTTGAGAGGACTTTCACTGACAGACGTGGAACTTATGCCCGTCAGCGGTAACTGTTGCCTCTAACGGGTACATGGCCTGTGCCCGTCAGTGGAAGTATTAGCATACATTTTTTTAAAACTATCTTAATAGACAATATGAAGCATATGTAGCAATTGATATCAGAAATATTAAGCATATGTAGCATTTAATATCACAAATATTAAGCATATATAGCAATTAATATCACAAATATTAAGTACATACAAGCTAGTTTACAACGAATTAAAACGACAAACAAATGAATTTAACAATGCTTATTTTCACTAGCCCTATTCTTGGTCTATGATGCTTGGCTAGTACTTGCAGGGCAACGGTAAGCGGGTAATTAGACTCCCACGTAAAAATCACCGCTTGGCCGACTGACTTCGTTGTTGATAATGTACGCGAAGGTCTTTTGGATGCAGGCAAAGTCCTTCCTCCAGTCGTACTTATCGCTGGCCAGATCGTGTATGAAGTTATTGAACTGATCTTGGCTCCATTGCGGGTTATGGGATATGACGAACGCGTCTATGTGAGCGTAGATGTAGTACCCACATGTCACGCTACCTTCCGGCTGTTGCCTGCAAGGGAAGTTGAATTTGTGGATCAGCTTTTTGCTCTTGCATTCTGCTCCTCCCCCTCGCAAGTTGTATTCCCAAAAGGCGGCTTTCAGAACTTTCTTAATTCCTGAGTAGTCCCGCTTGGCACTTCTTTGGGAATCAAAATAGTATATCATTCTTGAAGGCTTGTGGATGACAATGAGGATCCAGTGGTCGTTGCGTAAAAGGTAACGAACGAATATAAACAGACGAGGATACATGCTTAAGAAAAGCAAACTAGGCACGGTAGGGCAGGAGTATGTAGTCCTTGTCCTTA
This sequence comes from Stipa capillata, assembly GCA_019208055.1. Classification (NCBI taxonomy): domain Eukaryota; kingdom Viridiplantae; phylum Streptophyta; class Magnoliopsida; order Poales; family Poaceae; genus Stipa; species Stipa capillata. Next base: position 43,889 of record JAGXJF010001092.1, read on the forward strand.
TGGTATATCAATGACTCCATGACGTAATTTATTAGGACCGGCATCGCTTCTCGTACATAGTAGTCGTTCATGATGACCGGATCCATTATTCCAAAAGCGCAGCTGGGCAGACACCTACACTCTTGGGCTTGGTGATACAGCCTGACGAGCATGGTGTCGAGCCGGAAGAGGTTGAACAACATAAAGATATCTTCAAATTGATGTCAAAGGTGTCATGCTGTCTATCCACGAAGAAACTGTAATCTTTTGGCACCTCGACCTTAAAGTGTAGTTCATAATCATCCCGATTCTGTGACCTCATCATGATTGTGTCATGGAAAAATTTCATCTGTGCAGGCAATCTCTGCACCTCATCATCTGGGAGCAAGGGCTCACCTGCCTCGTACACTACTCGTCGAGGCTTCTTGACAGTTTCGGCAGATGTCTGGAAGGATAAGGCTTTTTTCTTGCTTTCCTTGCTTGCCTCCTTCGCAGCGGTGTCGCCCCGTTTGTGTGCTCTTTTTCTTTTCCTCTCCGGCTCTGGAGAGGAGGCCCTCTTGCCTCCCGTCAACGCTTTGCCCATTGCGGCATTGAGCGTGCTTGGAGATAAGACCTTCTTTCCTGCTGTCTTCGGGTCATGGTGATGCTTGGAGCGCCTTTCACGGCGCGGCGAATCCGTCTTGGGTTGCTCCTCCTCCTGGAACGGAAGGATCATCGTGTGCTGCTGCTCGGCAAGATCGTCGTCCTGATCATCGAACGAAACGGGTGTACTGCACAGGCCGAGCAGAGACGGGCGGGCTCCGGTTGATGGAGAGGGGATGGTTGACATACTAGGAGAGGACACCCGGGGATAATTATCTGACTCTTCGGCCACAGGATGTAGTACCCCTTGCAATCTCCTAGCTTTGTGACATCCTCTTCAGGGGCGACAGGGACTATGACGTCACTGAACTTGGCGACGACGCGGTCCACCTGCACCCTCGCCATGTGGGAAGGTATAGCAGCGTTGTGGCATGTCACGCTCCCTACTGTTGGGAATATTAGGCCGTGTGCAACCATCTTCTTCACGCCGGGCAAAGGGATAGTGAGGTGGCATTTTGTGTGGCCCTGCATAATAAAGATACTCATTGTTATCCGCACAATGCTATGAATTAGAGCCCTCATACAAGTCCATCTTTTGTCTTGTCCGAAATGTTGAGCAAGAGACCAAGCAAGCTGTCGCAGACATTTTTTTCGACATGCATTACATCAATGCTGTGACGTGTGTCTAGGTGAGGCCCGAAAGGCAATTCCCAAAAAATAGATTTTCTTTTCCAGACGCATTTTACCAGGGGTTGTTTCTTTCCTTTTCCCGGCTCAACTTCGTCCATTTCATTCAAGAGATCATGGATTTCTTGTCCGGCCTTCTCGCAAGGCTTTGGACAAATTTCTTTTGTTCCGTCGAACCTTTCCGTGTCCTCTCTCCATGGGTCATTCATGGCCAGCCACCTTCGGTGGCCCATGAACACGATTTTTCTAGAGCCCTCTAAGAAAATACTTGTGGTTTCTTCCATGCACTTAACACATGCTTTGTATCCTTTGGTGCACTGACACGCGTTGTTCCCGTACGCGGGATAATCTTACACCGTTGTGTACAACAGGCCTTTCAGAGTGAAGAACTCTTCTTTGTCCGCGTCCCAGACCTGAGCCCCTTCTTCCCATAGCGTAGCTAGTTAGTCCTTCAGTAGTTGTTGATACACGCTAAGATCCATTCAAGGTTGTTTTGGCCTTTGAATGAGAATAGATAGGTGCATGTACTTCCGCTTCATGCACAACCATGGAGGGAGGTTATAGATCCAAAGAACAACGGGCCATGTGCTGTGTCTGCTGCTCATGTTACCGAATGGATTTATTCCGTCCGTACTCATACCAAACCTGATATTCCTTGGATCACTTTTCGGCGTCGATTGCCCTCCACTGAGGAGCATCAGCTGGGTGTCTCAATACCCCGTCCTTTCTTCGCCCCTCTTCGTGCCAACGCATCAGCTTTGCCTCCTTCTTGTTACCGAATAAATGCTTCAAACGGGGGAGAACTAGAAGGTACCATACAACCTTTGCAGGGGCACCACTCATCACTTCTTCATCATCATCGTCTTGGTTTCTGCCCTGCTTATATCGAGATGTGTTGCACACCGGACATTTGTGCAGCTCTTTATACTCTTTGCGATAAATAATGCAGTCATTTCGACAAGCATGGAGTCTCTCTACATCCAATCCAAGGGGGCAGCTACATCCAATCCAAGGGGGCAGACCACCTTCTTGGCTTCCTCGGTGCTCGTAGGCAACACTTTCTCCTTTGAAAAAAACCGTCGCAAGGTAAGCCAGTGTCTCGTTGAAGCTTGTGTCCGGACAGTTGTGGGCTGCCTTGATCCTTAGAAGTTCTAGCGTGACTGGTAGACGCGTGTGCTCAGGATCGCAGCTGCGATACAGTGGTTTTGTCGAGTCTTCCATTAGTTTCGTAAACTTTGCAACCTCTCTTTCATCCTTGGGGTCTTCGACCACCTGGTCCGCCATGTGATTGTCCCTCAACATTTCAGCCAAATTATTCCCCATCTCTCCTGTCAAGTCTTCCCTACATTCAAAAATATGGTCTTCATCTTCTTCTGCGTCTTCATGTATGTCCTCTTCTTCTAAACATTCAGGAGTAGCTAAAATTTTTGCCTCCTCACCGTGACTTGTCCAACGTGTATAACCTTCTATGAAACCTCGAGTCAACAAGTGTAACTGCAACATGCCTCTCTCCCTAAACATTATCGTGTTCTTACATACACAACACGGACAACACATCTTGTTCGCACCCTTTTTCTCCCTATCTTCATCGGCTACATCTAAAAACTCATTCAAAGTATCGACGAAACTCCGTGTTGCCCTTTCGCCGTACATCTAACTTCGATCCATCAATCCCTACAACAACAAACTAATTGATTATAGTCCAAATTAATAAAATAATCACAAAATTGATTATACTCAAGGAAAAAGAGGAAAAACGTGTCATCGCACTATGCCCAAGTGTATTGAACTATGTTGCGGCAAAGGCGAGGAGGACCAGACTGCCGTCGTCCTCCACCGTCATGGTTACCATGCCATGTTATGTTATTTCTTCATTACCAACGGCACTACGACCTCGCCTTGTCCGCGACCTTTGGAGGGGCGAGCGATACTTGTGAGACATCGCGATAAACGGACGAGTACCTCGCTGCCCAGCTGGCAATTTACACAGCAAGGTCGGATTCTGCAAATGGGCATGACAAGGATGATAAACATCACTACACGATAGGCAAAAACAGAATTTAACTTCGCACCACAGGCGAGTGCATTTTGAACAAAGTCAGAATACGAGGTTTGCGACAAGCCATAAGCAGGGCAAAGGGATGTTGACACAGCGACGTGATTAGAAGACAAAATAAAAAGCTCCGGAGGCATGCTGCCGGGGCATGAGCAAAAGCAACAGGCGAGGAGGTGCAGGCTCTAAACCTCGGGGGTCTAGGACAACTCTGTGGGCACGCTGCTTGAAGCACCCTTGGCGCCCCGAGCCTTCAGCAGGCCCTCGACCAACTTGGCCCCCTTCTTTTGGGCTCCCTGAACCCGGGTGAGGAATGCATCGGCCTTGACTTTGAAGACATCACGGATGGCGACGACATTAGTGATCTTTGAAGCCACAAAAGTCTTATCCAAGAAAAGGGCCGGTTTGGCTTGGATCTCTAGGTAGTTGCAGCTGAGAGACAGCTCGGTCGCGGCCCGCGCGTTCTTGGCGAAGACGAAGCTCCGCTCGTGGGCATCTCGGCAGCGCTCAGTCGCCCACTTGAGAATGTCGACGGGCATCATCTCTGGGTTGGTGAACTCAGAGTTCGTTACCTCGATCCTGACCCCGATGGCGGCGATTAATATTTGGAGGGAATTCTGGGGAGGCGGTAGCGAGCGTCCAGACTGACCAACGGCACGTCCCCTTAGCACCTTGGTCACCAGAACCGGGGTGCCTTAAGTTTACTATCCAAAGGCCACTTCATCGACAGAAAATTAGGCAAAAGAAACAGACATGATGGAGAGAATCTCAGATCTTGAAAACATGGTCAGAAAATCAAGCCATTTTTCTAAAAGTTAGTCCAGAGCAACGACAGATTAGATTTCTTTAGAAAGTAAGCAAAAGTAATCGACATTTACATAGTCTAACGAAAATTTCAAATGCTAAAAATATGGTAAGAAAATCAAGCCAACTTTCTGAAAATTAGTCTAAAGCAACGGCATATTAGACGTTGTTAGAAACTAAGCAAAGGAAATTGACACGTACTTTCGTGGCAGATTGCTCGCTATGAAACACTACTTTAGTAAGTGCAATACAAACTGATGGGCCAAGCTAACATATGCAAAAATTTACTACTTTGCAAATTGATAGCTTTTGTGTTTTTGCACCTTTTGTATGTCCGAATTGAGATTAGAGTACTGTTTCGAGCTTATCTAATGGTAGCTCACTGATATAGAATCAAAAATATTGGAGTAGAATTTCTACATTTGCTGGTGAAAGATGAGGTGAATTCAGTTATTTTGAGGAAAACTTATGTAGATATTGTAGAAAGGTCAAGTGATATGCGATGAATTTACTGAATGCTGCAGAGAAATAATTTGCAAGTTTTGTCTGCTGAAAGTTTCCTTTATTTCTTATGTATTCAACATGCATTCAATAACTTGTCAAGGTTAGGTGAAGCCGGTCGTAACTGACGTAGTGGAGCCCATCGTGATAGCTAGAGGCAAAACCTGTTTGAGAGTGGAGCGAGCGGAGTGGAGCCAGAGGTGAAGCCGAAGCTGGTCGACGAACATCGCCTTCACTGCCACTCCTTCACCACCATTGGTGGAATTGGTATACCTGAATTGCTAGATTTTTAGTGAGGACTATTGCTTTTTTGGTCATGGAAAAATTCATCTTTTGTTGACAATATAGAACCAAAATGGACATCTACAGTCCTTAAAATCTTCTTGTGTTTATAGATTTTTATAATTCGATGATTGGGTCTCTATTCAATGTTTGTCTCTGCCCTTCGGTTTTGCTGCTTGCTGGATTCTGCATCGACAACGATGTATTCCATAAGGAGCTTGTCATCTTGGTCTTCCGCTGAAGATGTATATTTGAGTTCTTATTGCATTGTATCCAGGGAAGAATTGTTATTCACACATTGTAGAATGTTCCAAAGGGTTCCTGTTCCTAGAGTGAAACCGAGTGAAACCATTCTGGCCTTAAATTCTCACTGGTAAATACTTTATATCCTATCTCTCAAAACTTCAAAGGTATGGTGAACCGAATGCTTCCACCAAATGAGCAACTCCTTTGTACTCTATTTCTTCGAAGAACGTGGATAAACCTGATACTATACTCATATGTGGGGACTGTCTGATATACTTGCCTTTGCTGCAATGCAATTAGTGATACTTTTGTGGTTAATGCATTACTCCGATTAATATTTCCCTAAACCAATGACTGTAGGAATTTGCAGAAAAATGGCATTTAATTCTTGTTTCGCGACTTATGCTCTCTAATGTTGTGAAGAGGAGTATTAATAACTCTTGCTCATATATAGATAGTTTAGATGAATCGTGACCTGATGTAAGTAATTATAATAATTTGATAAAAATTGCTTTGCATCACGATCAAAAGTACTCTTTGTTGTGGTTGTGGAGAGGAACCAGACGCATTGCCTGATGTGAAACCAGAGGCAAAGTCGATCGTACCTTCCCTGCCGGTGATGAATGCGGGGGATGAATTGCTATTGTCATATGTGCCTTCTTCATTATCCATATTAAGGTGAGGCACTTAATGCGCCACCATTTATCCCCGAAGGTGATTGGAACCACAGATGGAATTCACTAGAGTTGGAGAAGTCACACACATCACAGAGGAGCAACATGGGATGATGGTGGAGTAAAGCAACAATGCAATGGCAATAGGGGCGGGTGGAGGGGAAGAGAGGAGGAAGATGACACCATGTCTTTTTACTGGATAGGGGCGGAGAAGGAAAAGCGTGTAGGGCATAGGAGAGCTAGAGGCGTGCATAATGATTGCCAGAGAGAGGAAGCAAAGAAACACCAGGGTGGATAGCGAAGGAGAGGAATGTTGGGGAGGGATAGAGCCGGATAGATGCATGGTGGTTGCCAGAGAGGAAGGGAGCAAGATAAAGATGCCAGCGTTTGACGTGACATGATTGTGCATCGTGATTGATATATTTGCTCACGAAATACAACCCTTCATCAATGCCTCTATGCATCCTTCCTTATTCCGTAGTAACGTATGTGGAGTGAATGCGTGATACACTATTAAAAAAAACCTTGTCCTAGACGGTTCAAAACTGCTATTTCAAGTAGTTTTTTGAACCGTCTAAGAACATGTGACGGGGATGCAACATTTTTATCCAAGATGGTTTTCAAGCCGTCTGGGATAGACGAAGATTCGAGATGGTTTAATTCCCAAAACCATATAGGGTTAAGTTTTCAATATTAAACAAAAATCGTCCGACGGGCCTTGCTCACTCTCTGAAACTTCGCAAGCCATTGGTAAAAAACAAGAGAAAAATCCATTCATCAAACAAAGTTCCAAGTCAACCATACCAAATACAACGAAATTAACATCGAACAGACCATTCATCAACTACTACCGCTACATTGATTAACCACATCTACCAAACCAAAAGTCCACAAGTTGGCAGAGGCAAGGACCCAGGTGACACCGAAGGGGTCGATGAGGGTGGCTCCCAGCTCATCCTCTTCCTCGATGATCTCCCCCTGCAGTGTCAAGCTAGCACCCACTACCTATGTCACGGCGGTCTTCACGTACTAACTAGACGCAGATGATCCCGCTTGCTCTAGTAGACCTTCAAATAAGACAAAACAGGCCCCATTGGCGCTGCTCCCGTTCATCATCTTTGCGCCGAGCCCACTCCACCCTGTTGATGCCACGTCGAGCCCACTGCGTCCCCGTCGCGCTGCTCCCGCTCGTCATCACCGTGCTACTCCTGACAAACACGATCGGTGCCTCGATCAGCAGGTGCGTGTGGGCCGCATTAGAGAGTGGGGGGCACGCGGCTAACCCACCATGATGCGCTTGCTGGATTGGGTGTCGCTCTCCTTGAGATGGACGGTGCGGTCGAATGATTGCCGGATCCAGGGTTTGCTAGTCTAGATCTAGGAAGAAAGGAGGAGGAGGTCGATGCGACGGCATGAGGGAAGGCTAGAGTGGAACTAGGGTTGAGGGGCGGGTTAAATAGGTCTCTCCCATGCACCTGTATGGGAGCTAGGCCACTATGGGCTGGATTAATTCTAGATAGTTTTGTGGCCAAAAACCATCACATATGTCTTCTATAGTAGTGACACCATCATTACTAACTTTTACTGATAAGATAGTAAATATAAATATTAATATCTATCATGTTGCACATAGCTATAGCCACGATCGTAGGATGACAAGGAAAACAAGGAGAAACGCCTGCCGGAGAAAGACTCTAATCTTTGAAAAAAATATTGCATTTCCAAATAGAGCCACTGGCTATAACACACAAAAAACCATAACTGTGTTCCATAATCTCTTTTCAGGTTTGCAAGAAACCCCCTTTACTCTTAAGACTGATGATAGGCCAAATTTCCTATTACCATATTATTGACACTGAAAGGAGGAGGAATTAGCATCACACTGCGATAGCAATTAACTTCCCTACCCACACTATGGTAGCCACTTCTCTGTGCACCCTTGCTGCTACTAAACAGCTTCTATAAGATGAATCCTTTAAATTTGGTTTTGCAAAGTGTAGCTATTTCCCCGCTGCTAAAACCTTATGCTCAAATACTTGTTCTTGTATTTCAAACCCTATTTTCATGTGATAATCTTTTATGGTAAGGATTCATTCAAGTAGGAGTCTTTCAGAATATCAATATATAGGAATTACATTAAATTCATGTGTTGTTAACCCAAAGAGTCAAAAACATACATGCATCAGTTAGCTCTAAAACATGGTACATATCATATTCTATGCACTTACGCTTTGATTTGGGCATCAAATCATGGTGAGCACAATGCAATTGGTGAGTGCATATGATATGTTGCCCAGAACGATATGATCTACTATGTGTGGAAGTTCAAAGAACCAAAGGCTCATTAATACTTCCAATTCTACGTACACAGCTTATTGGGCAAATAAGGAGAATCTGCTCGCCTTAATCAATTTCTTGACAAGAAAATCGCTCCACATCGTTACCTAAGCAGCTCACTCTTTTTTTTTCTTCTCTTTCTTTCTCATTTCTTCCTCGCGTCCCCAACTCCCCACTATCTTACGTACACAAGAGTGCCGCATGCATCCAAATTGAGCCGCCTTGACGCCTCCCACCTTACCCAACGAGTTCACCACTGTGTCCCTTCCCGGCAATCATTGCCCTTCCTGTAGCCAGTGAAGGTGCAAGCAGGAAGGTGATGATAGGCCATATCAGGCTTCGAGAGCCATCATGGGCCTTCTCACTCTGTTGGTGCCTTCCTCTTATATTAGATGTTATCACCGACCTCCTTCGATGCCACTCCGTACAAGGTGAGGATGCGTTTGATCTGAAATTTGATTTTCTTTTGTAGGATATATTTTTCCCAAAAATAGGGAAAAATTGAAAAAAAGTTGATTTTTGTAATTTTTGAAAGCCACAAAAGTTTTGAGTTGAGAGCTGATTTTTGCATTGTTGAAGGCCTCAAATGTTCTAATAGAAAGTTTGATATGAATAAGCTGAAAGCTTCATTCTTCTAGTAAAAAGTGTTGGCATGAGTGGGTCGAAAGGTGGTGAATGGTGAAAAGAATGTACGTACAAAGATTGTCGAAAGTTGATCTCAAGCAAAAAAGATGATCTCATCCAAAAAAGTTGATCTTTTAGTCTGTCGAAAGTTTATCAACGGTGAAAAGAAAGCTGGTATTTTAAATGTTGAAAGTTGATATCATCTAAACTAAAGCCAATCTTCACATAGTTGAATCCCTTATGTCATTTTACTATGTTTTAGGTGGCGCGTGGAGGGAGGGGTCGATTGCTAGAGGAGAAGAAGATCAAAAGGGTATATGTTAACTAAGTGTGCTCATGTGGAAAAGGGAAAGTGAACCATGTTGAAATTGAGCTTTCGCGCTCCGCATGGCAGTCCTTCACCAGATATAGGCCCTCTTAGGGATGGCTTGAACTTGTGCATAAGCCGGCTGTCTAGATAAACTTCCTATAAGCTACAGTCACTACTACAGAATCCCACATCAAAGACGGGTCAAAACCGTCATGGGAGACGGTTTTGAGAGTCGTCTACAATTGGTGGTCAGGGATGACAAAAAAATCATCCCAGACGTACGTTCGAAACCCGTCTGCGATGTCAAAATAGCAAAATAAAAAAATCAGCGCCGGCCGGATCCACGACGACTGAATCCGCGCTGCCAGACACATCGAATCCGCGCTGCCGGTGCTCGAAGCCACTGGGTCCGGTCGCTCCGGGCTCGAGGCAGACGTGCCGCCGCTGGGGAGGAGGGAGGAGGGAGAAGGGAGGTCGGCGGCTCGAGGAGGACCCGCTTGGGGACGCGCTGGGGAGGAGGTGGTCGGGGATGCGCCGGGGAGGAGGTGGTCCCGGACGCGCCGAGGAGAGGACGGTAGGGAGGAGGCAAGCTCACGGAGGAGGCGGGGAGGCGGCACTCGGGCGGATCTCGCGGGAGCAAGGAGAGGAGGGTGAGAGGAGAAGGCCGGCCGGGATGGGCTCGGCTGCCCCGAGCCGCTCCGCCGCCGGATCCGCCTGCCCGAGCTGTGCCGCCGCCGGATCCGGCCGCCCCGGGCTCGAGGCCAATGCGCCGCCGCCGGGTCCGGCCGCCCTGGGCTCGGCTGTGGGGTGGGAGGCAATGGGTAGGGGGGTGAGAGGAGACCTCGCGGTGTGGGAGGCAATGGGGAGGGGGGTGAGAGGAGAAGGACTTAGAAAATTTCTAGGGTTTGTGGGGTGGCATATATACCAGATTTTTGGGCTTCACAGACGGGTTGGCAAAAAGGGCCCGTCTGTGGTATCGGAGCCATTATCACAGACGGTTCAAGAATGAAGACCCGTCTGCGATGGCTTTCTTATCACAGACAGTTGACCGAAAAATCCGTCTGTGATGTGAATTTTGACAAAATCCGTCTGCAATGTATGTGATTAGAGATGGGTTTTGATGAACCGTCCGAGATTAAGTGTCCAGGATGAGGCTTTCTGTAGTAGTGAGTGAAAATAAGCTCTGGAAATAAGTTCTACCTGTTAGACATGGCTTATAAGTTTGAGCTCATTATCTATAGTGAAGGATGCAAAGTCTGAAATATCACTGAACTCATTTCTTTGTTGTTTAATAAATGGAATCGTTAGTTTGAGGTGTTTATTTGCACAGATCAACATTGAAGCATGTAACATTTGACACTTACGCAAAGAAATGTACAACTAGCTCACGTTTCACGGTTTGATCCATAGCTCAATCAACATGAGTAAGCATCACACGGTGATTAAGTTCAAAACAGTACATCCTAGTGATACAAGAGATGTGACGATATATAGTACAGTGTCCCGTATATGAGGAAGTATCCGTATATGATTCTCTGGGTTATCGGAGTACAATACGTATCTGGTAAGGATCGCAGGAGATAAGGTAACCCTCCGTAAGGAGGAAGGATACCCCTTAAAACTAGGAAGTCAATCCCGACGTTTAAGGAAGCCAGAGTCCTACTCGGGCCTAAGTCCATGTCCAGTACGACTCGGGGAGCCCCCTATAAAAGGATCAACAATCCTATAGGGGAGGGGAGGTCAAAAAAGGTCTTTCAAGTCCCAGAAGTCTTAGTAACCAGATAAGCCTGAAGCAATCCAGAAGCCCCAGCGATTCCCACGAGAAGACCCGCTGCCTCGAAGGAGTCAAACCCCCGGAACTAGTCACCGTAGTCTCCGGTTAGGTCTAGTGTAGCCACTAACATACATATCCCTTGTAAAGACATTCTCTGATCAATATATACGAACAGGACGTAGGGTTATTATCCTGAGGGAGGCCCGAACCTATACAAAAAGGGTGTTTCCTTGCCATCAGATCTCTTGGCCTTGTGCCCTAGAGGTTCCTACCCCCCAAGTATCACAGTTCCACGAATACCATAAATTGGCGGTTTACCGATCGTCGACAGATGGCGCCGACCGTGGGGACATCTTCGGCTCAAGCCGTCAAGGAAGCATTAGAGTCGGCAAGATGTGCAACTAGTCGCGATCAGTCCACGTGGTTGACTGCACATCCCTCCCCGGTTCGACCCGAGGAAGAAGCAGGCTCGGCAGGAGATACGATCGCTCTCACGCGATGCATCGGGTACTCAGACCAGGGCTTCTACGACAACTTCGGCCGATGGATCCATATCCGGTGACTGACCGCGTAGATTTTGGAGAATACGCCATTGGCGAGTATTTGGATTGTGAAGTCGATCACTTTAGAACCGAGTGCGCCAGGGCCTTCGAAGGAACGTTGGTGTTACACAACGATTCCCAGGCAGGATCGACCAGCCCAATACTAGGGTGGTCGCCTGCAACTTCTGATCAACCAATCGATCAAGATCACAATCACAGCATCCCTCCCTACGGGGAGGACACGATGGAGTGGGAATACACCCCATCTAATCCAGACCCTTGGGTAGTTCTCGCGATCCAGGACGGTCAAGAAGAGCCTGAGGACTAGGATCAAGATGGGGGCTCACAATGTCAGAGCCCGATGGCTACTCCCCGTGGGAACGGGGATATGCCTACGGTAGCACACAGAACCCCTCAAGGGACAGGTGAGTACGTGTCCCGAACTGCTCGAAGAATCGTCGAGGTGCGCAATCTGCTGTTATGACCACCAACAGAAGATCTGATGACACCCGACGGAGAACAATGGCTACGACGCTGGGGGCTGAACTACAGCAGGCCCAAGCCCAAGCCGAATCTTCTCGACTGCAGTCGGGGACACATAGCTCCGCTCGAGAAAAAACCCCTCTCCGACCAAGAGAATCGGATGGAGAAGGGACGACATCTCAGGAACCAGTCTTGCCGGGAGGGACAGCATTGTCGAACGAACGATCAACAACTGCCGAGTGGCCCAGGTGCTAATAGACGGAGGGAGCTCCCTAAACATCATATTCACCAACGCCCTCGACGCCATGCAAGTGCCACGATCGTCTGTCCAGACAGTGACACAGGCTTTCCACGGTATCGTCCAAGCTCGTCGGCTACGCCGATCGGGCAAGTCACCCTCCCAGTTACCTTCGGTACACCAGAGAACTTCCGAATAGAGAAGATCATGTTCAATGTAGTCGACTTCGAGATGGCATACAATGCCATCCTGGGGCACCCAACTCTGGCCAAATTCATGGCAGCGACACACTACGCCTATCAGTGTTTGAAGATGCCTGGTCCAAAGGGCGTCCTCACAATAAAGAGCTCACCCCAGGAAGCACTACTCTGCGACAAACGTAGCCACGACCTCACAGAAAAGCATCAACTCTCAAGCAGGGAAACAGACTCCAACGCCATTACGTGCACTCCCGCATCGAGAAGACCTCCACCACAACTACGAGCGACAACATCGGATAACACCCCCTCCAAGTCGGAGAGCAGGTCCTACGACAAATTCAGGGCCGGGGTAAAAAGGGCCTTCCCCTCAGTAGGACAACAGCTCCCTAGGAGAAGTCGCCTGATCCAGGTCACTCTAGTTAGCAGTAAGGAGATAGTTGAGTCCCCGCAGAGAGTTCCGAGTCCAAGCACCTTCGGTAAGATCACATAGTCATCACCCTTCCGATCGCCAGTCCGTCCCAGGTTGCCCCAGCCCCAGTCTCAAGTTGTTAAGCTACGAACAAGCCGATGATAAGATGCTCCGGGCGCTGTCGCCCAGCACGCGCACTCGACAAGTTTCTACAGCAGTGTCACGACAAGAGCACGAGAGTCTCTGGAGCAACCTACGACAACTCGAGAGGAAGGGATGATGTTTTCTAAATAGTTCTAGCAGTTTCTTTTTCTTGCAATAGTTTGTAAACGATTTTCCAGTCAATTCACAGTTTTGTAAAGTGTTCCTAGTTCAATAATTATCTTTCGGACCGCCTATCTGAGAAACTTGTCGAATAAGACAGTCGGGGGCTGGATAAGCATGTGGCACCAAAAACTAGCTTACGCATAAACGTAACCAACAACTCGACCGGCACAAAAGGAAATGGTTCCGTGCTGCAACCGTCAGGGATGCGAGGAAGACTCCTTAACACGTCTGCAGGTGACAGGGGAAGCCACTGAGCCCCCCACCTGATCAGACCTAAGGCCTGGTCGACTAAGCTCCTCGGTTTCATAGCAGAGTTCCCCGACCACGATTAAAGGAAGAAGAGAAGATGCAAGCATGACTAAGCCAACAGAACCCGCCTGCTTATCCATATCCTCGACTACTTTAAACAGAAGGCATCGCGGATAGAGTACAATGATGTCGCCAACAGGGCAAGCGTAGAACTTACTAACTCACATCCAATATCTCGTCGACAAGGGAACATGAGTTATCGCTATGGCCACGATAGACTGTACGAGGACCCCTTATTGAGTTTACTGATGACGAGGGGCCACTGAGCCCTCCATCCGACTAAACCTAAGGCCTGATCGATCACAGTCGACGGCGTACAGCACAACTCGCGAGACTAAGTCAGGGAAAGGGGATGCAAAGTTCGACTAAGTCTACAAAAACCCTCGCGTCTGACAAACATTCACAGAGCAAAATAAGCCAGGTTTTCAGAAAACAAAAACACACTGATTAATGCACAGTTACTAATCATGGTTTGATTATATAAGTTATTCAGGTAGACCAGGTGCCTGAACCCGGTCTGTAGAGTCATTTGCAGCACCCTACACAGCGTCGAGAAGACTGTCTACCTCGTCCTCCGGCAGGTCGGCTTCGAGGGCCGTCAAGGACAGCTCCGGGTGCCGGCATTTGAGAAGCGCCAGGGCAAAGGCCAAGGTGGCTTTCGTCCCTTGCTTGAGCTCGTCGTCAAGGAGCTTCTCGACGACAGGCTTCAGGCAGGAGATGGACGCCACCAACTCCACCAGCCGGATAGCCCGCGGAGGGCTGGGGAAGATGGTGACCCCGACCTCTATGAGCGCTCTCTCGAGTGTGCAAAGGGCGTGGTCGAGGTCCCCCTCTAGTTTCCCCGCGTAGGCTTGGCTCCGACTTAGCGAAGACTCTGCCTCAGAGAGACGGACCTTCGCATCCCAGAGCTCAACCTCGGACTCCTCGAGGCGCTTCTTCAGCTCCTCATTCTCTGCCCGGTGCGCCTCCAGCTCGGCCTTCGCCTTCTGGAGTGGAGGAATCCGAGGAAGGATGCACTGCCGAAACAGCAAGGTTAGTACCGAGTACATTGACGTTTGATTACTAACCCCTTAGATTATCTGTAACTAGGAGTAGATGTCATCGTCCTCAGGTGCCGACACCTCCGGCGTGGGGAGCTCAGTCTGTACGACCGAGGGCTGCGCCGGCCTCACCACCAGGGCTGCGTCTCCGCAGCGGCCCCAGTCGTGGCTCCGATCGGACGGATGATCACCCTAGTCGAAGGAAGCAACTTGTCAGCCTTCACGGGATAAAGGAAGAAATATTTTGAAAAAGATCGAAAAGAAGACTTACCGCGGGCGCTTCACTGGGGGTGAGGCTCCTTTCGCCAACACCTCCGAGCTCTGCTTCTCGGTAGGCACCAGCGGTGACTTCCCCTTGTCCGCAGGAGGACCCACAGCTGACGCGACCTCTTTCGTGCTGATAGGCACGGCAGAAGACGCCGACTCCTCCGGGCGGGGATCGCTCGTGTCCTGCGTCCCGATAACTTACTCCCGTCACCCTAGGTCACAAAAAGATCAGAGGGAGGAAGTTAGTCGAGCATGGATTCGCACCTGAGGCTGGGGGCTTGGCGAAGGAGAAGGGGCCCGAGTAGGAGGCTTCACTCGAGCAGTCTCCGCTGCCACCTCGGCCTCAGACGGACCTTCAATCCTTGGGATCGAAGAGGTCACACCAAGGACCTCGACCTCTTCATCCTAAACGGGGTCACCAGCCCGCTCAGCCTCCGAGTCGGGAGCCCCGCGGCCTACTCACTGCAAAAAGAAAACCCGGGTAGCGTTAGAAGCGCTACTTGGACGAACCATGACCAAACAATGCAGAAACCATTAACTCACTGAGAGGATCTCTTTTTGGTTGTCGGGACTGAGCTTCAGGATCGGCAAGGGCACGTCGATCCGTCCGCCTTGAGGAGATTGCTCGAATAGGTTATTCAACCTATTCCAAAGCTCCTCAGGGGAGGGATCTGCACAATCAAGTGAGAGGTATCGAGTGAGGAGATAGGAGTTTTTCGGACTGAGACGACATGGAGAGGTTTAGATACCCACTGTGTTGAAGTCCCTTGTCTAGTCTTGGCCTTCCGGAACCACCTAGGCGGGCTGAATCCTCGATCGAAGAGGGCTGATCCTGCGCCAAAGGAAGTCTTTCGCGACGTCCCATGCCGACAAGCCTCTTGCGGCAAGGGTGACGATGTCGCTGATGAGTGCCTTGAGCCATTTGGTCTCCTTCGGAGCCTCTGCCCAGCACTTTTTCGGGAAGGGGGCCAGGCCTCGGTAGTGGATTTCGGAGGAAGGTAGGGGCTTGCAGTAGAACCCCCTCGAGTGCCAGCCCGACCACAACGAGTTGCAGGAAGAGGAGACGTAGGCGTCCTTCTTCCCTTCCCGGAGTCAGAATCTGGCGTCGCCGACGATACCTCCGCCACCGGCCTTCATCCGGCGGAGGTTGTAGAAATACTTCCAGAGCTCTAGGCTCTGCCTGATGCCGAGGTACACTTTGTACAGGTGTGCGAATACCGCTAGCATCAGAACCGAGTTCGGGTTGAGATGTATCAACTCGATCCCGTAGAACTGGAGCACTAGGAGGAAGAAATGAGAAGGTGAAAATTGGAATCTACACCTGAAGAAATCAGCGAAGACGACGGTCCAAGTCGTATCCGGACTTGGGACCGTCTCCTTCGCAGCCTCTCGGTACAATACGAACACCTCCGGGAGGATGACCTCCTTCACCACGAGCTTCTTGAGGGCGGCGGAGTCCATCACCGAGGGCTCAAACTCGGGGATGGCGACCGTCAGGTCTCCTGAAGGATCCCCCACCGACTTCTTATGATCGGGGGACTTCTTCGCTGCGCTTCTCTTCCCCATGGCCGCTGACGATGATCGGTGAAGGCGAGACGAACGATGAAAGCAGGAGCGCAAGGAAGAAGATGAGGATGCCGGGAGACAGGGAGCAATGCGGGCAAAACCCCAATTCCCGGTCTCTTAAAAGATTCAATTTTCGCCTGACCGGAGTGTGGTTAACGGCACGATCTGTTCCATCGCATTTAATGCAGACAGTTGCTTTTCCCGCATGCGAGACGTTGTGCGCAGGAAAAAGAGGGTCTGACAGACCCACGACCTTGACAAGCGCGTTACGTTTTGGCTAACGCCAGCCAAATAGTAGCGCAAAAAAGGAAATATTCTTCATCACCACGCGAAATTTCCCCCACGACGGATCGGTTTCCCAGAAATCTACCAGGTGAACGCGTGTCTGTGGTTGATGGATCAGATTAAAACAAGAGAAATGCTTTTCGGGTAAGTTAACCCCGAAAATACCTTGGATTACTCGGAGATTTACTCTAACCAGGATGCCACGACTACCCGGTAGAGATAGTTCCTACTTGGGGACGTTGTTGCTAAAGTACTCGATTTCGCCTACTCGGAGTTGTTTCCCGACAAGGGAAGATTTCTTACAGAACAGTCATGACCTCACTTCACGTACTGACGGGGGGCTTAACGATATATAGTACAGTGTCCCGTATATGAGGAAGTATCCGTATACGATTCCCTGGATTATCGGAGTACAATACGTACCTAGTAAGGATCCCAGGAGATAAGGTAACCCTCTGTAAGGAGGAAGGATACCCCTTAAAACTAGGAAGTCAATCCCGACGTTTAAGGAAGCCAGAGTCCTACTCGGGCCTAAGTCCATGTCCAGTACGACTCGGGGAGCCCCTTACAAAAGGATCAGCAATCCTATAGGGGAGGGGAGGTCAAAAAAGGTTTTTCAAGTCCCAAAAGTCTTAGTAGCCAGAGAAGTCTGAAGCCATCCAGAAGCCCCAGCGATTCCCACGAGAAGACCCGCTGCCTCGAAGGAGTCGAGCCCAGCGGAACTAGTCGCCGTAGTCTCCGATTAGGTCTAGGGTAGCCACTAACATACATATCCCTTGTAAAGACATTCTCTGATCAATATATACGAACAGGACATAGGATTATTATCCTGAGGGAGGCCCGAACCTGTATAAAAAGGGTGTTTCCTTGCCGTCAGATCTCTTGGCCCTGTGCCCTAGAGATCCCTACCCCTCCAAGTATCACAGTTCCACGAATACCATAAGATCGGCGGTTTACCGATCGTCGACAAGATGCATCCATTTCTGGAAACTCATACATCTTACTCGGCCTCAACGTCACCATTCTTGTTTTTGTGGTTCTTCGAGTAACTCAGGTTTAGTAGGCATAAACAATCAAGATCATAAACGATACTTAACAAAATAAACTTCAAAGATAAATAAATCCTTAATGCAAAAGTTACAAAATTGAGGGTTGTGAAGAATTTTTGGCAACAAGCAAAGAACCCAAGGGTACAACCATGATAAATCGCAGAAAAAAGCAATGTGTATCCTTATACTAACACAATTCATGATTGACTTGATCGAATTGAAATTTTTTGATCCATCCATTGCATAACGAGCTGAAGCCTTAGAGGAACACACATACATACAATGGAGAATAGGAACATGGAGGAGGGGAGAAGGAAGAGGCTGGCCACACTGATGGGCTGCAACTATGCCAGCACGCGCAACAAGCTGCGGGGCTGCACCAACGACGTTCGGACCATGCGGGGCGCCCTCAGACGACGACCACGGTGCGGCACCCGTCATGCTCTTCTTCCACTACAGTGTGCAGCGCAGCAAGGAGGAGGCCATCGTGTCGTGCGAGGGCTGACACGGCGAGGACCGGCGCTGGAGAGGAGGGGCCGACGGTAGAGGAGGGTAGATCTAGCGGGGGCTCGGCAGGCTCGGGGTACGGGAGAGGAGGGGGCGACAGGAGAGAAGGCCGGACCTGGTAGGGGCTTGGCGGCTCGGGGGCGGCGGCGGGAGGCGACCTTCTGCCGGTGGGCGGCGGGAGAGGAAGGGCCAGCGGGAGCTCGGGGGAGCCGGGCTAGAGATTGGACGGCGGTAGGGAGGGCCGACCGACGGAGGATGCTCGACAAGGTGGAAGGGGTGGAGGGATCTAGAGGCAACGTTGGGTTGGAGAGAGAAGACACAGGGAGGGAGACCAGGTGGGAGGAGAAAATGTAGAGGGTTTTTCCTTATATACGAGTGGCAGTTGCTCTATAAATTTTCTGTGAATTAGGAGTACTTGTAAGAGTGGAGAGATGAAGAGGACAGAGAAGTTTGAGAAACCTTTCATTTAAGGCTTCCTGGTAGCAATGTGAAATCAGAATAGCTTAAAGTTTAAGTTCTAACTTAAAATTATCTTTAAAATAACTTATAATTTATTTAGACTTATAAACTGATTCATATGCCATCCTAAAGGAGTGACGGGTTGTCTCCCGTATTTCAGAGCGTTTGTTCTAGTTGATCGTTCGCCGAGCAATACCGACTAGACATCACCACGTCCCGTTTACTTTAAATACCTCCGTAAGATCCATGCGTACACATTTATACATCGAACGCAAATTCACTCCCAGAGATGCATTTTCAGATCGATAGTACCCTACCATTAATTATAAGCTACAAATAAAAGATGTGTATGCAAGTAATGGTTACTAGTTCTAAGAGATAGATATATAGATATGCATGCAAGTAGTTGCCACTATAGTTCTAAGAGATAAGCATTGCATCATAGGTATTTCATTAATCTACCTCATGAATCTTGATAAGATCCTTTTGCAAATTTATGGAAGAACAGTCACAAATGCATTCGTTCCCTGGGAATTATTTATTGTTGCCTGAGAAAATCCTCCAAAAATAGAAGGGGGACCAAAGATTGATCTCTTCCTCTTTTATTGGAAGGAAGCAAATTCCGCTGATTGATATAGGGCGATGCCGACGTCATCCTCATAACCACGGGGGTTTCCCCTTGCTCGCCTATTTATTCCCCACCGCGTTTGTTTGTTTGTTTTCCCTTGCCGCCGCTCTGCTTCCCCGCCTCAGTTTCCTTGAGAACTTTTGCGATCGTGTCGCGGAGCTCGCCGTACCGTCGAGCACCTTGCGCGCGGGTGCGTGGCGCTATTGATCGGCGTGGCCTGTGATCGCGCGCGGCGGGTGGGAGGATGGGAAAGGCGGGGTGGCTCCCCGTGGCCGCGGCGGCGGGTTGCGCGGCGGTGACGTGCGCATTCGCGGTTGCGCTGGTGGCGGGGCGGGTGGCGATGCGGAGGCGGTGGTGCCGGGCCGTGGCGGTGCTGCGCGATTTCGAGGAGAGCTTCGCCACGCCCACGGAGCGGCTGCAGCGGGTCGTCAACTCCCTGGCCATCGAGATGTTCGCGGGGCTCGCGTCCGAGGGCGCCAGCAAGGTCCGGATGCTGCTCACCTGCGTCGATGCGCTCCCCGATGGGTACCTACGGATGCTCTGCCCCTTCGTTTAGCTTATGATCGATCTTGCTTCATGGCCAACTTGTCATCTTAGTTTGCTGAGCGCGAGCTCGCAAAAGTGATGTTCTTTACTAGGTCCTTCTTTCATGGCTTGCAATGTCGCCATTTGACGTGCATTTCATGTCCTTCTTACTGCATGTGTTGAAAAAATCGTGAAAATTTGATCAGGAACTTTTGGACTCACATCAGGGTATTTGTTTGGTTCGTTTATAAATGTCATTTGGCTAGTTCGGTCATTTAAATGCTATGTTGATTCATCTTACGTTGCTCTTTGAGCCATTGTTCTGTCATTACAGATTCATTCATAAATTTGCAGTGTATCTTTGCTTTCACGCTCGTTGGCCACTAGATAGCTTTTGTCATTTACTTTCGTAAAATGATAGAAAACCATAGTCTTTGTTTGGGTAGAACAGAAATTTGTCATTTTATTGGATGGTATATCGGTATGAACAATGTTGTTCTTGTGTTTGTGTTTCTAATCAACTTTTTTTGATATCTATGTTGCTCTTATGTCACCTGACTTACTGTTTAGCAATTGCATAATCATAGGGTGTTGTCATCTTTTTATCAAATCGAACATGCTTGTATCTGTTTTCAGCTTTGGGTTCAAAGCCATGAAGCATTCCATAATGGCAACTATTCATCACTTTCAGATAAAAATTGTTGTACTTGAGGACTTCATGCTTCTTGGTCAAATAAAATTTGCATAATCATTGTGTGATGAGAGAGGGAATTATGTGTTTTTAAATATTTCATGTCTACGCTTTATAATATTTTATGGTATCATTCTCTTTTTATTTTTTATGAGGAGATGATGTCATTCTTTGCCCAGTCCAGCTTCTTTATCAGTATTGCCTTGCTTCCTTGTTTTGACTTACGGGTGGAATTTTAGAAATTAACAAGCTTCTTCTTAACAAGCTTGCTTTGTTGATCTTGCATTTATAGCATATTCGTTGTGGGAATTGTTTTGACAGACCTGCATCAATGATTTTGCCTTAATCAGTAGACCAGTTATGTAGCTGTATATTGCATTCTTTTTTGGTTGTATATTGTGATGTGTTCATACATACTTTGATTCAATTAAAAATGCTCTGACTTGGTAACTCAACTTGAGGGCTATAACTCATTTTTTTTACAAGTCATTATCTTTTTATTTCTTCACAGTATGACTGATGGTCAAGTTTTCCACCATTATATAATAGTTGTCTTACACAAGTTTATATTGTGCTTGTGACCAGTAGTGAGAAAGGCATCTATTATGCCATTGATATTGGAGGAACAAACTTTAGAGTCTTGAAAGTAGAACTTGGTACAGGTTCTACAATCACAAATCAAAAGGTTGAACATCAACCTATCCCTGAAGAATTGACTAAAGGTACAAGCGAGGTACATTGCATCATTTTATTTCCACTTCCCTACAAGTTATAGTGTTTCTGTATATGAGGTTTATTCTCTTTGCAGGATTTGTTCAATTTGATTGCCTCAACACTAAAGAATTTTATTGAAGAGAGGGTGATGATGGAAAGGCACTTGGTTTTACATTTTCTTTTCCTATCAGACAACTTTCCATAACCTCAGGGTCCTTAATTAGGTGGACCAAAGAATTTTCAATTGAAGAGGCTGTAAGTTACAAAACAACACCTTCCATTATTCTACTTTTCATTGTATGTCTTCAATTTGAGAAAATCACTAAATTGTAAGAAATGATGTGCCTGATTTCAAACTATCACAAGGATGATATCAGGCTTTGTAATTTGTTGGCTGTGCAATTTTGGATATCTTGGTTCATTTGATCCACTGCAATATAGTTTATTTCAACACATCGGTTTTGCAGAATCATTTGAAGAACTTGTTGTTTGTTAGTTTTGTTGTCGTTGGTATGTGATGCAACGTCTTATTGTTATGTAATCGTTCTCCCTGTAATTAACTTAATAACTTTATACAACTTAGTTTTGTTATTTATCTCTTGATAAGTAGTACATAACAGAATGCATCAATATGTGTCTAGTTTCTTTTAATTGACGTTTGTTTTTTTGGGGATAATTGTCAGAATACCACTAGTAAAACCATGAATTGCTATATGTGACAATGATAGGTGGGGTCTGGACCCACCAGTCATTGACACACTCAATGGTATTTTGGCAAACTATTGATTTCACAAGTGGTATGAGGGCAAATCCCTCTTGTTTTTATGTTATTTTTTATCCCGACTTATTTTTACTTTTGGAGTATCAGGTCGGAAAAGATGTTGCTCAGTGTTTAAATGAAGCCCTTGTTAGGAATGGACTCAATTTTCAAGTCAATGCATTGGTATGTCATTAGCCTATTTATGTTGGGTGAAGTCTGTCCTGCATTCAAGAATATCATTTTCACTACAAATCAAATACTTCAATTTTTCAATGATTACGGCATTTGAATTGTCAGTTTGATTCTTTGATTCCATCATTCATCTCTTGTTTATGCATGAATTGTCTTAATTATCATTCTTAATTGATAATTGACAGGGGTTGTGATGTAGTGGCTACTGTAGCATCTCCGTAAAGTTTTTCCAGCGCCGTTGCAGAGTGCTACGGATGTTGTAACTTGTAGCATCTAGGGGAATTTCAATACAAATACATGGCGCTAATTGCAAATGCAATTCATGCTCCTAGGCTCAAAATGTAGTCTTAATACCAGGTACATTAAAGAGAAGCCAATCAAATTGAAAGCTTGGATACATTAAAGAGAAGCCAATCAAATTGAAAGCTTGGATTCCTTACGTAGACAAATGAAGGATGAAAGAATTAGATATTTGCAACACCTTGTTTGAGTGATGTACTCATATTTCCTTGTATAATTTGGATATTTTACATGATGACTTATTAACTAAATTCATAGTTTTGCCAATATGGCTAAGCATGTTCTATTCACTATGTCACTGTTATACGCTAGACAAAGATTAAAAAAAGGTTTCCACTATACCTCCACTACATGCTATTAAAATGCTGGCTATCGTTCATAATTTGTACCTAAATTTTTGTGTGGGTAAACAGCTTGGCCTATTTTGGAAGGAATGTGGTTCATGAGTTCATGGGGAGGGAGGTCTGGATTTTATTTATTGACAGGACTGTGTTTTGTGTCTATTATTAATATATTACTCCATTGCATCGCCCACCATTTATGTATGTTTCCTCAGCAGAATTTTGTATAACTGTATGATCAAATGTCACATGAAAGAACCATGTACAACTAGGGAAATTAAAATCATCTTTTTTTAAGCTCTTTTAGTTTTGACGAATTTGTTAAGAATCGATGTCTGCCCCTTGATCAAAGTCCAACAAATTTGCTTTTTAATGTGCTGCATGTAATTGTATTCCCTAGTAGACTAGAATATATGCGTTATTTGGTTGATTATTTCATGTGATGTTCAAAAATAGATGAACAATACTGTGGGAACACTAGCTTTGGGGCATTATTACGATGAGGATACAGTAGCTGCGGTAATTATTGGAGCTGGCACCAATGCTTGCTACATTGAACGCAATGAGGCAATTACTAAATGCCGAGGCCTTCTTACTGACTCTGGACAAATGGTATGTTCATTGATTTATTTATTTTGAGTAGAACTTTAATTCTTTTTTCTTGTAGTTGCATTCTGTGTTCTGATGAAAATTTCAATGTGGTATAGAAACTCTGACTATTGTATCTTATGCTACAATGTTTCCATTTATCAGGTCCTAGTTGCGTTCTGTGTTCTGATCAAATTTCAATGTGGTATAGAAACTCTTACTATTGTATCTTATGCTACAATGTTCCATTTTATCAGGTTGTAAATGTTGAATGGGGAAGTTTCCGGCCTCCGCAAATACCATTAACTCCTTATGACATATGTTTCAATAAGGAGACACAAAATTACTATGACCAGGTAAGGCGCTGTGAAAACTTACCCTTATGGTAGTGAAGCTGAAATTAATGTCATTTAATCGATGTAGGGTTTTGAGAAAATGATATCCGGTGTATATCTTGGGGAGATTGCAAGATTGGTGTTCCAAAAAATGGCTCAAGAGTCAGACGTATTTGGTAGTGATGTTGATGGTTTAGCTACCCCTTTCATCTTAAGGTACCTTCATACTAGGAATTTGTTTCATTTGAATTAATTATTGCTTTAGCAAATGAATATATGTTATGGTGATAAACTAATCCTACCCTGTTTATACAACTTTGGAGGCTATTCTGAATCTTGTCGTTCTCTCTGGTTCCTAATCTTGTTCATTCTCTCCTTATAAGTATATTCACCCTGTTTGTGCAACTTTTCTCTATTTATGTATTTTATTTTTTACCTTGTTCTATCCGTTTGTTGTGCAATGAGATTTGCATCACTTTCCGGTAAATGGTAAAAATGCAACATGGTCACTGTTCGAATGAATTAAGTGGAATTGGAAGAAGTTATCGATTACATTTAGGAACTATTCCTTGTTTCTTGCGATAAATCTCTGTTAACACCATATGCTTATCTTCTTCATTTAACAGATTGGATTTTGTAGGCATTGGATAATTATGTATAAAATAATGTTATCATATTCAATTTCAAGACTTAATGATTAAATATTTAGTTTGGCATGTCCAGTAACTGGCATGGGCCTTTCAAACATTGCACAACGGCTATGTATGCATGTTGTCGAACTTTGTGGTCAATGTGCATTTCAGATGTATGCTTTAGGAATATCTGTGTGTCGGATTGCCTCAATAAAATATCAGTGATCATCTTGCACATAGTGATCAAAATTTTAATACGTATTGGCTTTTCATCCAGCACACCATGTCTAGCTGCTATGCGTGAGGATGATTCCCCGGATTTGAGAGAAGTCGGAAGGAGACTGGAAGAACATCTGAAGGTTAGTTCTCACATCTCACCTGATAATTTGTGCTTCGTCAGTGAGCATTTCCTCTAGTCTAGCTCCTCATGTTTTTCCATTACTCCCCATGCAGATACCCGATGTTCCTCTGAAGACTCGGAGGCTTGTCCAGAGAGTCTGTGACATCGTCACCCGAAGAGCTGCCCGTCTAGCGGCAGCTGGAATTGTTGCGGTACTGCAAAAAATAGGCCGCGATGGAACCCTTTGTGGCACCACCAAAGTTCGAAGAATAACAGGCGTACCGAAGAGATCGGTCATTGCAATCGAGGGTGGCCTCTACCAAGGCTATTCAGTCTTCAGAGAGTATCTGAAGGAAGCCGTAGACGAGATCTTAGGGGAGGAGATTGCGGCAACTGTTGTTCTTAGCCTAGTAGAGGAGGGGTCCGGGATTGGGGCTGCTCTCCTTGCAGCTGCATATTCGTCGAATAGACAAAACTTCATATAGGCATGAGATAGGAAAATGAACTAAATTTGGAGAACATTCTCTCATTCTCAAATGTATAGAGGATAGAAATCCATTCTTGTCCAGATCTGAAGCTTCCCTTAGTGATGTTAAAATTAGTGGTGTTTGCTCAGGCCTGCTATTCCTCTCTTCTGATTTCAAAGTGCGCATGTGCTTCGATCGATGTATATATATACTAATTGATCACCTGGTGACGTCAAAGAAATGTTAGTTATGTATATATAAGTCACAGATAATATTTATTGAATGTCAGTATGGATGCATGAGAATATGTGATAAAGCTTCTTAATGAGATACCACATGCATGTATATGTTGCTTTTGTAGATTTATGATACTAACAAAGCAGCTCATATCAATAGGGAAATTTTGATAAATGTCACTGCAAAGTTGGTTGCGAGACAAACATATATTGTTAAGTTTCCTAGTAGTGGTTCAGTAGTATTGTAGAGCTTCAGCTGTCCATGTTTATTATCAGCTAAGTAGAAGAATAAGGACGTTGATGCCGGCGTTCACATAATCAAGATGTCCAACAATAAGTTTATGATATACGATTCAATGATTTTCGAAAAATGATATGTCGTTGAAGAATATACGTTTCTGTCTGTCATTCTTGGCCGATGGTAGCCGGGGTACGTGATAAGTGGACCAAGCCATTGGTACCAAAGTTCAACATTATTTGCGAAGGAAGTTCAATATAACATCAATATAAAAAAGAAGTTTCGAAAAGAATTGTCAGATTCAAGTAGAAATCATGCAGAGACATATGTACAAGGAAAGTTCTGCTTATGGAAATTGAGAAACAATATGTGTTTTCAGGGCTTCTGCTAGAGGGATTTGTGAAGCATCTGGAACAGGATGGCTGGTACCCTTAGATGGGGAGCACCGTCGGACAAGTCGCTGGAGAGAGTGGCGCCTGCAGATTTTGTTCTGGAGTTAGGTTTTAGCGCCTGCGGGAGATACCGGCGCGTGGAGGAGGCAGAGCGTCACCAAGGGTGCTGCGGTCTCCAGCGCTAGTGAAAACCATAATTTGCGCTCGTTCGCTCGGGCGAACGAATCCGACAGCGACACTATGTGTGGGGCCCACCCATTAACATCCTAACTGACCTTATCACTTCCCTTTCTCGGACCTGGGCTAAATTTGGTTGATTTTTTTGTGTCCTTTTGTGTGCTTCCAAGTGGGTGCTGATGCAGTTGAAAGCTTTGATCCTGGACGTGGAAGTTGGAAGTTGGTGTTCGTGTAGTTGAGAGCTCGGATTTTTTGAGTGAAAGTTTGCATTCCACATTTGATAGCTCAAATTTGGGGTTGAAAGCTTATCACCTTAGAGTTGAAATTTGATTTTTGGTTGAAAGTTATTCTAAATCTAGTTGAAATTGGATCCATGTTCCGTTGAAAGCTGTGTTTTGTTTATTTTGGTCTTCTTTTCTGGCTCCGGTGATGGTGGTGCCACTGCTCGTCGAGTGACGGCCAAAGGTGGCAAGGAAAAAAGGAGGAGAGGATGGAGATGCATCACAAACAAGTGAGGAGACACCTTCCTGGATGAGAAAGGGAAATGAGGAGGGTCGGGCCTGTATTCCGACAGGTAGCAACAATGTGGGTCAGAAATTGTTCGTTGGAACGATCAGTCATATATTAGTGATGCCAGCTGTGCAGGGGAAGAAGGTGGCGCAGGACAAAAAGCCCAAGAACTGCCGCCGACCGTGTGCCATTCTCGTCGTGATCCGTGAGCATGCAGATTGATAGCGCCCTGATGTGCAAGACCAACGCCTGTTTTATATTGTCTTATGCATCCACCAGGATCTGATCTGGTAGTACTCTAGGTTCTTGTTTAAGCCCTAATTTCTTTAACAGTGTTATTGTCTTTTTTTAATGTTCATCACTTAGTGCTGTTTCTACACAAAGTTGTTGCTAATAGTTGACAATCATATGGAAACTCATCGGCAGTATGGAAAGGCATAGAGTTTGGGCTCGAATTACTCAAGAAGGGGCTCATACGGCGTATTGGGAATGGACTGTACGTTCGTTTCTAGTGTGACCCATGGATCCCAAGAGGTCAATCTTTTTGCGGCCGATTTCTAGGAAAGGCTGGTCTCTAATTTCTTGAATGAAAATAGTGCATGGAAGGTACAGCTCCTCACTGAGCATCTGGCCAGCTGATACAGAGGAAGTCCTAAGATCAAAACATCTCCTCAGACCGCAGAAAATTTCCGTGGCACCCAGAGAAAACTGGCACATTCACTGTGAAGAGTGCATACCATCTTGTGGTGTTGGATCATATTCTTGCTCACTCAAGCGGCTCTTCTAGCAGCAGATTGCTCTCTTTGGACAAGTATCTGGGAAACCCTTGTGCCGCAGAAGATGAAGATTATGACATGGAGAGTTATTTGCGTCTAGGCACCTGTGTTATTTGCGGATTGCAGGACAAAGATACAGGTGTCCTTGTCCTGCTCTCTCGACCCTATTAAATAAGAAGAGACACCATATGGACATTCTCGGCACCTGTGTTATTTGCGGATTGCAGGACAAAGACACATTTCATGCTTTAATCTCTGCCCGCATGCTGCTATTGTTTGGGAGGCAATGAGAGAGGTGTGGTACCTTCCTGAGAAGAAAAGGGTGGTTAATTCTGGCCCGGAGTGGTTATTTGATGTCCTTGCTAATTAGTCGCTGGAGGGTCGAATGATGGTGATAATGTTAATTTGGAGAATTTGGCAACTGAGAAACAATCTAACGCATGACAAGGGAGTTCCGCTGGTTGATTCTACTATGCATTATCTCTGTAGCGACTTTGAATCACTGTTGCGGATCCGATAACAGGATGGAAGGGATCCGATCAAGGGCAAGAAACATGTGATGCCAGTTCCGTAATTGCGACTTCCCCCTCCGGTGCGTCAGGTTTGCTCTAGCCCTTGGGCAAAACCTAACATCGGTTGGAATGCTCTGTCGATTGATGGGTCGTTTGAAGTGAAAGATGAAACGGCGGGTACCAGTATGATCCTCCGTGACTGCAATGGGCAGACTATTGTTGCTCCTTGGAAGGTATTGCACCACTGTTCTGAAGTTCTTGAATCGCAAATCTATGCGGCATTGGAAGGAGTGGTGGTTGCACTGCAACACACGGAGCTCCGTTTATCATCCAGACGGATTGCCAGGCTCTGACCGTTCTCAGGATCGAGGGATGTATTTCTCAGGAAGATTAACGTAACCAAAATAGGGTTGTACATGATTTGGCTAATTATGCTAGAACTGGGGGTTGTACCAATTTGGTTCACAACTCGCCGTATCATGTATCACACCTAGTGGTAGCTGATTGTAATCCTACTCATGAGTAATAAAATCCTCCATTTCCCTGTAAAAAGAGACTCATATGGACTGTCTATTTCGACGGTCTTTGTTTTGTTCCGATATTTGAAAGTAACGTGAGGTATCCGGCTTTGGGCTCGCTAACGTAAGGCCCTTTCTAGACGGCTTCGGCTTATGCGTAAGCCCGGCTTAGCTTAATGGTCTCTCGAAGCTCCGGTATGGGAAAGCCCTAGAAGCTCTTGCTCCCCTTCTAGACAGCTTCTGCGATTTGAGCTTAAGACAAGAGGTGAATTGTAAAAGTCTGTACTACCCTTTGATCAGATATGTGAACTGTTGTGCTGCTTGTATAACTTGATGTTTGATTCTCGTTGCTGTTTTGTTTGACCCCGAAAGCCTAGAATATCAAAGCAACTAAAAGTGGTGAATTGCTAGTACATTTATGAATTACCTGTTGGTCACTGAATTTACACTTGAACAAAAAGTCCTCATATTTCTCCTACATTGAGCATTTCCCAAACAAATAGAGCTACATTTATCTTGCTAATCTGAAATGAAAACAGTTGAGCATATCTTGTGAAGATTTATCACCAAATTTACACCCAAGACCAAGAATTATAATCCCTAACCTCAGCATTTTTGTCAACCATTGCATTTTCAAAATAAGAAAAAAAACCAAGAAAATAAGCATCCAAAGCATGTCACCGTCGCCGTAGTTGTCCAGGCGCCGGTTTGAGTGACCTCGCTACGTCGGTCTCGGCGACGGGAGGGAGCTGGGGTTGGGAGAGCCGACGAGATCTGGGGGAGGCGGCGAGCGTTGGGGATGCGACCGGGAGGCGGCGGGACGTGCAGGAGCCGGGGGGAGGCAGCGGGAGGCGGCGACCACACGACTCGGGCGGCACCTCAGGAGGCGGTGACCGGGCGGTTGTTGGCGGCGGTCCAGCGACCCCAGGACAGCGGTGGCGACGGAGGTCGGCAGCGCGGATCCCGGGGGGGCGGAGGTCGGGGTGTCGGGCAGATCCAGGGCGGCAGAGGTTGCGGCAAGTGGGCGAAGGAGGAGGCGGGGGAGGCGGCAGAGGAGGGGGAGGTGGCGGAGCGGCGGAGGCGGGGAGGTGGGGGGAGGAGGCGGGGAGGCGGCGGAAGCGAGGAGGCGGGGGAGGTAGCGGAGGCGGCGGACGAGCCGGATCTTTGCCGAGGGCAGGGGGGAGGTAGCATCCGGCGGCGGGAGGGGGGCGCGACCTCGGGCCAGGGCAGATCCGGTCTCCTCGGCGCCGGCGGGGAGGACCAGAGGAGGGGACGGTGGGATGGCGAGGAAAAGGGGCTTCGGTCCGGCGGGGAGGAGGGGGAGCGGTCACCAGCAGGGTTGGAGGAGGATTGGGGGAGGGAGGGAGGGGGTAGGGGAGGTGGGGAGGAGGAAAACTGTGAAGGAATTTCTTAATATATACCAGTGGCATATGTGGGTAAATGTTTGGAACTAGCAGGGATAGTTTGGTAATTTTTATATGTGGGAGCTGCGGGAAGCTCGGGAAGCCTCATTTTTGAAACTTCCTCCCACCAACAGCAAAACCCAAAGCTTAAAATTTAAGTTCTACTGAAGTTTTTCCTTCTAAAGGGCTTATGGCTTCCTAGGGCCATAAGCTCCTCCATAAGCCCTCTAGAAGAGGGCTTAAATTGTATTGCGGATTTCGCAAAACTAGTTGCACGCACGTCTCATTGACTTTAATTAGTTATTTAATAATTATCTAAAATAACAATTTTTTGGCTTCTCATTGTGGACTATTTTTTAAGTATTTTAGGTTTTTTTTCCTTCTCTCTCCAGCGCATCATCTTAAAATAAGAAAAAACAAAGGGGCATCAACTCAGTGGGCACTCGGCAGGAAGCATTCGGCGGTAGCAGCGGCCACCGGTGACAACACTGCAACTGATTCTTATTACTCCCTCCGTCCCAAAATATAAGGCATATTTTATTTCGTTAAGATAAGGCTTTGATCAACAATTACTCTATTAATATGTGATTTATGTGTTACAAAGTTAAATCATAAGTAAGCACTTGGGTACCCGTTGGTGGGCCATGTGCGGTGACTTGGTGCCTTGGTGTATTCTTGTAAACCGCAGGCCGTAATTCTTGGGCTTCGTAACGATATTCCCAAAATATCTCTTAGTGAGGACACAATCGGCAGAATACATCACTTTCTCCAGACTGAACATCATGCCTAAGCACAAAAAAGAACCCTAAGGGCGGAAACAGCCAGATCGAATAGTGCTCTTACCATTTTCATTTCCATATTTTTCTAAATGAATATGAAAATGGATACGGATATTATTCGAATATGAATATGAATCGAACGTGCACTCAATCTGATCGGATGCAAATATCCTACAATTTACCTAAAAGATATGCCAAAATAAACTTCATGAAATAGAAATTAGAGGTCACCTTGACATCTGTCTCATTGAGATAATACAAATGCATATACAGTGATTCCAAAAGAACTCCACTCCAAATCCAGATATTATCTGTATCCATATATGTGTTCATCTCAATCTGCAATACTATATCTATATCCGTATCCAGAAGAATAATCGGCATAGTATCAATATCTGTGTTTGTTTTTTATTCAGATATTGATTTAGCTGACCTCATCCATGTTTTTCTGCATACGAATACCAGGAAGAACAGATTATCTGCTACAATTTTCCACTCCTATGAACCTCGCAGAGATCTTGATCTGAAGCATCACAAGGCACACTGCAAGGCGCTCTTTGGACATCCCGAAGACCCTCAAGCTATCCATCACAACTAACAAAAGGACGACCTTTGAAGACCTCATAAGACCACAAGCGAAGATGATGGCTGATGGAGACATCAGGAGAAAAAGACACTCAAGTCCTAGACAGCTGGTATTCGCGTCCCGTCAAGTCCCAAGGGAGAAAAACGCGACAATCTCCAAACATATCTACGGGCACTCCTGTGAGACCACTTCTAATAGTGTGACATCATTTGTATCCAGGGGTGAAGATCAATGGCCTTCCCCCCGACGCTCAGGCCTAAAAATGTTTACTAGCAAGTAGGTCCTAAAATTACCGTGTGCACTAGGTTAGCCCAAGAGTGCACCAGACCTAGAACTCCATGTTGTAACCCAGCCCATCGAGCATACGCATGGGCCATTTGTGCAGCCAGCCTGCTGCTATGTAGCAGGTCATTTTCTCTCTAGCTCTGCCCATGGCCGTATCTATATTTTTGTATAGGACTAAAACTGAGGTGGAGAAGGAATCTAAAAGAAAAGAGAAGAAATCAATATGTCATGGAAGATATACTTTGTGCATGAACTCTAAACAATTTGTGAGGTATGAAAGAGAGAAAGAAAAGAGAATAAAAGGATTTTTATTAATTGTTAGGCACATCTATTGATACTACCACCGTGGTAGTGCTATATTTGGTAGTTTCTAGATGACATGAAAAATATAGATATATAAAAGTCAGAAACACCCTAACATATTTTTTTATGCATGTTGAAGAGCTCCGAGAACTAGACGAGATACTGGATAACATATCCGCAAACATTGGGCATCTCTTGCAAGAAAAATAGAACATCTTCCTCTGGTTTAATTAGCCTTCTATTTCGAATGTTATTGCTCAAGTTCGAACTCTATCCCAGCCATGAACTCCTACATCGACTGACCATTTGCCCCAACTCAACCAAAATTGCTCTAGATCTTCATTGCCATCACATCTTTATTCATTTCGGTTAGAACTTTTACACTTCTATTATGATTCACCACGTACATGATAATGATATTGTTCACTTAATATGTTTGTTCTTCCTCCGTTCAAATATCAATATAAGACATATTTTAACCGTTTATGTTCAAACTTTGAGTAACCAATGGCAGAGTTACTATGGGGCCAGGCCCCATCCCTTGATATTTCATTGATTATGTACTTATTAAACCTTAAGTCATATGTTTACATAAAGAATAATACAGGATCCATGGATTGCCCCTCCTTAATATTCAAATTATATATAGGTTACCTAACACAATTATGTGACACAAAATTGATATAATTAGATTCATATTTAAAAGATCTTTCTTACTATTATGATCTTATAGCTTATTGTAACAAAATTTACAATCCAACTTTGAATTTGGACGGTCAAAATACGCCTTATATTTGTGATTAAGATCCATTAAATAGCTTCACCCGGACCTATTTTGGTTTGGATGAGCACTTAAATCTGTGTCATGGTTCTTGACAGATGGTGTCATTCCTCGATGGTATATAAATTGGGGATATACCACCAAAAAGAACTAAAAAAGACAAAGTTCCGAAATGTACCATGAAGCCTTGTTGGCCCGCTTTACACTGTCAAAATTTCACCTGTTCACTAATATCTTTGTAGAAAATTGCTTACATGCCACAACAAATGTCAGCAGAGATAAATACCCTGCCTTCAACTGATGTCTTCGTAGCTCCGAAGTAACTACGAGTAACAAATAGGAACAATACTGTATCTCTAAAGAACAACTGTGGTAAAGAAGAGATTTGAGACTACGTATTCAATAATGGGCAGTTTAAATAATATACACCACCGTTTCTTTTGTTTCCCATTGTCAGGTAGAGCACACCATCTGAAGCACTCAAACAAAACAAAACCCCGTGCCTCCGCCCACGAAAACAACATGTGTATCCCTGCAAATGAACAAATGATGCTTCTGCTTGTGGGGAAAGCGACACCCCTCTCCCTCTGTTAGTGCTCAGACTTCAGACCATGTCTGCCAAGATAACCTGACGGTCCACTTCCAAGCATTTCATGTCAAAAACAACCGTGCAAACCAGACTACCCTTAAATTTCCATGCTCTCCAAAAGAATGGCATCAAGCAGACAGCTAAGCTGTGAGGCATCCCCTAAAAGCCCAGGAAGGAGGCCGGCGAGTTATCAGTGACACCTAACAACCCCAGGAAGACAAATGCCAAACAGCTTGGTGCAACAAGGCCTTGCTCATATGCAACCAATGCAAAACATGCTTTCCGTGTTAAGATCAAACCACAAGCATCTCCCAACAAATTTACCAGTAATCGTCCGAATATCCATATCCAGACCAACGCGAGCGGGAT
Source organism: Stipa capillata (assembly GCA_019208055.1). Classification (NCBI taxonomy): domain Eukaryota; kingdom Viridiplantae; phylum Streptophyta; class Magnoliopsida; order Poales; family Poaceae; genus Stipa; species Stipa capillata. Next base: position 77,390 of record JAGXJF010001092.1, read on the forward strand.
GCACCTTTGTTCGATTGCCCTGCAGACTGCCACTGGCGAGGGCTAAAACCCCTGCCATATTGTTTCCTGTGGTGCTGTTCAGGTGACCTCTGCGTACTCCTCCCCTTGAAACTGCTGGCAGCATTTCTTAAATTCTCTTCAATATTGTATTCTTGTCGCTGCAAAATTCAAGCAAAATGGTAAGGCTTCAATTGTTACGAAACTAGTTATAGGAACTGATAAAGTGAAATGCACTATATAGGTCTTAAGTTGTAAATATAAAAAATTCAATTTACTGTCATCAACAAGTAGCAGGTAACAAGCAACATCCAAATCAAGTTGTACCCAGCAATGTTTAGAAAATTGGCATTAACCATACCGCCTGGATTTGGATAGTGGAATATAAATTCAAATTTAAAACCTTCACGGGTTTTTGTCCAGTTTTCGACTTCAACTTCAAATTTTGAATTAAATTTTTGTACGAATTTTTAGTGGTTACTGCCTGTAGCTGCAAGAAACCTGAACTGGTCATGGAGTGGTCTTAGGGCTGGTTCAGGTCCTAAACCCTGACGCGGAAGACCCATTTAAGTCTCGACTGACAGCATTGTTCTCCATTACCAGTGGAATGTTTACGTTATAGTGGGAACTTGAAAATGCAAATAAGTTAATCAATGTAGATTTCCTTCACTGACCGGGTATACTTTCCCTTAGAAAGAAAAACTACAGTAAAGTGAGAAGGGCAAACATATTTCATGCAAATTAGTTGATTGCCACTTTGTTGAGTCATAGTTGATTGCCGTGTTTTACCTTCTCTGGGTCTGAAAGAATATTATATGCCTCCCCAATCGTTTTGAACAGATGATCAGCATCTGCATAAACCTCCTTGGCCACATCCCTCCAAAACCCATCATCAGCATTCTCATTTCTTACTAGCAGTTGAGCAGCCTGCAGGTCAAAATGGTGTTAAAAGGTTAAAAGCAACTCTTCATATATAAAAATCAATAAGAACATTTCTTAAGTAATGGGGACCTTGTCCGGGTGATGTCTCAATGCAGCTTTCCGGTACGCCTTCTTAATATCTGCTGGAGAGCAGGATGGCTCAACTCCCCTGGGAAAAAGGGGTAATCATCCAATTAAGTTATGTCCAAATCACGTCAACAAAATAGAATTTTCTTTATTTCATAAAAGTGGATAATTCGTCAAAAATTAAAAGTGATACAGAAATGAGATAATACTATCCAACGTAATACGACCTGAGTAGCTAAACTGCTGGTAAAATGTGAAGCTAAAACTTATCTTAAAAAGTACTTGTGAGATGCTAGATGAAGTTCCCTTGCAACACATATAAATAAGTGCAGGTTTTCTCAGCGCTAGTGTAATAATTCCTCTTCTCTGTTCTTCCCCCTTTTTTTGGCTTACCAACTATGTAGTCCCTGTCTTGGATTTGACTTTTTCTGTAGCACAAGGCGCCCCATGTTTTACAAAATTACAAGATAAGCAATATTTTCCTAGATGCTACCTACTAGATTTGCTGTAACTAGCAGACATATGTGCCACCAAGTTGCATTGCTTTTGTTGTGTGACATCATCCTTCAACGCCAAACTCCATCCAACATACAGGTATATAACAACACCACATAAGCAGGATAAATTGGTCCAGTGCAACCATGCTTATCAGTATAACTTCTCATATTGACAAATGATAATCATAACTGCTGCAGTTCTCAAGAAATGGTGTTTCGCCATCTCAGGATATACATGTCCTTACAAACATACATAGTATAACTAATAACATTTTCCAACCAATGTCAAATCGATGCTCTTGTAAACAAGTTTAAGAAACATCAAAGAGCACAGAGAGCTTAGCTCCTTTAAATGCTATTTTAAAGCAAGCTGCAGTTCTTGTAGGCATAATCAATGGTATTCTTTGTATCTCTATGATAATAGCCGGTGGAAAACAAATGTGGGAGACATGCATTAACTACTTCAAAAATGCAAATATTCAGGTTGATGGAACTGGAACTAAATTTGGGGAAAAGAAAACACTACTAGACAAACGGAGGTAAATTTCACTTAGAAAACTTACAAGATTAATACAAATTCAAGGGAGTATCATTTTTTTCTTCATCTTCCACAGACAGAAGTCGTGCCCGTGCCTGCTTCAGGTCGCTATGCTTGTTCAAAACTTTTGGTGGTACTCCAGGCTTATTCGCTTGCTTTTCAAGAAGTGCGATCAACTTCCTTAAATCATTAGCAGATTGTCCATAATCCCTGATCATCTCGTATAAGGTGGCTCGCCTGGAAATTGCCTGGAATTGAGAAGCAATTAGACAAAATACTTACACAACCATGTAGAGCTGAAACAGTTCGTAACCTTTGACCATTTATTCTATATGGAAATGTGGGCAATAAGATTAGGTCATAAGATATAACAAAAGTTACTACAGTACCTTGGGATAATTTGCATCAAGAACCATGGCTAGTGAACAATCTGCTATTGCATCAGTAAGTTGACCAAGTGCTTGATATGCAGCTGCACGATTGCAAAAACAGACAGCTGAAAAGGGACGTGAATCACTGGTGCATGCCAAAGCCGCTGAATACTGTTCCACAGCTTCTGAATATCGACGAGCTTGAAATGATTCATTCCCCGCAGCCTAAAAAGGATGACAAGTGGACAAAAAACAATAGCAACAGTATGTTACTATCAATATAGATGAAAGAGCTAATTGATTCATGGCTTATTCTGTGAAGTCACACCAAACATAGAAAATAAAGAGACATTTAGTTGTTGATTCTCCAGTATGTAAGGGCATGTTTGGTTGCCTGCATTCCCCTTGGCCCGCTCCCACCATGCAAGCAATGCCTTGTTTGGTTGCCTATACTCATCCTTGGGCCTAGCCCGACGCTTGCAAAATACCCCCCTCAGCCAGGGCCAGGAGAATCATGAGACAGGCTCAGTGATGCAAGCACAGGCCGCACAAGGCTGCATCTGCACGTGCACGGGAGCACTAGGGTGACTCTCTCCCTCCTCACACCACTTTCATTTGCAGCTCTCCTCCTTTCCTCACTCTTGTCCACCTCTTGCTAGAGTTTGCCCTTGACTCGGTGGTAGGTGTCACGTCGGCGTCCACACCAACTCTTCCACACCGCCACCTCAGTCCCCAACCCCGACCGCATCTGGAGTGGCCGACGATGCAGAGGTGTGCAGTGCTCTTGGTGCTGATCAAGTCGTCCCCATCGTCGGTCCACAGCGAAAGCAGTGACAGTGATGGAAGTGGTTGGGGTTGAGCGTTTTGGTGCTTGGATCTGAGGCTTCCAATGGATGCCGCCCCGCCCCAGCACCACCACCCCGGTGATATGTCCCTCCCTCTCTTAAACTGAGAATGTGTGATGTGCATTTTCTGTTGGGTTTGCTCGCTACTACCTACTGATGGTTTAGTTGTGGTACATGGCCAATGATGATCAAACAAGATTCTGATGCATCTTAAATTATTTTTAAAGTTTGCTGGTGAGAACAGATTTAACTAGTTTATTGCCTTTAATTTTTCGTTTTAAATGAAACCTTATATTGTTCCTATGCTGGGTTGCTGGCCAGTGATGATATGTTCCCAATTTTTTCATAGAAACCAAAAACTGATGCACGAACATAACTTTTTTTTTGCACTGATCATGTTTATTTCTTCATACGCCTAGTTTTTGTTTGTCACGTGGTGCAAATGATATGAAAAATCTACCTGAAGCAAGTTTTATCTTGCGTACTTTATATCTGGTGCACATCATGTGTTAAATCAACCTTAGGCCAATTTTATGTTGCCTATTCATGCCTGGTGCAACTGATGTTAAAAGGCCATGAAGTTTTATAGGTTTGAATCTGAGGCCAAGTTCCAAATTATGTTCAACTCCATGAGAAGGCTAGTAGCTCTAGTCTGAGGCCAAGCTTCATCTTTTCTGCCTTCTTATTGTTTTGTTTCTCCTTTTGGTGTGCAGGAACTCATGGATAGACTTCTGAAGGCTGGCTATAGGGACAACACTGGCTCAGGTTAATCAAATGTGAATTAAAATTGCGATGATGATGCAAATAATGAGGTAAAATTGTTTATATACTTCACAAGCTCTTGTGACTGAAAATCGTATCTCAATTACACTATGATATGAAATGCATAGATCTCATTGAAATTAGAATACTTGATTTGCCTTAGCTACTTCTATTCTATATTTAGCTGAAATTCCTCGTTAGGAAAATGTACACACAATTTACACCACTCGAAGCAGAAGGATATCAACAAGAAGCACAAGTCATACATCGTGTAACCATTAATCAGAGAAATTTTTTTAATTACACATAAATATTTTGCAAAATTATGTACAAAATATGCTTGAAAGGGCACAGGACTTGGACAAATCCCACCCCCCCCCAACCGCACACACATTCATCACGTGGTGGTATACTCACCATCCTATGGAAGAGCTGACTGTGCAGGCAACCAAGCACAATCTGATTCATCCAGCTACCCGATCCAACCCCTTATGCATTCAACCAAACAACATCTCAGCACAGCCAGTCCCAGAGAAAGCAACCAACCAAATAGCCCACCCTGCATGCACCTGCTCAGCTAGGATGGGGGATACGGGCCAGATCAGGTGCACCCAGGGAACCAAAAAGACCCTAACCGTGTGCCTGTGTCTGCCTCCTACACACCCTACTCAGTGAAAAATTAAGAGAAACATAAAGGTACTAAAAAACTCAGCTCTCCTACCCAATTTCAGAGTCATACTCATTGCAGGAAAAAAGCATGGGACATGATAATCTGCTAAGCGAGCACTCAGTTAGAAAACTATGCAACATTTCTTGAAAATAGATGTTGCAATTATATAGACCAGAAGGAAAAAATAAATCATGTCCATAAGAAAAGATAACTATTGGAATACATATAACAACAGATGAACCACAGAGTATAATCAAAATACACATACCATGGGTAGATATGACAGAATACATCACCAGTTCCATCTTTGCTAGTCTGCTAGAGGATGAAGAGAAATCAATAGAAACAGAGGGTATACCTTAAAGGAAAGAAGTTGCCTTATACTTGTAGACAATGATGAGAAACATTTTCGAGATGTGCTTCCGTCACTGCATGATTGGCACCATTCAGGAGTTACATATCACAATATGAACTGCAAAAAAGAAAAGGAAAATCACAAGACCTGGCAAATTTACCTCTCTTTGACAGGTGTCACTTGCTCATGCTTCTTTAGCAAGTCAAGAGCCTCTTCAAGCTTGCCTAAAAGGAAGTAAGACTTGCAAATGAGGTATGACCGCCAAACTGAGCATTCTGTCTTTGTGGATACACTGGAATTATTTGATTCTCCATTGGCATTAATTATCACAGAATTTCTTTCAGCCAAATCTACTGTTTCCTGACATAGTTCAATTACTTCTTCATATCTTCGTAGCTGTTCAGTGCAGCAATCATATTAGTAACCAGTGGATAAGTGCACGAGGAAAACAGTGATAAAACAAGAAATCGCTTGGACATATGATTGCATAATAGTCCATCGGTGTAACTGCAGACAAGAAATACAGACCGTCAGTAGTGCCCCTGCTTTCATCTCCATTAGGTTATCTGAGTGTGAACTTATGCGCAACGCATTGGAGATAAATTCCAAAGCAGTTGTTGCTTCAGGCAATGTTCTTTTCTTAAGAAGTTCCTTGGACTGCGATATCCAATCTGCCACTCTCTGCAGTATTGGTAGAAGACTGTCAATGAGATATAATGCATAACCAGCAGCTAACTTAAAGCTTATTTCTACTGCGAAATTTTGAACTCAAATAAATTGTAGACACTCCTCACGGAAATGATCATTCAACAACTAGTATATCTAAACAAACCAACAGAATGTACCAAGTGCAAACCAATAACTAGGTGCAGTTATGAAAAGTCAAAAACCACATAGGTTTGGGCACCAAGTCAACACAAAAGATTTAAATATTTTGGGTAGGTACTTTGAGGCTTGTACGATCCTTTAAAACCTCAAGTCCAAACACAAATGATGTTTGGAGAAGCTCAAATTATTTTAGCAAAGGTCAAATGTGATCTTGAAATTTTAGATGCAGGTAGCCTAAATGTAGATTAGCTTACATGATTATACCTAGCTATTAGTGCGCACTAGATATGCCCTAGACAAATGAAGGTGTATCAAGTCCAGGTGCAGGATTCCTCTCAAATAATTATAGTACAGGATAACTTCACAAGCTGTATGACAGAAAAACGAGCAATTGAGGAGTTCGTGTTTTTGATGGTAACAAACAGAATCTGTTTAGAAAAAGGTGTATCTAGAGATATTATGGCAGTGTGGTGAGGCTGTTTTGAAAAACATCCAGCTTCAAATCCAATGCCAAGCATGATAGAAAATCCAAGTGCAGCCGCATAACTCACGGAGAATGTGTTCACAATTTTACATCATGTTACCAATAATTACCTGCTTCACAAATGCAACCAGGTAGACACCAATGCAATAAGCTAGCCATCCATTTATCCAACAGAAGCTTTAAGTATAACCACATTGTATAACCATATTATCACCAGCAACTTAAAATGAAAAGGCAAAAAGACAACCTGGTGATTCTGTAATTGAAACTACAGAATATCAAGGTCCATCTATGTGTTAGTGTGGAATAGTATGGTGTATTTTGCAAATCAGGAGTGCTAAAATTCTGGTAGATTTCTTGCATTAAACCTAAATGCAGGCATTCATGCAGTTCTACCATTGTTGATATACGGTTTCTACCAATGAACCGGACAGAGAACATTGATGGAAATACTTTTTATTCTAGCCATGACAACTATTTGCTCATAGTGTTTGGTATAGGGGTAATAACTGACATTCCTGGTATGCCAGTACAAGGCAATGTTCAGGCACAGTTTTCAATAAAATAACTTCAATTGGCTGATTACAACATCATTATTATACCTACTTTATTCCTCAATTAAGCTAACCATATTGGTACTTGTCCATTTGATATCCTCTTCGGATGTAATGGCATATGGGAAAATGACTGATAAACTAAAGCTCGCTGCCATGAAGATGTATAAACAGGAAAGAGAACCCAACAACACAAGCATCGGTTTGATGATCTAAAGATTCCTCATGTTCACCATGATGTAAAAGGCCAGTCAATTGAACCGTTTCATGTAGTGACATGGACAGAATGATATCATACATGTTTATAATGCAACACAGATCATTGCGGACCAATGCAAAGTTATATGGACCACTCCCTGTAAAACTAAACTTTGCATGCATTCCACTAACGACCCTTTTTTGCACCAATCACCTGCAGTGATCAACTGAAAGGCCACCTGCAACAAACAGCATAAAAGGAATTGCCAAAGATGACATATTACAGCGAGTGCTCTACAAGTCGGCCGCCTATGTCGTGTTCATGCGCTAGGCGACACCCTCCCACCTCGCCCACCTAGCCAATTTAATCCCAACTAGGCGGCCGCCTAGGTGCCTAATAAGGGATTATGCCTAGCGCCTTGGTTAACACTGATTATAGCCCTCACAAAATACATACTTCTGTGAGGTATTGCTAGAGAACACTGAATAGTTTTTTAAAACTTAAGAAATTAAGTTTTATGCCTTTTGTAGGCTTTAGGGGTTTTAGGGATGAAAGGATAGATGACCAGCACATGCAGACATCATTAAATTATACAGAACAAAAAAAACTTAAACTGACCCCTTAAGCAAAATGGTAGCATACCTTGACTCTTTCAAGACCATCAGAAGCCTCAGCAAACATTTTGGAGTCAGAACCAGCAGTGTTATTAGACTTCATACAGGCTGTGTAATTCCTTGATGCATCTTCAAGATCTCCAAGTGCTAGTTGGCAACTGCATTCGTGGGTAGTAAGAAATTAAACCTAGCAATCACTTAAGAATGTACGATGATGGTAAAGAAAGTATGTGCAACTGAAGTTGCACAGTTAATAATCCCTCCAAGGTGCTCCAATACAACACACATCAAGCCTGATGTTCCCAACAGGAATGTTTTCTGTGGACTACAGTTTTTGTCATCTAAAAAATACCATGGTTAATACAGCGGAGATCTGCATTATCTGAGCATCGTGGTGCTAATACACCCGTAACATGCAATCCTGATGTTCCAGATGTATACAAGTCTCAAATTATTAATAACCTATGACATCAATGTCCCTTTCTTAAAATTTAGTTCTCCATCATACTAACCTGGGTTCTGTAATTACTGAACTAGATATACTACTGCACTGGGGAAAAAATATGATATATAAAAGAATTAGTTGAGTTGAAAATAGCAGCTACTTACTTTGCAGCTCGAACTTTAGCCTTAAGAAAGGTGGGGTCAATTGATGTAGCAATCAGACAATCCTGAAGAGCTTCTCTCATTCTCCCGAGAGACATTCTAGTAGCTGCACGGTTGCTATAGCACAGCATCAATGCACGGGAACAGCGTTCAGAAGTGCCATGATGAGAAATACAATTTATTCCACGGGTATAAAACCCCTCTGCAGTAGCAAAGTGACCATTCGCATAGGCTTGATTCCCACTGGCACAAATGAAACAAAACAAACAATGGTATATCAAAACTAGAGTTATCACATAACTTTCTGCAGTAAGATATACATAAATGCCATAACATCAAACCATGTATGGACAAACCTTGTACGCCAGGTCTCACAAGTCTCCAAGGCTGCAGAAATTGATGCCTCTCTTGCTAACTGCTCTTTCATTGAATCTTCTGTTTGACTTGTTTCTGGGAAAAACTGCATGTTATTTGTGTCTTGTGAGGCTTTTGGTTTTACAGAAGCTTGGGTGGCTGAATGCTTAGGCACCTGACCACCCTTAGTCCTTAACTTCCTTTTTGTGTTACATTTTTGTGTTGATAAGGAGCTTTCGTGGGACAGTGATGCACCAAAGTTGAAATTCAGCCCAATAAAATTTGCTGAGCTTGATTGTAAAGTAACAGATTCACCAGACTCATGTGGTGTTCTGGAGGTGTCCACTTCGCAGGTTTGCCCAGTAACATTGCATCCATAACCACCAACCCAAGCTTCTGTTGTGCACGTTTTAGGTTCACTCTTAGCACCAAGATTCACATTAGCGAAAGAGGGCTGTGATGCATTACAGAAATTTAATTTTTCGTCTAAACTAGAAAAGTTGCTAGCAAAATTATTCTCAGATGCATTTACATTGCAAACTCTGCCTTCCTCTTCGTACGTTGGATGGTCTGCATCAATAACCAAGTGCTCGGTTGCAGAAACTAGATCATCTTGAGCACAACTGGTGTTCTGATTTGAGACACTACTGTCACGTGTGTGAATGGACTGATCGGAATTCACAGATGCCTCTCTTGACACTTGTTCAACTGCTGCCTGATAAGGAGAACAATCCATTGGTGAATAGTCACCTGCTAAATCTGAGCTTAGTCCATTGGTGCAGGTTTCTTGAGAAACCTGATGGAGTTGAGCATGTTGCTTTACCCTAGTTGGCCTTTTCTTTTTCCTTGTGGTTTTATGTGCTTCCTTTTTGTCTCTATACGCTGATTTTATATAGTCTATACCAAATAAGCTCTCTCTAGAACACCTAGTCGGATCCTGTTTGACTGCACAAGATTCACCAGGAGCAGTTTCTCTTCCTGCATTCATAGTTGTGGAACTGAAAGAGGGCGTCGCATTTTCAAAAGTAGAGAAACTAGATGAATGATTCAAAGGAGTAAACGGGCATGACTCCTGAAGTTTGGGCTGCAGAACAGTACCATAACTTGGCGTAGCTTCTGCTTTGCTCTGGAATGAAAATTCAGGAGCAGAAGCATCATTCACGTTAATATATCTGGTTGAAGACCCTTCCCTGCTGATGTTTAATTTCTTGATTTCATCTTCTAGTGCATGTTCTGCAGCCCCTTCAGATCGAGCAGATGCAGTGCTGCCGCTACTGAAAACAATGTTGCTTGGCCCATAACCTTTATCGGTATTTGATCTGGAACATGTGGAATTTCTAATATCCTCATTACCCAAGTTCCTTCCACTGTCCTTTGTCTCAGAGCATACGTTAGTTTGAGAACTTGTGAATGACGTACTTGCTGTCTGGGCAGAAGAAAAGCGTGAAGTTACGTTAGTTCCAAAAACAAATACTTCTGGTCGCCGAGTCACAGCTTCATCTTCCAAACTGTGCGATGGGATTCCGTGTTGTGTATTTAACTTTGTCATCTTCTCTGGAAGTGTGCTCTCCACGGTACCATGAGCTGAAGTACAAGCGTCTGTACTTGCACCACTGACAGAATTACCACCATCATCCATGACTACCCTTGCTGACTGCCCTGAAGCAGAGCTTGTGGTTCCATTTCTTCCAAATATGAATGCCTCACTTGGACAATTAGCATTATCATGTTTCATGCTTTGAGTGACTCCACCTCCTACATTCAAATCCAATGTCCTCTCTGGAGACAAATCATCAGCACCATTAGCAGAATTAGATGCATTGCTTTTTGCAGCAGAGAAAAAATCATTGCCCTTATATGAAGTATTGCTTGAAGCGTTGCCAAAAACAGTACCTGCAGTTCTGCCAACCCCAAAACCAAACACTTCAGTTTGATGACTACCACCACATCCACTTGTCATGTGCTGAAAGGACGTGCCACTTCCTATATTCAACTGTGTTATCTTCTCCAGAAGCACACTTGCATCATCAGTACCATTAACTGTACTAGATGCATTTGTATTAATACCAGAGGCAACTTCATTAGTGGTATCTGCCTGGCCGTTTGCTGTGCTACTTCCAGACATGAAAACTGTTGGCATATCAATAGTAGCTTCACTCCAGATCCTCCCAGAAGGTGTTTGATTGCCGATGCTGAACTGCGTCAGCTTCTCTGGCAAACCATTTGCCCCAGAAACATGCACTGAGCTGGAAGCATATGAATCTGCACCAGAGGAAGCAGAGCTCCTACTATCAGCAAAACCCCCAGCTCCATTACTTCCGAACACAAACGCTTTTGGCACACTGCTAGCGCTCTCATTCTGCGAAGGCGCTCCATTACCTATATTCAACTGTGTCAGTTTTTCTTGAAGCACATTCGCTTCATTACTGGAAACCAAACAGGTATATCAACACCAAAAATAGAGCTCCCATCATTTTGATCCACCCTCTTACCAACACCAAGACCGCATTTACCTGGACTTCGCAGGTTCAGCTTCCCCATCTTATCGTGCAGCTTCGATGTAGCCGAGCAGCCTTCGTCGAACCGAGGCAGACCGTCCCTCACGCTCCCGAACACGAAGGGAGCTTCATTGGATGACGCTGCCACCGGCTGCGGAGACTGCTGTCTCACCGCTGGAGCAGCTCCAAACACAACTCCCCCAGTCTCACCGTTCCCTAATCCGGAACGACCGCCATCATCTCCACTCCCCAACCCACCGTTTCCATCCTGCTTCGATCCATCTGTACGGCCGCCGCCGAATGGATTCCACGGTGCGGCGGGCGACGGCTGGGCGCGAGAGCGGGAGGAGGTGGCCGCGTGGCGGCGCTTGGCCAGCCGCGGTGCGCGACGAGGCGGCGGCGCAGGGGAGGGGTCGGCGGGCGGCGATGCGAGGCCGAGACCTAGGTGGGGGCTGGTCATGGGGGCGGGCGCGCCGGCAAAAGGGGGGGAGGGGATGGGGCCAGCTAGGGTTTTAGCGAGGGGGGTGGGGTGCTACCGCCGGCGGCATCCCCGTGGGTGGCAGGGCATCGGCCGGCGGCGGCGGATTGGTGGAGAAGGTTCTAGAAGGGCGTGGAAGGGTTGATTTTGGGGAAGGAAGAGGGCAGGGCAGGGGAGGTTGCTTACGGGAGGAGGCAAAGGAAGGCGACGCAAAGGCGACGTGGGCGCGGTTTGGGTTTGGTAATTTCGGAGTTGGGCTTCGGAGATGCCGAGTTTTCGAATTTGATTGTGGGTCGGGCTGGCCGTTTGCCTGGCTTGGATAGTTGGATCGTTCCGACTTCCGACTTGTGGATTTGGAAGTTGATTCTGGAACTATTGATTTCCGTAGAACTCCTGCAAAATACGATCCTGATGTCGTATTATCCATCTTTCAATTGGTGCCTGAGGAAAAATTTGGTGTGCAACTTTGAATTTTTTATCAGAACAGGATTGTTTTCACGTACGATAGGAGGATATGATGCTATCTTGACATTTTTGTATGCAAAACCTCCAAATCTTCACCTGACATAATTTATTCCAGTAGAGTACGATCACAATGTACTTTGTACCTTAAGACTCGTTTTAAAACACATGAATTTCCGCAGTTTCTATTGAAATTAAACTGATTCTTACACGAAATAGCATTTTTCAGTGTGCAATTTATTTATTCCAAACATACTTTAAGGGCCCCGTTTGAACCAGAGGAAGAAGGACGCAACTAGATGACGGTGTTCATCCGATAGGCTCACAGGTCAAAGGCATGGCATGGCCCGCCTCATTAAACTGCATCGTCAGCTTGGCCGGCTACAACCCTCACCGCGCCAGTCTGGCCCAACTCATGCACTACAGTTGAGCACGAGCATGAGACAGGCCGAGCAACAGGGCCTCCGACGCAATCGGGCCGAGCATAAGCGTGCGACAAGTCGAGTCATCAGGCTAAGGGAGAGCGCGAGACTTTTTTTCTTTTGCCCAACTTGTCCTTCAAGTTATTACCACTTCTTCCTCCGCTAACCACCACCACATGTCAATCGGATCAGAAAAAACGCCATCAACATCTAATAAAAATTTCGGAAAAAAATAGGAAACAGATCAGATCAGATCAATTACAGCAATATAGGTAACATCACATGCCCCTCTTAGATCATGTGTTATACCCATCTCTACATGTGAAATTCCTAGCAAAATTTGTGGGATAGTGACTTATATAGACTAATATATGGGCCCGTTTGTTGCGTAATGAATCAAGTAGTGCAATCATGCAATCAAAGCAAGTCAAACCATTTATTTGCAGTCTACGGCCTGGATCGAAGTGGGAGCTCCCGCCTCTACTTAACTTGCAAGTATGGAAGTACTTAATGAATTTCATTTCTAAATTGTTGTAGATGAACCTAGTGTAAGAGATTATTATGATGTTGAAAATGCCGATGTTGATGTCTAGTTTGCTTGGTTTATTCCTTTTGGTCGTGAATGGGTTATGCATAGCTTTTGGAGATGGATATGGTAGCCATCTCATATGTTTTTAATGTGTTTCCGCTGTTGTTTGTGACTAGTTTTGATGTAAATGAACTTTGAGTCGAGTTGTTGTAAGTTAAATAATTATCCTGTGTATGGGATGTGCTATCTATTTGTAAATCCTTTCTTGTAGACTTTTTTGTGGTATTCAAGTTGTTTATGCGGCTTCACATAAATCATGCATATATGATTTGAAGTGTATGGAACTGTCGTAAAGAATTAAGGTTATTCTCTTTATTCGATGAGCAGGTTGATCTTCGGTTGAGTGAACCGCTAGCTGTAATGCGCTGGCCGGCTAGGCAGGGTGTTGGAAAGAGTACCGGGTTTTTGAGCAACCCACTAGCCTTAAGGCTAGGTTAGGGTGGTGGTACAATTGCCAGGCTCCTCCGAGATCATTATGTTCACTGAACTAAAAAATGGTGCTAAATCTTTACGGAGTTTTGGAATTACATTTAGCTCATGTTGTGATGTTATGTCTTTTTGCCTGGCTTAGCCAACTCTAGTTGCATATGACATGTGGTTCTCGTATAATATGTTGGCTCGGTGTCGGACTCTCCAATGGTGATGGCTACATACATTTGTATATGTATGGTATGTTGGGTAGTTTCTCGAGTATTCATACTATACATGGCATATGAGTGGGTTATAATTCTCGGGCCTTGATAGCTTGGTATCAGAGTCGAACTAACCATAGAGCAAACCTTACAGGTGGAAGTTAGCATTAGGACTTGGAGTTTCCAAGAAAACTATTTGTGAAAATTTAAAAATGAGTTGTGAAAACTACAAATAGATTTCGCATTTATTTCTTCTCCCCCTCTATCTTAGATCTGATAAGTTCCTTTGTTTGGATGTTAGAGGGTGATCTTCTCTTTTCTTCTATGTGAAATATTGATCCAAGAAAGATAATTTTCACTTCTTTTCGCTCCAAAGGTCCTCCTCTGCATGTTGCAGGGCTTTGGTTTCTGTTGGATGCGGAGTATCCTATCTGCCATTGCCATTGATTTTTCATAATGGCAGACTTCATGGTTACTGTGGAGATCCATCCTCATAGTGAGGAGCCATCTCCGGAGCTGCATGTCTACCATGGGCACGCATATCTTCCCGATGCAGCCGTGCAACATGTGGCTTATGCCGCTATTGCACCCCTTTGCTATGAGTTCTGAAGCTGGCACGCTTTCACTTTTCTGCTAATTTATTAGAAGATCTTATCCCAGCCATGTAACCTACCAAGAGATCTTTATCTTGCACACCAATCTTCCAACCGAGCTTAGCTTCCACTCTTGCAGGATATCATTATGCTTGTCCTCTCCGTGCTTGTCATTCCATGCCTAGATCAGTTTGTGGGCCCTTCTCTCCACATTTTGATGAGAGGCACCCCTCTTTCACACCCCGAGGGCCATACCCTTGAAGTAGTGTATGCCTTCGTGCATCGCCGTTCTAGTGGGCCTTCGCACAATTAGGGTGTGGGCTGCCCAGGAAATTTCAACAGGCATGTCTATTGTCCTCTTTTGTTGTAAGTATAGTGAGCTAGACTTCTCCTCATGTAAATTGGGTAAGCACTTTCATATGTACTCATGGATGTGACCTTTTTGTTCATATGGTGTTGTAAGATTTTCGCTCCAAAGCATTGTAAATTGCCTCCATATGTAAAGACTTGTATTCTAGTAATATGAAGTGTGATGTTTATGAAGCTCTTGTGCAACCATCCAAAATGTGTATTTTTCCATGAAAATGCTACTGTTTCGGGATGAAATTAAACATGTATCGTTGCTATTCGTACATGTTTAATTTTGTTGCACAAGTCGTTCTTGTCTCACCCTACCGTGATTTTTATCGATTACAACACTATGTCTGCAAATGGATCCGAAGAAGAGCATGGCTGCCCTCAACCTCCTATTCCACCATCCATGGCCAATGTGCTCCTTCAAATGGAGTGCAATCGCCAGGACCAGAATTGGATCTTGGAGGAACTCATTCGCCATGTCAGTCAATCCCAGGGCAGAGGACAAGCTAAGGGAGGGTTTGCTGAATTTCAACGAACCTCGCCTCCCACTTTCTCTTAGTCGGAGGATCCCATTGATGCCGATGATTGGCTTCGAATCCTCGAGAGTTCACCCTTGCTCAATGCACAGACCGCGAGAAAGTGTTATGCGCCTCCTATCTTCTAGAAGGAGCTGCAAGTGCTTGGTGGGAAAACCTTCTCGCCACACAAGCACCTAGTTGCGAGATGATTTGGGAAGAATTCACTAAGGCTTTTCATCGTGCTCACATCCCCGAAGGCCTTATGAGAATAAAAGGGATGAATACCTTCATCGCTTCAATCATCTTGCTCGTTATGCCACAGCGAGGTTTCTTCTGATGAAGCCCGCCGATGAAAGCTCATGAAAGGCCTTACTGAGAAAAAAATGCAAAATGAGTTATCCATGCTTGATTGCCCTAATTTTGAGTACATAGTGAGTATAGCACTCATCATGGAAGTCATGCTAAAGAAAAGTGAGATAAATGAGAGAAGTGTATGCCTTCCCTTTGTGAAAGGAAAGTTAAGAAAAGACTTATAGGCTAAAATCACAAGATACAAGAGATAATTGCAATAAATACAAGAGAAGACAATCATCTCACCAATCTAGAGCATTTTTTGTCATCTCTAGATGACATGGATGGACATAGGAGAAGGCTGCAGTCTCTACTATTGGAGAAGCCCTAAGTTAGCTTTCTTTTTGCATCGTTTAGTTGACTACCATGATAGAAATTATTTTAGGAAATTTACGAGTTTCATTATGTTGTATGTAGTAGCTAGTATGAACCCATTCTTGAATACTTGTTTGATTAGACTAAGCTAATCTAGAGTTAATTCCTGTAATGTACCCCCTTTGTTTCAAAATAGAAGGGATTTATGACTTTGCACAGTCTCTAATATGCAACTTTGACCATTACAAAATGGATGGATGAGTATGTAAGTAAAATACTATCGACGATCGGTAAACCGCCGATCTTACGGTATTCGTGGAATGTGTATGTATGAGGGGTAGGGACCGTTAGGGCACAAGGCCAGAGGTATAATGGCAAGGAAAACACCATTTTTATACAGGTTCAGGCCTCCCTCAGGATAACAACCCTACGCCATGTTCATATATATTTAATGGAGAAATGTCTTACAAGGGAATCTGTAGGTTAGTGGCTACCCTAGGCCTAATCGTAGACTAATCCGGCTAGTTCCGCTACTCTCGACTCCTTCGAGGTGATGGGGCTTCAGGATCTGGATTGGCCTTCTGGATCTAACCTCGCTTGTCGATCTAACCTAACCTGTCCTCCCCTATGGGACTGCTGATCCTTTTATAGGGGGTTCATCTAGTCGTACCATACATGGACTTACGTCCGAGTAGGACTCTGGCTTCCTCAAACATCGGGATGAACTTCCTAGTTTAAGGGATATCTTTCCTCCTTCTTAGAGGTTACCTTATCGTCCTGGGATCCTTACCAGATACGGGGTATACTTCAGTAATCCAGGGAATCGTATATCAGTTACTTTCTAATATACGGGATACTGTACTATTCATCGTCAAGCCACCCATCAGTATGTGAAGTGAGGTCATGACTGTTTGGTAAAAAATCTGTCTTTCTCGGGAAGCAGCTCCGAGTAGGCGAACCGAGTAATCCTTATCGACGACTTTTTCGAGTAGGTACGATCTCTACCGAGTAGTCGCAATAGCCTTATCAGAATGGCCATTGAAAATCAAAGCTTTTCCGATTTAATCTGATCCGTCGATCACAGATATGCCTTCGCCTGGCGGCTTTCTGGGAAATCAAACCGTTGTGGCGGAAATTTCACGTGGTGATAAAGAATCTTTCCTTTTTCTGCGCTACTGTTTCGGCTGACATTAGCCGCAACGCAGCGCGCTTTGTCAGACCCTCTTTTTTCCGCGCAACTTCTCGTATGCGGGAAAAGCAACTGTCTGCATTAAATACCATGGGATACCTTGGGGGAGCAAATCTCTGTCATCCCCGAGTTCGAAGCCTCGGTGATGGATTCCTCCGCCATCAAAAGGCTCGTGGCGGAGGAGGTGATTCTCCCGGAGGTGTTCGTACCTTTCCGGGAGGCCGTGAAGGAAACGGTCCCCAGCCCGGACACGGACTGGATCGTTATCTTCACGGACTTCTTCAGGTGCGGACTTTAGTTCCCACATTCGCATTTCTTCCTCCTCGTGCTCCAGTTCTACGGGATCGAGTTGACTCACCTCAACCCGAACTCGGTCCTGATGCTGGCGGTCTTCGCACATCTGTGCGAAGCGTACCTCAGCATCAGGCCGAGCCTAGAGCTGAGGAGGTACTTCTACAACCTCCGTCGGATGAGGTCAGTGGCGGAGGAGTCATCGGCGGATTTACTCTTCCTGGAAGTCGTCATGGTCGGGCTGGCATTCCAGGTGGTTCTACTGCCAGCCCCCATCTTTCTCCGGGATCCATTACCGAGGCCTGGCTCCCTTCTCGACGAAGTGCTGGGTGGAAACCCCGAAGGGGACTAAGCAGCTCAAAGTCCTTGTCCACGACATTGCCAATCTCGCCGTCAAAGGCTTGTCGGCGTGGGACATTACGGAGGATTTCCTTCAGCGGCGCATCAGCCCTCTTCAGTCAAGGGTTCATCCTGCTTGGATACTTCTGGAGGGTCAAGACCAGTCAAGGGACTTTGACACGAGTAAGCACTCTGCCCTTCCTGTGCCATTCTAGTCGGTGAGACACTGTACTTGTTTCTAACTTCTTTCGATTGCGCAGATCTGTCCCCGGGGGAGCTTCAAAATAGGTTGAACAATCTATTCGAGCAGTCTCCCCAAGGCGGGCGGACGGAGGTGCCCGTGCCTCTTCTGAAGCTTAGCCCCGACAAGCAGAAAAAAGTCCTTTCGGTGAGTTGTAGGCCTTTTACCTTGTCCGATCCTGAGTCATCCGAGTAGTGATGTTAACAACCCTCGGGTTTTCTTCTGCAGCGACCAGGCCGCGGAGGACCTAACTCGGAGGCCGAGCGGGCTAGAGCCCTCGTGCAGGAGGAGGACGTTGAGGTCCTTGGAGAGACCATGCCGCCCCCTGAGGAGGGAGTCGGAGGTCCATCCAGGGCCGAGGTGGCGGTAGAGGCTACTCGGGTGGATTCTCCTACCCGGGCCCCTTCTCCTTCGCTGAATCCCCAACCTCAGGTTAGAGCCCTCGCCCGACTAGTTCTGTCCCGTGGTTTTTTTTCAAGTAGAATAACAGAAGTGAACTTGTCGGATAGCGTGAGGCGAGTAGCCTTCCTCCCAGGGAGCCATCGCCTCCTCCCCTGACTACTCGAAAGGAGGAGGCCGCGACAACAAAGGGGAAAGCGCCACTCGCCTCTGCTGAAAAGCGGGGTTCAGTTGTTTTGTTGAAGGGACCTCTTCCTCCGGTGAAGCGCCAAAGGTAAGTTTCTTTCGTGGTCCTCTTCGGTGTTCTTTTTTTTTGTTTCTTGTCTTCGTGAAGGATTAATTCCGAAGTTCTTCCGACTAGGGTGACCATCCTTCTGACCGGAGTTCCGGCGGGGGCCGTCGTGGAGGAGCAGCCCTTGGCGCCAGGGCCGGTGGCAACCCCGGTCGAGCGGGTTGAGCCCCCTAGGTCGGAGCCCTCGGTGCCAGAAGGAGTCGGCTTGACCTCCCTGCTACAGGCAAGTCGAAGAGTTAGTAGTAAAGAGTACAAAAGGACCAATACTAACCTTATTATTTTCAGATCGTCATTTCCCGGATTCCTCCGCTCGAGAAGGCTCAAGCTGAACTGGAGGCGAGCCGAGCGGCGAACGAGGAGCTGAAGAAGCGCCTCGAGGAGTCTGGGAACTGGCGGGCGGAGAAGGAGGAGCTGCAGAAACACCTCCGAGATGCCGAGAAGAGGTGGGAGGTGGCTCGAGGGCCCACTCGTCGGAGGCGGAGGCTTCCCTGCAAAGAAGTCAAGCCTATACGTAAGGAAGACCTTGAGCACGCCCTTGGTACTCTCAAGCAGGTGCTGGTCAAAGCTGGCGTCGTCGTCCCCCCGCCCTCCACATTCTGCCCGGCTGGTGGAACTCGTAGCTTCTGTCTCTCGACTGAAGCCCATCCTCGAGAAACTTCTCGAGGACGAACTCCAGCAAGGCGTGCGGGATGCCTTGGCTTTTGCTCTGGCCCTTCTCTGGTGTAGGCACCCGGACTTGTCCTTGGAGGCTCTCGTGACTGATCTACCGGCTGGCAAGGAAGAGGAGCTCCTTGATGCTGTGCAAGATGCTACGGATGCCTTTGGCGATAGAGTCCAGGCGTCTAGTCTAGCTAGGTAGGATAAGAACTTGTAACAACCAGTGGTTAGTAACTGTGCACTAATTATGTGTGTGTTTTTTGTTCTCTTAAGTACTTATCTGCTTTGTGAAATGCTTATCGGGCGCGAGGATTGTCGTAGATTTAGTCGGACTCATTGTCCTTCTCCCTTAACTTAGGATTTTCGAGCCGCACTGTTTTACCGATAACTACGATCGACTAGGACTTAGGTTTAGTCAGATGGAGGGCTCCGTGGCTCCTCGTCATCAGTAAACGCGATAAGGGGTCTTCGTACAGCTTCTCGTGGCTGTAGTGATAACTCGTGTTCCCTTGTTGCAGAGATGCTAGACGTAAGTTAGTAAGTTCTACGCTTTTGCCCTGTTGTTGACAGCATTACACTCTACCCGTGATATCTTCCGCTTAAAGTAATCGAGAGCGTGAATGAGCGTATGGGTTCCGTTGGTCTAGTTATACTTGTACCCCTTTTTCCTTCCTTTACTCAAGGTTAAGGGTCGTTACCACGGAACTAGGGAGCTTAGTCGACCAGGCCTTAGGTCTGGTCAGGTGGGGGGCTCAGTGGCTTCCTCTGTCACCTGCAGATGCGTTAAGGGGTTTTCCTTGCGTCCCTGACAGTCGTAGTGCGGAACCTCTTCCCTTTGTGCAGGTCGAGAAAATTAGTACTCGTAAGTTACACCAATTCGCCATATACCTATCTAGCCCCCGACTATCTTATTCAAGAAGTATCTCAAATAGGTAGTCTAAAAAAATAAATATCGAACTAGAGACTTGATATATTAATATTGTGAACTGTCTGAAGTGTCATTTACAAGCTATGGTAAGAAAAAGTATTCTAGAAATTTTTAGAAAAATAAACTAAGTCATCCCCCCTTTCTCCAGCATGTTGCTAGTTGCCCCTGGAGACTTCTGCCCTCTTGTCGTGACCTGCTGACGGAACTCGTTGAGTGCGCGTGCTGGGCGGCGGCGCCCGGAGCGTCTTATCATCAGTTTGTTCGTAGCTTGACGATCCTGGGGCTGGAGTCGGTGCAACCTGAGACGTGCTGACAAGGAGGCGACGGTCGTGCAGTCTTACCGAGGGTGCTTGCACGGAGGACTCTTCTAGGGGACATGACTCTTTTGCTGCTGATACGGGCGACCTGGACGGGCGGCTCCTCCTGTGGAACCGTTGTCCTGCTGAGAGGAAGGCCCTATTTCCCCCGGTTCCGGTTTAGTTGTGGAACCTCTTCTCTGACTTGGAGGGTTACTTTCCGAAGTTGTCGCTCGTAGTTGCGGCGGGGGTCTGGTCAATGTGGAGGCGCGTGCCGTAACATTGGTGTCCTGGCTAGAGAGTTGTTGCTGTTCGGCGAGGTCGAGGCTGCGCTTGTCGTAGAGCAGTGCTTCTTGAGGAGAGCTCTTTATCGTCAGAACACCCTTTGGGCCAGGCATCTTCATGCACTGATAAGCATAGTGCGTTGCTGCCATGAGTTTGGCCAAAGTCGGGCGTCCTAAGATAGCATTGTATGCCGTCTCAAAATCGACTACGTCGAACATGATTCTCTCTGTTCGGAAGTTCTCAGGCGTTCCAAAGGTCACTGAGCGCGTGACCTACCCAATCGGCGTGGCCGACGAGCCTGGCACAATGCCGTGAAACGCCTGTGTCACCGTTTGGATCGATGACTGTGGCACTTGCATTGCGTCGAGGGCTTTGGTGAATAGGATATTGAGGGAACTCCCTCCATCTATCAGTACCCGAGCCACTTGGCAGTTATTGATCGTTGGTTCGACCACGATCAGTTATCGTCCTGGTCGAGCGCAGTTTTCGGGGTAGTCGGTTTGGTCGAATTTGATCTCGACCTCCGACCACTTAACGGCTCGAGGTACCTACGATATGCTCGCAAGGACTTCTCGGGTGATCACCTTGTATTGCCTTTTCGATTCATAGGAGGACGAGCCCCCGAATATGTGCTCAATCGCTCTAACGTGCCCCTAGAAAGGCTCAGGGGAGGAGTCATCGTCGTCGGGAGTCGTGTCCCTGCTATTGTTCACGACCTGCGGGTTCTCCCCGTGGAGCTTCTCTTTCTCCTCCTTAAGGTACTTCTTGAAGATGCGACATTGGCGCAGATCATGCGAGTCGGTCTGGTGGAAATCGCACCATAGCTTGGACGGCTTGTCGGAGGAGTTCGTTTGCTTGTCCTTGGGGCGTGGTCGCCAGGTACGCTTCTCGGAGAGGTCGGCGAAGACTTCCTCGTTTTTAGCTCTTTTCTCTCTATTCCCTCCGGATGACTTCTTTTTGCGTTTTGACTTCTTAGAGTCGTCTCTGGTTCGGAGGGGAGAGCTGGTCGACCTGCCCTGCTGCTGTTTGATGTAGCGCAAGGTTTCCTCTGCACAAGCAGCTTTTTCGGCCAAGTCCATGAGCTGAGCCATACTCTTAGGAGGATGCATGATCAAGTCGTGCATGCACATCTCGTTTCGGCTGCCCCGAGTAAAGGTGCGAATGACGTCCGAGTCGGTGATCTCAGGTATAGTGTTGTGGACAGCACTAAACCTTTTGGTAAATTCACGGAGCATCTCATCTGACCTCTGGATGACTAGAAACAGGTCGTCCACTCTGCCAGGGCGGGGGTAGGTACCTTGGAAGTTGCTGAGAAGCATGTCGCAGAGTTGTCCCCAGGAGCGGATCGTTCCCGGGGGTAGATTCGTCAACCACGTCCTGGCGGCCCCTCTGAGGGCTGTAGGGAGATAGTTGGCTATTACCTTCTCGTTTCCGTCTACGGCCTCAATAATCATAGTGTAGATGGCTAAGAATTCTGAATGGTTTGTGGACCTATCGTATGACTCCAAGGCCCCAGGCTTGAAGCGAGATGGCCAGCGCACATGTCGGAGTTCTTGGGATAGCGCTTGGCATCCGTGGAAGGTTCTCCGATAAGGCGCGACCTCGCTGCTATTCGGGGTCGGAGATTGTCCTCGAGTGTTGGCGTGAGGTCGTTGATCTCTTCGAGGGGGGGAGACTGATCTTGCTGGTGCCTCTGGCTCCGGCGTTCGTTGATCTTATCGCGCAGGTCGATGCGTGGTTTCCCCTGTTGAGACTGGTTCCTGGGGTGACGTCTTTCCCCGTCTGACTCCTCCTGTGGGCGAGGGATGCTCCTCTCGGTAGAGCTACATGCCACGGATCGTGCTCGAGAAGATTCGGCTTGAGCTTGGGCCTGCTGTATTTCAGCCCCTAGCTATTGCAGCCACTGCCGTCCTTCCGGCGTCGATAGGTCTGCTACTGGTGGTCTCGATAGCAGATTGCGTGCCTCAGCGGGTCTTCGAGCGGTTCGAGACATGTATTCCTCCGTCCCTGGAGGTGTTTTTTCTGCTCTTGTTGGCCTAGTCACGTTCCCTTGGGGAGTAGCCGTCGGGCTGCGACGTCGAGAACTCCCATCTTGATCTTGTCTCTCGAGCTCTTCGTGATCACCTTCGATCGCGAGAACTACTCGAGAGTTCGGATTAGATGGGGTTTGGTTCCACTCCATCACGTCGTCCTCATTGGGTACGATGTGAGCGGGTTCTTGATCGTATGGTCAATCAGAAAGTGCAGGCGATAAGCCAGACATTGGGCTGGCCGCTCCTGCCTGGAGATTGTTGGTTGATACCAATCTCCCTTCGAAGACCCTGGCGCACTCAGTCTGGAAGCGATCTGCGTCGCTGTCCGAGTTCTCGTCAGGGGCGTATTCCCCATAATCTACGCGATCCGCTACCGGGTATAGATCCATTGGGCCGAAGTTGTCGTAGAAGCCCTGGTCCGAGTACCCAGTACGGAGCGTGACGGCGATCGTATTTCCTGCCAAACTTGCTTCTTCCTCCTCGGGTTGCACCGGGGAGGGCTGTGCAATCGGGGTTGCGGACTGATCGCGAGAAGTTGCACGTCTTGCCGATGTTGATTCTTCCTGGACGGCTTGAGCCGGAGAGGTCCCCACGGTCGGCGCCATCTGTCAACGATCGGTAAACCGCCGATCTTACGGTATTCGTGGAATGCGTATGTATGAGGGGTAGGGACCGCTAGGGCACAAGGCCAGAGGTATAATGGCAAGGAAAATGCCCTTTTTATACAGGTTCGGGCCTCCCTCAGGATAACAACCCTACGTCCTGTTCATATATATTCAATGGAGAAACGTCTTACAAGGGAATCTGTAGGTTAGTGGTTATTCTAGACCTAATCGTAGACTAATCTGGCTAGTTCCGCTACTCTCGACTCCTTCGAGGTGATGGGCTTTAGGATCTGGATTGGCCTTCTGGATCTAACCTCGCTTGTCGATCTAACCTAACCTGTCCTCCCCTATGGGACTGCTGATCCTTTATAGGGGATCCATCTAGTCGTACCGTATATGGACTTACACCCGAGTAGGACTCTGGCTTCCTCAAACATCGGGATGAACTTCCTAGTTTAAGGGATATCTTTCCTCCTTAGAGGTTACCTTATCGTCCTAGGATCCTTACCGGATACAGGGTATACTTCGGTAATCCAGGGAATCGTATATCAGATACTTCTTAATATACGGGATACTGTACTATTCATCATCAAGTACTATAAAAAATTATATTATAAAATAATTTTTAGTGACAAATCTGATAGCACCATTTGCATCTAACCAACCTAAATTATTTTTAATCAATTAGTAGTCAAAGATAAAGAAGTTTGACTATACGCTTTCTAAAAGGACTTCGATTTTAAAATTGAGGGAATAGCCGTGCCCACGGTCAGAGACGAGAAAATCAACTTAGTTACGAAAGGACATATCTTCACTGTCTGTCTCCACCTTTCATAGGTGGTTGGAGCCTTGTTAAACTAGTGTCGATGGCCAGAACCCTCAATAGATAGAAACACATATGTCAAAATTGTTTTAATCTGAAAACTGCCTTCGTATCTAATATAGTAGATTTCAACTAAAATGTTGTTTATGCAAAACAAGCTATGAAGCCTCCTTTGTGAGCCTGCATGTAGTCAATTAAGCTCTCCCTAAGGTGGCTAGTTAAGTACGTGAAGTACTCATCGACTCATCGAGCATGTTACTTTTGGTCATGTCCAGAAGCTTACGATGATGAAGATAAAGATGCCGACGACTTCTACGACAACACCAACGAGGAGTAGGTCACGTTGGACTCCCTCAATTGCCTGTGGCTGAGATGGAGCTTATTCTACTATCATTTTCTTCTGTAGCTTTATGATTGTAATGGTCATGTAATCAAATACTTTGTTTATAACCATGTGGCTTGTATCCCCAAGAATATCTCTATGTTAAGTTTGATATTGTAATGTTGTCATTTCAACTGTGTTCATCAATATGATCTTAGACTGCCGATGACACACCTGAGGGGGTGGTGTTGAAAGTTAATTCTGGGTTCTCACACCATACGTTGATTGAAGAGATATGTTTAATTATGATTGCGGTGATTTAATTTCCTTGTCTTGTTTAGAATATGTGTGTGTTCTTCATTATAATTTTCTCTGTTTCCCTTGGCATGGTATCTGTATTATCAATCAGATGTCGATTGCCCAAACAATCACATATATTACCTAAAATCTGGGTATTTGCTCCTTCTAAAAATTAATGAATTTGATAATCAGGACTCATATTGTTACAGTGAAAATTGTTTATGTTCACTTGTACATTTAGTGCATAAACAAATACATATTCATCAAATGAGTGTTAACTTCTTTTTTGCGAGAAAATGAGTGTTAACTTCGTATTTGTTACCGAAATTTATAGTTATCATCCTTTTAGATTGAAGTTTTATGTAGCTTCAATAGTGTTTCTCACAATCCCCATGTGGTGACTTTTACCTAACTCGATCTTACTTGACTAATATATCCTAGGTGATCGTCGGCACTCAGCAGCAAATATGCCGTTTGTTATGTGCTTCTTTAGGCAACTATTATCCAAACCGGCACTCCCACAGCAATGGTCCTGCAAGTGCAAGTACTGAGTAACGCTGGTGCATGAGTTCGAGGTAGATTTTCAATATCGTAAGTGGATACAATTATCGCTTGTCTGGAGTTTTGAAACCACATACTGCAAAGCACCGATATGACAGACTACTTTTTTCTGGCCTCATCTGTAGATAACCCAGAATCAAAGACATGTCAAAACCTTTCATGATGTTCGCCCATCGTCATGCTTGATAAGGGTGCTCTTGTTGCTGTTTGATGTCATCTCTTAGCTGCTGCTAGGGATAAGGCGGATTAGACATTCCATTGATTAGTTGAAATGAAGTCAATCACCAATAGTAGTTCTGGCCCCGGGCCACTTTTTGGTATTCAATCAACTTTTGGTTTCTTGTGAAGAACTATTTATTGCCCAACTGATGCCATGTTCTGGAATTACCACCAAGTCCAGTGAGATATTATTAGAGAATATTGAAACTATATGAAATGTTACTTCCCTCCCTGTTTTAGTTTCTGATTTTGGTAAACCTACTACTTGGTTAAGATTTAATACATACCTAAGGATACACACTTGATGCACATCTGCTGATGAGTGCAATATGGAATGCAGAAGGTAAGAAGCCATACAGAGAACACAATAATTGAATAAACAACAATCTGTCAATCATCTTTTAAGTTATGATGATTTGTGTTATCTTTACTATTATAAAGATGTCAATTGGTGGCGGCGGTCTATCCACCTTTGGGCAGACCACCGTTTGGACCCGAGAGAAATAGTTAAGATGAGAGCGGGTGTGAATGATCGAATGCAACATAAACGGTAGTATAATTTTTTTAAAACATATAGTATATTTTCTTTAATCTGTAGCAAGGCACGGACATTGTGCTAGTCAAAATAAATAGTATGACGTCGTTACTGCACTGGGTGTTGACATACATTGGGTAGTGCTTCAATACTATTCATACTAAAAACCAGCATGTCATTTATAGTAGCTTCCTAGCCGCCTCTTACCCTAGCCGCCTCCACTGTCTTCCTCTCCCTCGCCATTGCTGAAAGCTGCCGCCGGGCAAAGCCCCTGCGGTGGACGGTGGCAGTGGGGTCATCTCCTTGTCGTGGCTCTCGGCGTGGCCGTGGCAGGGCTTCACACGGGCGTCTTCCTGGCGGCCGGCAGGACCCTCCCTCTTCACGGCGATGCACGTTCGGCGTGGACAGGTCCGACTAGTGCATGGCGCTGCAGCCTTCTCGTCTCTGGCGATGTGGGCTGGCCGCCGCATCCCATGGCTGACTACCTTGGCACCGCCGGTGCTATGGCTCAGCCGCCACGTTGCTCCTGAGTCCGACTACCTTGGAGCCACCGGTCACCAAGCCTTGCCTATTTTCACGGCACTGATGGCATCGGATCTGGGCTGGCATGCCCTAGATCTGCCCTAGGGATGGCTAGGTGGCGTGACGGTCATTTTATCGTTGTGTTGTTGTCCTTCGTCCTTGCGGTGCCTAGATCTGCTCTGGTGCATGCATCAGTGGACGGGCGACGTGGGGCGATGATAGTGTGCTCATTTTGTTCCCGACGAACTTCTCCTATGGTCCGGGCGTGGGCGGCCTTTTCCTCGTTACGCTAAGAGTTGGCTACCACGCTGCAGGCGCCGACCATCAAAGATGGTGGATGGCGGCACTGATAGTGCTGATCTAACCCCTTCAATTGGATGCAGCGTGAGTTTGAAGCTTCTCCTCGGAAAACCCATGATCTAGCCTTTTCGAACTAGACTAGGCATCATTGACGCGTGTGCGCTGTCCCTTTGTTGAAGGTGTTGCTTCGAAGCTTTCAGGGGTGATAACCCTAAGCCCGACACGTTGGTTGGACTCGACAACATCGGCGTACGAGCGGCGTTCCCTTCTTGAAGGCTTGTCTTGGAGCACCCCTCTCTTCTAGTTACCATGCAGTCGTGCCAGGGGTCATTGGTCCCTGGTGATAGGTTTTTGGTGGATGCTGGAGATAATACTGTCGGACACACAGACATTTGGATATCAATCTTTTTGTTGTCATTTCTGTAAGCCAACTTATTTGGCCCTGCTGCCTAGCATCTTTTGAAATAAACTATGGTTGTGTGCATCGTCGGATGCAAACGTTGGGAGGCTTACCCTTAGATTATCTAAAAAAAATTATAGTAGCTTTGATTAGATGATTTGCCATACTAGTTTTCCTGTTGATCTTGCTAAGTTCCATAGATGTGTGCTATAGATGGCAAGTGTGACATGCTAATACTGATGAGAATATCTAAGGAAGAACATTTGATTGATTTTGATGATCCCTGAGTTATGCTATGTTACAGCATCAGTATGTCTGTCAATCAGGGATGAGATAAACTGATTTCAGAACTGATTAGAGTCACTTTTGTAATGAATCCAGAATACTAGTACCAAGTTTGGGTAAGACCAGGGAAGACCCCTCCAATCACAAAATATCGTTATCAATTTTGAAATTGTTTTTCAGGTTACGTTTGTATCTTGAACATTTCATGTATTACATTTACTATGCAGTCACATCCCACTAATAGGCAGTATGCTTTCTACTTTATTCTGGTACTAATTTGCCATCTGGCACGACTTCATGCTTGCAATAAAAAATAGTAGTATTTTGCTTCCAAACATTGAAAATATGCTTAGGCTTTGAACTTTCGTGATCAACCTGGTACTGTTCAGATGATTTCTTTTCTGTGTTCTGTTGTTTCTCATCCTCATGATGTGTCTCTAAACCATGTAGTGCTCCTATCTAATATTCCTTGTATGCTTATAGCTGCTATGCGACGCACATGCTTATGTAAATGCTTTCTTTACCTTTTGCTTAGCTTAATTAATCTATCTCTTTTCTACTCGGATGTTTAGAAATATGAAACCCAGGCCCTTTAGTAAGCCTGATGTGTATGTCTTGACACAACTACACCTAGTCAAGTGAACTATTATTACACAAGTCCACGGTTGATCGTAAATATAGCCCTCAAGATTTTACGTGATGACCATAAGCAAAATAGCATCATATTTGTTGAGGAAACTGAATAAAAAGGATTTAGTAATTCCTCGATCTTCAATAAGGAAAACATCAAGTTTTTGTGCTTTTCATTAGCTTCTTTCCTCTTCATTCCGCATGTTCGACTTCAAGATGCCTTTCATTTCATATGCAACTGACTTTGGTAGTATTATGCTCCGATAAGTATATATTGCCTGTCATTCACCTTCTGAACCTGATTTGTTAGTTTCTGCTTCCGGGGGAATTTCGGCAACATTCAGATTATATGAACATATTATTATTATTAGGAATTTATGGCTTCTTGCACGGATTTAGAGTATTTTTTTTCCCTTTATGAAACATGATTCATCTTGCTGCATCTACACATGTATCTTTGTATGTCAGACACCTTTATTTGTTAATCATCAGTGCACCTGGGAGCCGCCTTTTGCTATTTTCATCAGTTAACATAGTACTCAGCATGAGTTCCACTGGCTAGTGGTTCAATTCATCATTGCATGGCTTATCTATGTGCTGTAACAAAAGCTGGAGTTCTCATGTTACTTGAACCGATATAATCCTCACATGATTGTTTCAAAAGAGCATTAGACACAACCCAAAGGGAAGGTAATGCTGCTTTTTTTTATCACATTGTTTGTCTTCTTTTTGAAACATATTGTTAAATGTTTGTCAAGTGCATAACCACTACAAATCACAAGTTAGTACACTGTGTTCCTCACGCTACAGTTCGTTGCCTTTTGCAAAACAACTGTTACCTATTGTTCTGTACTAACATATGCTCCACAGAAACATTTTTACAGCAGATACTATCACAAGGACAAGGGCAGTGATGCTGATGCCTTTCGAAATATTCTCTGTCCTGGAGCTAGGATTGCCAGGGGGTCGTAGGTGTTTTTCCTCTGTTGAAATGTGTCCCACCTTGCTCCATAGTGGGCCTTCCACTCCGGTTCTGTGGTGTAGTTTGGCAGATATTGCTTCATCCCAACACCTGCTTTGTCAGAGAACTCTTGTATTTGGCTGTTCAGGTTCAATGTATGTTCGACGCTGTGGGGGCCTGCTACCGAGGATAGGAATCCCACCAGGTAGAAAACTTCCTCATCTGGTATGACTACCGACGTTCGGTTGTCCCATCTGCATGAAGTGAGATGAGTTATTCAGTTAGCAACAGTATGATATGATGTATCAGAGTATCTCCATGGCGTTTGTGGTTTCAGAGATGAAGCTAGTTTACCTGGACTTGTTCACTGGATAGAGCAATATGGGACCATTGTTATTGTCTTTCAGAATTTTCCCGAAGACCTCACTCGCGAATTTTTTAATTGTGCTTCTTGGAATGATGAGATTAAGCCATGGGTGCGGGACTTCCCACAAGCCCTTAGCTCTCAGCTTCATCTCAGAGGAGTGCACCCTATCCAAGAACTCCATGTAAGTGACATCTGTGTGGAATAAGGAGGGAGGTGTGTATCTAAGTTGAGACAGTAGTGCATTGACCTCCTGTAAGCACACATACATATGGAATTCAACCACTCAGACCACCTGATATCGTGTAAGACATAATCATCTTTAGTCACACAAGGATAACTGGTTGGCTCACCTGCTCCATGTTGTCAGCCTCTTCAGGGTTGAAATTCTTTGTCATCTCGAGGCAGAAGAGCACTTTTCCATCTGATTCGAACTGGCTAGCCCGCCACTGGGTCCTGTGGATTGAACGATGACCTCCAGTTGTTCAGGATGCCTGTCCTGTTTATGATGACGAAACCCTCAATGTAGTCAAAGGTCTTCTCTGCTGCAATAACTATCTCCTGGTCCTCGATGAAGGTCGTGAAATCTATGTAGAGAACTCTTATCCACCTTACCTGTTGTACATCGAACTAACTCATGAGTAAGCTTTGTTGAAATGTTACTATCATCGAGTTATCACAAATGAGTTGTCTCGGTTTACCATTTGTGGAGCAGGCTCGAGAGCAATCCTGGCCCTGGTGATGATCCCGAACTGACCTAGGCCACCAAGAGCAGCATGGAAGAGATCAGAGTTCTGTTCAGGTGAGCAAGTAACAACGTCACCTCTTCCTGCATTTGACAGCCATGGTACGAAGTTAGCTACATTATTTACTCTATTGCTTGTTCAAATCGTCATAATGTATAAGATAGGTCTGTCTAATACCAGTCACAATCTCCAGTTCGTTCACATTGCTGATCTGTGGGCCGTGGCGGAACGTCTGCCCGCTGACGCCCGCATTCGACAGCGTGCCCCCAACCGTGAGATGGAGGTAGTCTGTCCATGACTTCGGGGCCAAACCGTACTTCAATGTTTCGTGCAAGACATTTATCCAGAGTTCTCCTCCTGAGGCATCCACATAGGGTGATGCACCAGGATGCACCTGCATTCTTACACTCCGGAGGGATTCCATTCTGATAACAATCCCCCCAGCAGCCTGGGACTGCCCATATAGGGAGTGCCCATGCCCACGAGCTGCCACTGTGAGTGTGGAGTGCTCACCCATCAAGAACACATGCCTCACGGTTGTGGCAATGTCAGCCACCGAGCCTGGGTGAAGCACGGCGACTGGCGGGAAGCTTGAGAGGTTGCCAAAGTCCCGTGCAGCAGCAGACAAGTCGTTGAAGCTGAAATGGCCGTCAAGAGGGAGTTCCCCCAGGGATTCAGGCATGTCTTTAGGCAAGTGTGTGGATGTGACTCCACCAAGGCATAGTAACAGGAATAGCTTCAGGTACTGCAGGAGTGATTGTTTCATGATTCTTCTGTAGGTCAAGACCAACAAGTTTGGTGGTGATGTTTTCAGGAGAAAGACGAAAGGGGTGTAGTTCACTGCAAGGGCAGAGGGATGGAGTAGAGATGGAGGGAGAGAAGGAGATTTAAAGGAGAACTTGAAGGGTCTGTCTGTGGACTGGTGCAGGAAGTGGTGTGGTCAAACCAGTCCCGGGCACTGTTTGGTAGACTCGAACCTGTGTGAGGACAGGCTGCTTGCAAAGTTTGGATGAAGACATGTCGCTGTGGTGGAATGGTTCCATCCTAGAGTCTGGTATTCTTTCTTTCTGGCTTCTGTTTTAAGCATGGTGCGACATCTGTCAGTAGGCGTATGGAGGAAGGGCGATTGGATGAATTCGCTCAGTAGTCTCAGTCTATCACTGTACATATCATTCACTACACCTTGCCCAGGAGAACAGTGACATGGCAAAGATCAAACAGGTCAGTTATCAGAGACGGATTTTGAACTTGTGTATCTGATGTTGATCTCAGCGGGAATGAGCTTCTGATCAAGCCAGAATGGCAGTAATAAAATTGATGTCAAGTGGTGAACCTGATTGTTGTTGAGCAGGCCCAGTCGATCCCTCAAATTCGCTTGATCTTCGGCAGGATCAGCCAAGGTGTTATCTCTCTGCTTCCGGATTTGTGAGTGACAAGCATCCTGTTGAGCTATCTGATAGTTTATTCATATGTTTGTTCAGATGCTGGGGCCTGTTTTCTGACTGCATGCATATCTGTTTTCAAAGAACATGTATATCGGTAAGAATCCTTATGTTTGGCCATTATAGACATGTTGATACATCGGGAATAGAGAGTTCTTTCTCAATATTCTGTGTTCTGGAATTTGATACTTTGTGGTTTGCTCAATCGTATGGACATGGATCACCTAAGCGTTGTTTCCTTTTTTTAGTGACCAGGAGTTTCACATGATAATGTGGAATTCGTTTGCCCACATGGCATCGCCACCCTATCTAGTTATCCAGTTATCCTTGAATGTTTCCTATCCTAAGAGGTTTCTCGGAATAAAAAGCTGTGTTCTTAGGGTACCATTTTTGCAAGTTGTTAGGGTTTACCAAAGGAATCCTCATATCATTGTTGTTTCACGTATCTGATCATATCTGTCTGAAGTCAACGTGAAATAATGTACGAAACAAACTGAATGTTCTGTCATATCTGTGCTTTACACGTATGGAGATTAGAAAACAACTAATTGTACGCACCAGTTCTGTGGAAATTGGGAACTCCATAAAAAGGAGAAATCAAAGACTGACCACTCCTGGTAATACAAAGTGGAGATGAGGGGACCACACAAAAAAGCATTTACCTTTTTTCTAGTGATAAGTGTATGCCTAACTGTATTGCAATTTGTGTTCACGGATAATTCAATCCTAGTCCCACTGATCATATGCTATATGAGTTGTTTGCTAGCTAAAATTATAAGCATTTAGTCATGCGACTTGTCTGGTGTATTGATATAAATTCAAAACCACGTACAAATATTTTGTTTTCACATAGTCACACAAGATTTTCTTGGATCTCGTATCATCTCTGTCATATGTGCCATTCAGGAAACATTCATGTATGTTATTTATCCACACTTCTTACTTTCATGAGAATTCAACCGTCATTAGGGATTTAAAAAAATAAATCAACCATAAATCTATTATTCGTCCTAAACGTACCTAATCAGAAATAACCAACTAATTAGTTCTGTTTCTCCAGTAGAGAGATAGAAACTAGTCAGCTCTGTGGAATGGCATATACCAGTACTATGTTTTCCCCTAAAAAACATAGGGAAGCATTAGAAAAGCCAGATCCAGTGAGGCCTGAAGACCACAGGCAACAAACTGGTTTTTGTAAGTACTACCATCCACGTATAGTACCAATTAGCTACTGGGCCTTCCACCAACCAGATTCTACTTTCAAGATTGGCAGTTATTGCGTGTTTTAAAAACTTGGCATGCGAAATATTTCTTACCACTTCAGATTCGGTGATCATATGGTATTAGAATTTGAAGTCATGCAACAAACTGAAAGCACAATGGTCTATTGTCGCTTTTTGAAGTACATGCAGGCAATTTGCAGGAACTGAAAAAACATATTGTAGGTACTAGGGACTGTTAATTTCTCTGAATTTATTATATTTTACATGGTTCGTGGAAAAAATGACATCCTAATCTTATCTTTGGCTGCAGGGATGTGGTTGGAGTTTTCCTCTCTTTTTTTCTGTTCTGTCTTGACTCTTGAGAGCACATGTATTGAGCTGTCCAGGGAGTATACATCTTTCTCAAGAAAGCGAAAGGTAAAATTTCGATAATAGAAGAATATGAATGCATTTTATTTTTAATAAAATACATCAACACTTGAGCTCCTTTGTTCATTTGAAAAGAAGGATTCGAATTTCTTTATGGTCTACCGGTTCTTGAGGTGTCAACTAGATGTGCGCAGGGATGATCGATGAATTGGTAACCCAAGAAACACCACACAACCTCTTAGCCTCTTAGGATCATAGCTATCACAAAGCAACCATTCTGGCATTTGCTCAAACTTTGCTGTTTCTTTTAAGCTTTTTACTCCGAAACTATTTCCCTGAAGTGAATAGATGGTTAAATAGAGACGTGCTCATCTTCATAAAGGAGGCTAGCACTACGCCCACATGGTAGGCTGAGTCCAGAATGGAGATTAGATTCCCTAATCCACGACATGCAATTCACAAAGGTGACATTGATCTGCATCTGCATGCTTTCAGTTGTTCCTTTGCTGTTTTGGTCCGTGCTGTCGATTACTAGCAGGCTCATCGCCTGATCCCAGCAGGAGTCCCCTACACATCGCCAGATCTGTGGATGGGGCCGCCCACTGCCAAAATTAGTGGATGGCAATTGGGCAGGTTGTTGGCTATTCTCTGCCGGTGGCAACAATAGCCACTTTTGGTATGCAATGCAACCTTGGACGTCCCAGACGTAGTTCGTTGTCAACCGTTGATGCTGCCGTTACCAGAGACATCTACACGGCCTTTTTGCTTGCAGTCATTTTCAAGATTGAATGGTGTGTAAGGTAGGTTGGTCAAACTGCAAACTGGCCAGACACTTAACGGCTCCAAGTATCTACTAGGAGGATGGAGTTGGCCAAGGGTAGTTGTACTAGCTTCAGAAACTTTAAATTGGAAAATTCTCATGGAGCTAGCATCTAGAGCACCAAAGGTGGAGCCGGAGCCTAGCTAAACAGTGCTAAGCTTCGATTTCAACATATCGGCTGAAGAGCTCCAGTAGAAGCAAGAGTCAAGAAATAGAATTGTTTATCGATATATATATCGGGCTTTGACTCTTAGTGCTCGTTTGAATATTAGCTCTGTCAGCTAATTTTATGAAAAACGTGTTTGTAGGTAAGTTTTCGTCATCTCAAAAGGAGAAAAGTAAGTTTTCGAGATACAGGTTTAAGTTGTTTGGCCTGTATAGCCTTAGTAAAATAATTGTCAGGCTAGAAACTAGTTTCAGCTATTACCTTATTTTTATTTTAGTTTTGAGCAGCCAAGCTATTATAGAGTTGCCTGCTGCGTTCTGTTGGGTGTATTCGGTCTCATCACTTACTGGGCAGTGTCATTTTCCTATTAAAAAAACAGCTTATAGGTGGCATTCCATAAAACTCATAATTTTTATTTTAGAAAAATGGGATTTGTTATCTGAAGATATAACCTAATCTAACAAAACTAGGTTTTAGTTAGTTATGTTCTAAAAGAAATATAGCGAAATCTACTTTTGCTAAAACCTGAGATCTAATCTATATAGTCCCAATTCCTCTTGTGAACTCTAGAAATTGGAGAAGTCACTAGACAATAGCTCTTCAATCCCAGAAGAAACCAGAGTCCAGCTTCTGCATGATTTTCGAAAAGACTAGGTTTGGAGCCATGGTGTTTGGCCTTAGAGCTCTTCAGTCTTCATCCTGCTCAGAAGCTCCAAGGCGAACCCTAGTGAGATGACCCCTTAAGATCCTGTTTGATTGAGCTTGGGCTCTAGATTTGGACTCCAAAAACTAGCTTGATTAATAGCTCATTCTCAAAAGAAGCTAGTTTCGTAGAAGCCAGGAGCTGATCAAACCGTTCCAAATTTAACATATAGATGCACATCTGGCTTCTCTAAGTTCGACTTCGGTCCCCTTCTTTCCGACTTCTTGGCTGGCTTATGGCTCTAGCAAACCACAAGCTGAAAAGAAGGGACTGATGTGGGGTTAAGTCCTCTAAATTCCCGTTGGTTAAAGAGAAGCTAGAGAAAAACGGCTTCCTAAGTTTATGCTCCTTGAATTTTTAAAAATACCCTCCAACTTGAGGAAGTAATTGCATGTGATTGCCACCGCATGCCCCCACCCCCCAGTCCCTCTCCCCGCACCCGCACCCACACCCGCACCCCCACCCCCACCCTACACCCGCCCCGCTAACTACCCTCCTCCTCTCTCTCTCCTAAGAACCCCCCTCTCCCTGCGAGTAGCACTCCCACCACCAGCGCCCCCACTACCACCACTATTATAGCTTAACACTCTTTTATGTTTGAAAATTATTTTCTTCATCAATTGCGTGCTAAAACAATTGAGAAGAACAATATTAACAACTAAATAGAGTAAAAATAATTTTAAGGGTACAAACATTACACTATTCATCACAATAAATATGCTCACATCTCAGAAGCTGAAAAGATGACGATCAGAGTATCAGGACTTCCTTCTACCGGAGCTTTTGTAAGCAGTTAAGTTTAGGTTGATTTCTATACAAGTCTAAGTCAAAAAAAAAGGGGCTTCAAAACTTGCTGAGGCCCGGCCGATTTCCCCTTGAAGCTAAGAGCTAGCTTTACCAGCAGGGATGCTAGTAGCCTGGCCACGAAGCCCACTTACAAGTATACCTAGAGTTGATCCTATGTGAAGTTCAAGTAAAATATTGCACTAGATTGACTTTAAATATTTGCCAACAAGAACGGTTGAAATGGAAGTTGGAGATAGAAATGATGGAAGATTCTTAATTCACAATGCAATGTTCTTTTTTCCAATTTCGAAATTCTGTGTTCTTTTTCTTCAGGGAAAGGTATATATAGTTTTACGAAATTCTCTATTGTGTCAGGGATATTTTGGTCCCAACGTGGGCCCACTGTAAAGTGAGATAGAGAAGAAGGGCAAGCAGGAAGGAGGCCGGGGAGTGATTGTCGCCCGGCCCGGCCTTAGAATTGCAGGTAAGTGGACTATAATGGGCCCGCACTTCACGTGGCGCGTTGAAAAAAATTCTGACTTGGGCGTGTCGGTGCTGGCGTGTCGACTCCTGGGAATGGAGGCACTACCGACAACTTTAGGGGGGTCATTACAAAGATACTTCTGCAATAGGAAGATTGCTAGTAGTCATCAAGCAAATTAAAAGGGCAGCAAGGTTGCAGCCTTATTCTAATCCAATTGCTATGTCTACTGCTTAGCAACGCAGAAATTTATCATGATTTTGACGAAAATGGTATATTACATTTTAGACCCTTCTTTAGAACAAATGTATTTTGGAGGAAAGTTGGAGGATTGTAACCCAAAGAAAAAATTTCTATACATGATGTTTGGATCACAGGACTGTTTCGAACGAATTTCATAGGATAGAAATCTTTCCTACAAGTTCTGGAAGAAATTAAATATGAGCTTTAACCTCTTGTATAAGTTTTCAAGAGTTCAATGTTTCTTTTCCTTCTCTCTCTGATCAAATAACACCAAATCTCTTTTAAGAAGAAAGGTAACACCTAATCTCAAAACTCTTGTATTTTTTTATCTAAAGCAATTCACGTAGTTTTGTTTTGAGGATTTAACAAGTTATGACCTAATCCAACATTTTTACCTTCTATTTCTATATTTTTAGTTTCGTGCATCCAAGGAGACTATTATGGCTTTTTGAGCAATTTTTTTCCTTCTAATTTGAGTATTTTATGTGGTTTTGTTTTTCGTGGGATTTAACAAGTTATGATATTCCAATCATGCATTCCAAGGACACCATCATAGTCTTTATTTATGTAAATCATTTGACGTTTTTATGTTCCAAACAAGTCTTATCCGGTTCTATCTTTTGATTTAACTATGTAATGATGTGTGTTTGTGCCATCCTGGAGCATATGCACGCGGTCTCCTTCGCAAATATTATCATCTAAATCAACAAAAGCCACCTTCAAACTGCCTTCTCTTTTACTATAAAAAGAACAACCATTGCTTTCATGCACGATGCCGTACAAATATCTAGATGATCTGATCAATTAGCTAGTGCCTTTCACAGCCACTCATACTTAATTTTACTCTTATCATCTAAATCTTCAATCGATCAAGGCTAAGTTTTCTAATTTGAAGAAAAATTGGATGGGAGCTCTGGCATTTACTTCAAGAAGTTGGACGTACATAGGTCCTTTTGGTCTCTAACCTGGGCTAAGTTTTAGATTACTTTGTATTTCTATCTTACATCCTTTTTAGCCTTTTTAAATTTGTTTACCTAGCCTCTTGCTAGATTCAAATTGAGCTCTAGTGTGGTCTCAAATATTCTGGCATTGTTGAATCTGAGGTTAGCAGTGGGCATAAAAGCTGAAGCACGCTAGCTACCGGCGGTGGCTGACAGAAGCCAATCGTTGACTGTTGGTTGGCAGATACCACTACTAGCTAATGTTACCTAGACGCTACAGAGAGGCGAAAAGAGGGGCGAAGAGCCAGCGACCTCGTTTTCTTCGCTCTTCCCCCGGCGAGGCCGTCTTTTCTCCTCGCCTCCGGTCGCCTACGGGCACCCTGAGGAGGGGAGAAAAGCGGCCTCCGCTGGTTGTATAGTTAGGCGTGGCATCGTTTCGGCGGTGGTGGCGGCGGCGTTCGTCGTTTTGGTCCTCCGACTCCAACCTCGTCTCGGTGGCGTCCTTCCCGACGGCATCGAGGAGTTAGTGAGGTTTTGTTCTCTTAGCTCGACGTTTCTGTCGAGCCTGTCCTCGGAGATCTGCTCTGGATCGGTGGCGGTTTCGGTGACGTCGTCCTTGAGTATGCTCCGGCCAGCTGCTTCCCTCGAGCTCCCTTTGTGCTGCGGATGCGGATTTGCCTGGCGCTGCGGCGGCGATGGCCGGGAAGAGCTCGTTCTCCTGCTCAAAATCAAGGCTCCGCCCCTGCCGATGTTCCTTTCTCCGGTTTTTAGATCCGCCTCTTGCGGCGGTTGTCTTATGCGGCTTTCTACCGAGGCTTCGTCCTCTGTTCTTCTGTGCAGGTTTCCGAGCGACCTTCGGCTCTTCGTCTTCCTCTGCTCCGGCAAGCCGGCACGGCGGCGCGCAGGATCGGCGGAAATATCCCCCAGGGACCTATTTGTATTTTCTTTTTTAGGAGGTTTCCTGCTAGTTTGTAGGGACAACTGTCCCTATCTAGATATATCTGTACTGTTTTCCTTACCTCAGTGAATGAAGTTATTTCCCCTAAAAAAAATGTTACCTAGACGCGAGGGTTAGGCACTACGGGGACAGTAGGGTAGCACAGTCCGGAGAGGACAGGAGAGGCATTTAGACCCTCTGCAATAATTCACTTCAGCTATTACTAAAAGCATGTCATATCAACATTTCGGTTAATTATCGAGTGATTCTTCCTAATCTATCTTGGTGATCCTCTAATATTGTCACCTTTACATGATGTATTTATAAGGAAATAGTACTTCCTCCGTTTCACTATATCAGTCCTTAGCCTTGGGATAATCAGTTTCAGAATATTTATCCATTGAAAATATCAAGAGTGTAATTATATATTGCGTTGCTTTCACTCTACATCATATATATTTAAATGCTTTGAAAATGGTTAAATAGTTATACTATTGGTTCATAGCGATATGCATGGTCATTTTTAATTAAATTTTTCTTAGATTTAGTGCTACATTGGCATGTGCGAGTGGTGGGTTAAAGATAGATATAGTGAAACTGAGGGACTAACACTTTTTAACATGAGACATGCATTGGAGAATGATGATCGTTACACCAAAAGCGGAGTGCTCTTGCACATCCCATCCAACTATGCCCTCGTCCCCATTGCCTCCGGTACTCCTTTCCTCTTTCCCAACTGTCATTTACATTCTAACATTTGGTTAAGCTTGGTGTCAACCCGTCCACTATTAGTGTCCATGCCCTTCTATAGGTGGGGACTGGACAAAAAGCTCGAGATTCGCAGCTCGGTTCGGGTCCGACGAGGCTTGGCTTGGAGGCGCAATAAGCTGAGCCCGAGCCTCCTACCCGGCTCGTAAAGCTCGGCGAGCTGAACCAAAAAGCTCGTAAACCACTTGTAGGTTCGTTTAGGCTCGTTGCATAAAAAAATTTGGACATGACCTTTGCTAAAAAACTAATAATCCACATACATATATTGAACAATTATACAATTTACGATCATAATCATAGATCTACTACACCTGTTTACTATTATATCCCACCCGAAGATTATATGCATAAGAAAAATCTTGTGGGTATGTGTTGCAAATGGAATGATACCATGATAGCGCACTCGGATGCGCATGAACATAATTATTTCTATCGATTTTCGCCTTTGTATTGATGTCCACAACATAAGTGTATATATATATGCGCATGCTGTCACAGACGGAGTAAGGAGAGATGGAATGAGCACTGGCAATACTACTAATACTAGTTTAGGTGCAGAGAATTACAACGAACCGAAGAACTAGAAAGGTCGTCTGCTTACAAGAAACATGGCATGTCTTCCTTGAAATAATAAGTTACAATTAGATATCTAAACTGATAGATAAAAAGGGATAGAGTGTATAGTCAGCGTACAAATATATAAAAAAGGGCAAGTACATCTTAACAGTACCGCAGTAGATGATTCGACGTACTGTGAATACAATGTCCAAAATAAGCATACCATTGAGCCATTGAAGTAGAGTACTTGCTGAGTTCATTTTGAATTCTTTAGTCTGACTTTGCTATATGGTGTATTATTACGAGCTGTGTTATGATTCTTTATCTTCAGAATCTAGATTGGCTGATGTTGAGAGATCAATCATAAAACAAGAAGCTTACCTGTGAAGACACTCCCCTGGGAGCAGTAGGCAGCCGAGCGGACGAGCAGGCCGGCCAGATGATGAGCAGCGCGGCGCGGCCGGGACAGGAGCGGGCAGCATGGGCCAGGGCTGCGGCGGCACTGGCACAGCCTGATGAGAAGCTGCAGCGGCGGCGGCGGCCGAGCTTCGGGGCAGAGAGTGGCGGCGCGCGGGGGAATCACATCAGCGGGGGAGAGAGAGAACACGAGGGCCGAGGCAGAGGGGAGTTGCGGCTCGGGCTGGTGCGGGGCTGCGGGCTGAGTTGAGGTCGGCGGCTGGCTCGCGAGCCGGTCCGAGCCGAGCCACGCTGCTGGCTTGTTGGTGAGGCCGAGCCGAGCCAGGCTTGGCTCGTATTTTTGCGAGCCTGGCCGAGCCGAGCCACGAGCCGGCTTGGCTCAGCTCGTGTCTAGCCTTACCTATAGGCCCATCTAAAGCCGGGACTCGGGCCGTGCCGTGCCGGCACGGCACGAACACGGCGTGCTTCGGGCCGGAGCTTGACCGTGCCGGCACGGCCCGCCGTGGCCACCGTGTCGTGCCGTGCCGGCACGCGCGGCCGCATCGGCCGCCCAAACACGGCACGGTGGCCCGCCGTGCCGCCTTCGGGCCGTGCCGGCACGGGCACGCCACGGGGAGGCGGAGGGAGCCGGGGCCGGCGGGGGAGGCGGAGGAAGCCGTGGCCGGCGGGGGTGCCGGCGGGGAGTAGCGGCCGGGCTGCGGGAAGAAGCCGACGAGGGGGCCGGGCTGCGGGAAGAAGCCGACGAGGGGGCCGGAGGTGCGTTGGAGCGCGGGGAGGCCGGGTGACCGGGTCGCCGGGTCCTGCGGGAGACGGAAGGCGGGGAGGCGGCGCACCGGTGCCGGCGGGAGACGCGAGTGCGTGGCGGAGGCGGACCAGGGGAGGCCGGGACTCCGGGAGGCGCTGGCGGGGAGATGGGAGTGCGGGGGCGGACGGGCGGTTGGGGCCTCGGGGGGATTGGTGGTTTGGAAAATGAAAATCTAGGGGGCGGCCGGGGGGATTTTGGGGGCAGGCGGGGCGCCGGGCGGGGGGGGCACGTGGCCACGTGGCGCTAGGGCGGCCGGCGGGGTGGGGACTGGAAAGAACCGGACACACACACACTCACTCACTCTTTCTCTCTCTTACTTCAACTAAACACATTCATCTTTTCGGATCTCAAGAAGATCCATGCAATGCAGCGAAGCATATGATATGATGTGCAGGACAAAGGCAAAGTGCAGTGTAGTACTACTGATAAGTACTATATTGTCTAATCCATGTGACATTGGACACTGCAAATCAAGATTCCAAACACCATCGCAGCCCGCGAGTATGTGACTCATGAATCAGTTTTAGACTTTTAGTGTTAAACGAGTGAGGTAATTAAAATAATTGAAGGAGCTACTGGACAGAACAGAAAACTTGTTTAGTGATGATTTGGATTTAATTAGTTGGAGCTATGCTCTTATAGATGGTACTGGTCTCTTGTCCATATGTCTGTAAGAGAGAGCAACATTAAGCACAAGAGTCTTCAGCCATCTTCACCATTATATTAGATATATTCAGTGTAGTCTCTTCGGATAATATGGAAATTTTGACTAGGTATTAGTACTAATAGTAAGTATTAATTAGCTAATTATTAGCAGTTGATTAGTTGGCCCAATAGTTTCCCAGTTGCAACAGATACTAATCCTACGTGCAGAGCCTGAAGTGGGGAGTGGCCGAGTAGGGTTGAGCAGAAAATAGGAAAAAAATAATTAAATAAAAAAAAGATAGAGCAGAAATAGGAAAAAATAGAGGATGAAGAAAATAAAAAGAAAAGAAGTAACAGATAATAATTGAAAATAATAGTATAAATAATAATAAATATAAAATTATTTGGAGGAAGAACTAAATTTTATTGATATAGAGTTATTGCCTCGTTAAAAACCTTACACTCCAGCGTGGAGTACCTCCTGTAAGGAAAAGAGTACAATAACCATGTTTACATGCATATTACTCAATGTCAAGATTTTCTAGGTCAGCCATCGCTTTCGTGATCTCTGGATCCTCGAGCTGATGTTGTTGGCGGGTCTCTGCCTTGTCCCAATCGTTGAGGCAAGTAAGTGCCTCTACCATGTCAGGTGCAAGGGATGATCTTCTTGGCTCAATTATCCTTCCTACCGTACTGAAAGTGGCTTCCGACGAGACAGACGACACCGGAACCATAAGTATGTCTCGTGCAAAATGTGATAGCACGGGATATATCCTATTATGGTTCTTCCACCACATGAGTAGGTTGA
Organism: Stipa capillata; assembly: GCA_019208055.1. Taxonomy (NCBI): domain Eukaryota; kingdom Viridiplantae; phylum Streptophyta; class Magnoliopsida; order Poales; family Poaceae; genus Stipa; species Stipa capillata. Next base: position 119,922 of record JAGXJF010001092.1, read on the forward strand.
CATCTTGGCCTTCTGCGAGGTCAAACTCAGTTTCCGCATAAGGTGTGTCGAGGTAGTGGTTGATCTCTACTCTTGGATTCCATTGCGTTCTGCCAGATGTTTGGGAAGATGATCCACTGGAGCCTTTTAGCTTTTTCCACATATTAGCAGCGCTCGAAGTAATTGTTCCTTGTGCAGGTACTGATGCACTTGTTCTTGGTTGACCTGTACTGCCAAATTTCTTGTAATATAAATCGAAAACATCAAAAAGCTCATCATGAACATGAGTGTAAGCATCAGAGTAATCTAAACCCAATGCTTCACCAATTGACTCAAAGGCCCCCTTCAGTCCTTCTAACTTTCTACGAGGATCAAAAATAATACCATAACAATAAAGATGTGGAATAGCTCCAAAATATTTTAAGAACTTAGCCTCCATCGGTTCAATAATTGGTTTTAGGAGGCTATCATCCCTGTTTTCTTTAATAGCTTCAGCCATTGTCCAAAGCCACTCGATGACTAAGCAAGAAGTAGGATAATAAATACCAGATAGAACCGTTGTTGCATTGTAAAATATTTTTAAAAAATCACGAAAACGACTAGCAACCTCCCAATCCCCATCATTAATTACCTGCATACCTGCATTGCAGTTCACATAGAGAGATATAATATGCTCGTACCCCTCACACCGCTCTAGCATGGTGTATGTGGAGTTCCACCTTACCTTCATATCCACATTGAATTTTCTTGCAACCTTATTATTGGCCTTACAATAGTCGCGGTACGCTTTGTACCTTGTCGGTGAAGATGTAATGAACATAATAGCAGTACGTATATTATCTAAATTAGGTTTCATTACCTTCAAACCTGCTTGCACAATGAGATTAATGATGTGGCATATGCATCTCTGGTGGATGACGTAACCTCCAGTGTAGGCTTGTAAACAAGGTGAGATAATCTCCATAGCAGATGTATTAGCTGAGGCATTGTCAAGAGTGATAGCGAAAACTCTATTGTCTATTTTAAAATCTCCAACAACTTGAAGAATACGTTCCGCGATGGCCTCTCCAGTGTGTGCCTCATCTATTAATTTAAAGCCTATGACTCGTTTGTTTAAATTAAATTCTTCATCTAAATAGTGTGCAACAACACTAAGATAGGCAGACCTTTGATGTGACGAAGTCCAAATGTCCGACGTTAATGCGAAAGAAAAACTCACTTTCGTGTACTGTTCTTTCAGTTCAGCCAATTTACGATTGTAAAGTGCTACTATGTCTTGTCTAGTGGTTTTCCTAGTGACGTGAGTGTACTGTGGGCAGAAAGCATTTTGAATTAATCTCTCAAACCTAGCACTTTCCCCTGTACCAATCGGAAGATTCTCGCTAACTATGTATTTAGCTATCTCCTCTCTTGCTACCTGAGGGTTGTACATCCATGTACTTACCGAACCGTCGGGGCCAAAGTTAAGCTGGGTCTGGACAGCTTCCCCTTCTCTCCGTCCCGCGGCTATCTTTTGCAAGCATGCCTGAGCATGCCGCTTCAAACTACCTGTTCCATTTTTTGAAGATGCCTTTAATCTCGCTTTGCAATATTTACAGGTGGCATATGATACCTGATGACCGTTTTCCATTTCTACGGTGTGCTCCATATGCTCCCAGCACCATGCCCGTCGACTACTTCCACCCCTGGTTCCTTGCACCGATGATGCAACGTCGGTTTCCCGTTGACCCCCGGTTCCCCTGAAAATGAGCAGCATCCTCAAAACCAGCAGTACCATCCATATGACCGTCTTCCATACCGTAGTCATCCATGTCGGGGGAGAGTAGACGAGGATTGATTTCGTTCTCTTCCGTCGGAAGAGCACCACGGTATGGTGAACTTGACCCGCCATGCGAGGATCGACCCCTTTGTGACGCCGTAGGATGAACGGGAGGACGGCGCCGACGTGCCACCTCGGCCGCCTTCTCTTTCCCACGAGAGAACATATGTTACTTGTGTGTAAAGCTCTACTTGTGTGTTTGTGTAGATAGTGAGCTTGGTGTTGAGGTTTTGAGGTTCAGGAGAAGTCAATATATAGTAGTGCATGAGATGTCCAGTGAGTTTAAAATTTTTTAAATTTCCTTCATGCGCGGGCGTGAGATTCTGCCGAGAACCCTAAATCCATCGGCCCCCCCCTTTATTCTCCCTTTATTCCCCCCTAGCCCCTATCCCTCCGGACCCCCCCTAATCCCCTGGCCCCCCCCCCGCGCCACGTGGCACCCCCGCCGGCCCCCCCCCTCCCGTTGCGCCACGTGGCGTCCTGCCGCCCCGCTCACCCGGCCCCCCGTGCTCACCGCTTTCCCGTGCCCCCCCCACGCCCCCCAAGGCGCCACGCGCCTGACGCCCCGTCCCCGCCCCCCACGGCCCCCCGCCTCCCCTTCTCTCTCGGCCTCGGCGCCTCGCCCGACGCCCCGTCCTCCCCGCCCCCCACGGCCTCCCGCCTCCCCTTCTCTCTCTCGGCCTCGGCGCCTCGCCCGGTCGCCGTCGCCCCGTGACCCCCGGGCCCCGCCTCCCCTTCTCTCTCTCTCGGCCTCGGCGCCTTGCCCGGTCGCCCTCACCCCGTGACCCCCGGGCCCCGCCTCCTTCTTCCTCCGCAGCGGCCAGGCCCCCTCCCTCCCCCGCCGCCCTCGGTTCCGCCGCCGCCAACCGCCGGCCACCGCCCTCCCCCTCCCTCTTCCTCTCCTCGTTTCCGCCGCCGCCAACCGCCGGCCACCTCGCCCCCCTTCCTCCCCCGCCGCCCCCGCCGGCCACCTCCGCCGCCGCTAGCCCCCACGGGCCACCCTTCCCCTCGCCGGCTGGGCCACCGCCGCCCACGCGCCCGCCGTGCCGCCGCGCCCGCCGTGCCCGCGCCGCCCGCCGTGCCCGAAACGCCCGCCGTGCCCGCGCCGCCCGCCGTGCCCCGCCGTGCCCGGCCGGGCCGTGCCGGCCCGAACACGACCCGCCGCTCCGTGCCGGGCCGTGCTACCCATCGGGCACCAATCCCAGGCACGGCCCGGCCCGAACGTTCGGGCCGTGCTAGCCCGGCCCGACGAATCGCCGTGCCGTGCCGGGCCGGGCCCCGTGCCGTGCCGGCCGGGCCTCGGGCTAGCCCGGAAAAACCCGGCCCGAGTCCCGGCTTTAGGCCCATCGTTGGCCTCGTCCTCACCGTTGCACTGCCACCACCGGCTATCCCTCTAATCCTAGGGCCACCAACGAATCCAAATCTTAAACCATATGAAGCCTAACCTAACTCAACCAATTGGGCATCGTCGGTAGAGAAGTTGATGGTGCACGGCGGTGCGAGATAAGGAGAGGTGAGCAGCACCGAGATGCTCGAGCTCTGCACTTTCGAAGGATGCAACATGACTTCGCTCTAGTGCAGGAGAAGGATGATGCACATGAAGGATTAACTTGTTGAGTATCTAGGCCATTGAGGAAGCCGATGTGGCGAGCGCTCGGATGTTTGCTCGAAGGGCTCGGTGAGAGCGCTCTTGTCATAACAATTTTGTCAAAGAGGATATCTGCTAGGCTATTCTTTCCTTTCGATGGGAATGTGTAGGTTTGCTGGGACGATTTAGGGCCAATTTAAAAGCCTTCGAAATTCGGCAATGGGCCAACCAAAGCAAGAAACTCTTCTCTACCAATTCTAATTTGCGAATGACCACGTCTGATCCAACAAATAGCTCGCGACACGTTTCCGGTGAGCCCCACCACCTCTACCGATCCTTGACCCTCCTCCTCCCATGCGCTTCTCTTTCCCCCATGCCATTCCAACTTTTGACCACCCAAAAAAAAATGGAGCTCTCCCCAAGCAAACAACCTCCCCGATTCTGCGAAGCTCTTGCCGTTGCTGTTGCTGTTGTTGTTGCCTTCTTCCTTACCAATGTAGATTGGGTTGCGGCGTCACCGATGACACTCGCTCTTCGCCAAGCAACAGGCGTCCCCCTATTTATAGGGTTTTTAAGGGTTGCCACTGTCTAACCATTGCTCGTACCCTCTCTTCCATTTCCACCAAAGCCATGTCATCACCGGTTAAGTCGTGTTGCCGTCGTCTCTCTTTATGGTGGCGACACGAGGTGGGGAGGGGCTTCCCAGATCTAGGTTTTGTGGATTTTCGTCGTCAAAAGCTCAAGTAAAAATTATTTGAAAGCTCTTGTATTTGTGGATTTTGGAAGTCGACATTGTGGTTGAAATCTAGTATCGTTGTGGTTGAAAGCTTGAATCATTTTTGGTTGAAATCCCTAATGGACATGAGTTTTAAATTTATTGGTTCTCTGGTAGAAAGCTTCAAGTTTCTTTGGTCACAAGTTGGTGAATTTTTGAGTTGAAGTTTTTGGTTCTCCGGTCAAAAGCTCCAAGCCTCCTGAAGTTAATGATTTCAAGCTGAAAGCTCCGAACTCAATCGGTTTGAAACCTGTAGTTATTTTGGTTGAAAGATGTTTTATTTTCAAATTTTGGTCTTCTTCTCCGCGGTGGTGGCACCACCGCTCGCCAGCGACACCGGTGCCGAAGCAGGAGTGGAAAGGGGAACATGTGTGAGGTGAGGTGGCGAGGCACAAGAGGAAGCCGAAGGGAGCAGAAGAGAGGGTTTTTGCATACCTTGGTCGGAATCGATTGCAGGGGTGCTACGCGTGGTCGACCACCAATTAGAGGTCCCCTTCGACCTATGCCTCTCGCACAAAGGAGATAAGGAAGATGAGTGCCTCTCTACCGTCTGACCCCTTGCACTTGCATCGAACTTCTAGGGTAGGTTTACAATCATTCTGATCAAGATGTAGATAAACCAGAGACTCGTGTGAGCTAGACCGCATTCCGTCATCCTCCATTTTGGTATGATGAGTAAACTGGTCTGCTACCGTGTTTTGTTCTCTCACATCTTTTGCACTTCTTCTTATCATACTCCATTTTAATTTTGGTGTATTAGTCCTGATTTTCCTTGTTGCACGTACAGGGCTCAGTTTATTTGATCGTACATGCGCATTGATCAGTGCTTAGGACTCCTTTTCCTCTCGTTCTCGACCCTTGCTGCCCTCCTCCAGAAACTCCTCTGTCGTCTTTTAAATATGAGAAAAACTACCTATCCATATGTTCTCAGGCGTGATTAACCCGCGTAGAGGGAGAGAGCCGGTTCTCATTTTTAACTAATAGCCACTCTATCCATAATGTATATCGTTTTAGCTGTGGACACACGAAAAGGAATACTCTAAAATAGCCATCATGTTTTCTCTTTCTGAAGAAAATCACGTCTTCTCTTGCACATTATCTCAATTCACATGTTCTTTCTCCAATCTCTCCAAGGGGGAGCATGGGGACGAAGGTTCACTATTAATAAGAGTAATGATCATGGGTATAATAGGAAGTCAAGCGGAAAGTGTCTATTGGATAAATCAAAGTGAGGAGAAAGGGCGTGGACTCGGCAGAAAATGTCTAAAATTGTAATGCGACGATACACAAAAGATAGAGGGGGCATAGAGATCCCGCGAAGGAGAAGGGACGTGAGTGGTGTATACCTAGAGAACGAAGGGGCAAAGGAGCGACAAGACTAGGGGTGGCTATCGAGCCAGCTCGACTTGACTCGACTCGTAAATACTCGTTAACATAACGAGCCAGCTCGACTCAACTTGTTAACGAAACGAGCTAAAATGCATACTCGGCTCGACTCGTTAATTACTCGAGTAGCTCGTTTAACTCGTTAATTACTCGTTAACCTGTAGTCCTGCCTCTAACCCTAGGTTTAGTTGGGCCGAATCCCGCTTACAAGGCCCATTGGCCTGATTAACCCGCTCGCAGGCGGAATCTCGGAGACTCCGAGTTGGAAGTTGGAGACTCCGAGTTGGAAGTCGGAGACTTCAACTTTGGTGTCTGGACTCGACCTCAGTGGACATCCGGAGGATTCCCGGACCCTCCGACTTGTGCTTGGGTGTGAGGCTCTGAGAATCTCAGAGTCTCCGGGATGAAGTCGGAGACTCCGAGAATGGCTTCTGGACCGACTCGGTGGCTCACCCGGAGGCTCCGGCAATGGTTAAACGAGTTAAACGAGCTACTCGAGTACTCGTTAACTCGGCTCGTTTAACTTGTTATCTTAACGAGTTAAAACTCCAACTCGGCTCGACTCGTTAAGGACCGAGTTCGAGCCGAGTCGAGCCGAGTTTTCGAATACTCGTTAAACTCACGAGTTTTGAGTTATATGTCCACCCCTAGACAAGACGACCCGTCCACCGTTAGTGTCCACCTTTAGTGTCATCCTAAAACTTCTAAATCCATCTCATCCCATACCCAATTGTTTTTGCGGCAAATCCAAGCAAGCCTGTCCTTCATGGATTTTTGGTCCATTTCCAACCATCCAAGCCAACATGATTCAGAGGCCCATGTCGATTGGCCTATTTTGACGGGCACCACTCTGCACAACACGTATCGTGTGTGGAGAGTGTACATCCTGATTTTTTAGAGCTGTTCAAAATATTTTATTCAAAAATTAGAGCTAGAAAATTTTATTTTTATTTCTCGAATTATTAAAGCTTAATTGGCATTTCACAAATTGGACCAGAGTTAATTTAAATTAATCTGACTTGAATTAGATTGGCTTTTCAATCTGGAATATGTCTCCTGAAGTTTCTTCAGAATTTTTGAAGTTCGTTGGTGTTTAATCTCGTTTGTTGTTCTTTACTTTTATTTTGGTATGCTGAAGAAGAAAGTTCCTTTTCTTTTTCTCCTTCACTTTTGGCCACGCCGCCCCGGCTCATCTCCACCCGGCATCCCGCCGCTTCACTCCTCCCTTGAGCAGCTACCTTGACGAGTTCTGCATAGCGCAGTATGCGTCGCCACCTCTTTTCAATAGGATTTGAGTCAAATTTATTTCCCCTAACCCTCCCTATAAACACCTCACACCCCTCCACCTCTTTCCCACTCCCTCACCCTTTTCCCACAAACCATAGCCCCCAAACCCCCCAAACAGCCGCTACCCCCAATTTGTTTTCCCATGCAGTTTCTAAACAGTACGTGCCGCCTTAGTATTTTCCCAATTCCCGTCGCCTCAGACATCTTTTGGAAAATCTTTTCAGTGAGATTGTGCACAACCTTTCCCTCTACCTCTCTGCAAACTTTGGTGAAGATCCAACGGTGCAATCACCGGAAAATTTCCAAATACTTACATGCTGTTTGCACCCAGATTTTCTGCACGTGCATCTAGATTGGAACAGTGTCCTCATCTGCTCGGACCTCTTTTTCAAGATCCATTCAGTGGGATCATGAGAAATATTGTCAAGATAATCTCCAAAAAATTTGAAGGCAATCCAACGGTCCAATATCCAGGAAATCAAGTTTCTTTGTGCTGCTGTTCGTGCGTAGATTGATTGCGCAAACGGTACAACGGCATTATGAACTCTTCTCCTGTTGATCCGGTGAGTCTCTAAGAATCCCTTTGGTCAAGTTGTGCCTTAGGTATCTATGAACACCTCTGTAAATTTTCACCTTAATCCATGTAGCCGTTTGTCGGGAATTCATCTATCTCTGATGTGCTGTCCGCAGACGTCCAGATTCAATCTGTATTATGTCTATCTTGTCTGACCTTTTCCCGTTGACTCCTTAAGAATTTTGTGAAACCCTTTGGTAAAATTATACCTCTGTGTGTCAGTTTCTAACCCAATTGACGGATCACGATTTCGTTAAGCGAGCATCGCGCCTAAACCCTCCGGTCTGTCCAGAATCGATCTACGTCCAGTTCCGACCGTTTTGTGTCGTGAACATCGCCACCACCCATATACTTAATCTCTTATCATATTGTGGTATATATGGCATTCTTTTTCACTATTAATCTTTATCTGAAAGCACTCCATCATCATGTGTTCATATCTAATATTTCTGATAAGTGTTTAATCATCCAAGTAAATAGTATGTCACGTTAGACTATAGTTTATAGAGTCACATGTATAGTTCTTACATAGTTCTTGTTTGTTGTTTATACAATGTTCTTTACTGTATTACATAACACATGATTAGCATCTGTCTACTTTTATATTTATTTAATGTGACGTAATTTAGTTGTTGTTGCATGATGTATAGTAAATAGTGGTATGTGCATATATTCTTATATATCATGGGCGCACATATAGTTTGATTCTTGTTTATCAAATGATTGCTATATAACGGTTGGTCATGTTATTAATCTTTGTTTATAATATGGTTAAGATTACACACATAGTTTATATTTATATAATGCATCTCATATTGTTTGTATATAAAGTTATACGTATATATATATGTATATGCATATATACATAGCCCATTCCATGTTTTAGATAATAGTTTGCTATAAATTGGTTTAGCACATTATTTTACTCATATTTATAGTTTAGTTATTTGTTTTAAACACAATTAAGTTGTACATATTCATCATGATTTTATGTTGCATAATCATGTAGCTGCATATATGTACGTATATAATTAGCCTTAATATGGTTGATAGTTGATATGTTAAAAATAATAATAATTTGCTAAATTATTATTACTAGATCGTGTTGCATCTTAGCTGATTGTTATCTAATATGTATGTACTACCACACATAAGTTGTCATTTCATATTCGATACTAGCATGAAGGATTTCATGTTACCGTGTGTTATATAGCATGATAGTTTATATATCTATACATTGCCTGTGTATAGATATATATCTATATAAGTTGTATGATATTTGGTGTATTGTATTGTAACATACGCCAGCATGCGTAGCTTGTTATCTCATGTTGCATGTTCATAAAGTGGTACATAGCCATATATATATGGTTAACCTTTTAGGTGTCGATGATAGTACATGTATGTTCTTAATAATCGTTCTTTACTAAATTATTGTTATTATTATGTGTAGTATGTATAGGTTGATTGCTACATTGTGTGTACACAATAGCATGAATATGGTTGATGTTATTGTATGTGGCATATGGTTGCATATATGTATGGTGCATGTCAATAAATGCTAGTTGCCATTTGGCCATATAGTTGAATCACAGCTTGCAATGTCAATGATTGTTATTAGGTTATAATTATCTGTTAGGATTATAACTGCATAACCATATGTCATCCTATGCTACCTCTGCCTAATCTCGATTTCATGTCTAGTCTATCTAGTGTGTTACATGATGTCTAATTGTACGTTGCACGCTAGTTCATATAGATTGTCATGTCGCCTATTATCATTTCTTTCCGATTTGCACCAGTACCTTGCTTGTCTACTAGTATGATAGGTCATGCTTGTTTACTAGTATGCGGTGTTTCCATGTTTGATCATATGGTCGTCCTATGGTCGTCGTCGACCATATCCTAATCACTATCTCACATGTCGATTAAATTTAGTACTTTGACATGCAAATTATATCTTCCATAAACCTATCATTTTCCAGAATGACCTTGATCCAGAAGATCCGCTAGAGAGTACTTGTACTCTATCCTGTTGAGATACATATTCTCACACTTTTCTATTTTATCTTTCAACAGTCATATCTCTTCAAATTTGTTTTTGATATATATCCGACCTTGCTAGCCTTATTCTTCTCGTATTTCCATCTGATATATAATTTGGAGTTATATTTATTTTCTTTGCACTTTATTGCTGTTGCAATGAATAGGAAGTAACAATGTTGGGTAAAGACAAGTTCCTGCAGAAGAAGACCAACTCGTCAACGAAGGCATGCCCTCTCTTCTTGATCATGTTGATCCTATATTTTTAAAGTTATTATATTTTATCGTTTATAAACATGCATGCTGTTTATTCCAGTAGCTAGCGTGTCGATTGACACACCATTACCTTTCTGTTTGTCACATGTTTACTTGATACCCGAGTAGATTAGTATGTTATTATTTATGAATAGAGTAGAGAAATGCTTAGCCATGCTTAAAGATATTCTTAGGTTGTTTTGATTTGCCTCTTCGGAGGAATAATCTTCGGATCGATGATACTTAATATTGAAACTTGTTGTTGAACTCGCTGAGCTGGGCTGGATGCCCATTGTTCTCTCTCTCTCTATTCATCATATTCTACTCTGGGTGAAACTTACCATTTAAAAGATGCGGACGACAGCTGAATCATGAGTTGAAGGAACAAATGGTCATTCTTCATGAGTTGAAGAAGCCATTGGTCATCCGTATTGAATAAGGCCGAAGTCATGATTTTGAGAAGTATGAAAACAGTACGACCACATGCTATATGGGCACTGATTTGGTTAAATAGGTTAGGCGAGTCTAAACGAGGTTGTGTCATGTGGGTAAAGTATAAAATCTCTGCAGAGTGTTAAACTAATCGATTAGCCGTATCTACGATCACGAATGACACATAACTCATTTCTGACGAAAATGACCTGTCTTTCTCCCCCTTGCTATTTCCCTCTACCCCAGTTCTAGAAATGTGAAAAGGTGGTTAGAACCTATGACGAGTTTGGGCCGGATGCCTTACTCGTATATGTTGATCATGGACTCTCACATTTATGAGAAACACCCCTCATAATAAAGCTGATTTTCATCAAAATGATACTTCCGAAATTACCGTACTATTACAAACAAAGCTACTTTTATGCAAAAGAGACATAAAACCCTTCATTTGTTTAAGCCTGCACGTAGTCGTAGGTTTGCTTATGAGGGGGCACGCTGGGTACGTGAAATACTCATCGAGCATGTTGTTTGTTGGACGTGTTCAGATATCTATGAGGATGATGAAGACTATAGGGTATCTTCTGCGTCAATACTGAGGTTTAGGTCACGTGGCCTCTGTTGATTGCCTGTGGTTGAGATAGGGACATCTACGCTTTACTTTCCGCTGTGTCTCTGAATGGTAAGGGACATAAGTCCTAGTTATTTTATTTGGTCATATCGCTGCTATAACTCAATTATTTATGTTTCTAAAATATTTCGTGATGTGTGTAGTGGTATCAATTCGTCTGTGTTCATCAGCTTGATTCTGGACTGATGATGAGATACACAGAGAGGGTCTGAAAGTTAAATCTGGACTCTTACAGAAGTCTGTGTGGATATGCTTTCTCTTCTTCATCCTAACGTCTCCTGCCCTTCCTTCACATCCGTCCCGCTTGCATCTTCTTATGTTCCATGGTGCATTGGTCGACAGTGTTGATGGTGCGGCGACGACATTCTACGCCCCCACCTCTACCTCCATCAATGCGGCAGCCAGGAGAAAGATGATGCCCTCCATCGCCCCACGTGGCGCGTGGGAAAACCTCCACGAGGACACGTGGCAAGCACAGAGGGCGTTCTGAATGTTTTGCTCATCTTTTCAACACCGTCACCAATGCTCCGAGCCTTCTGGGCCGTGTCTTTCTGAAGAAATTTCAGCTACGCCTTGGACACGGTCTCCAGTTTCCACCATTCAGGAGGGCATCGAGCGTATCCCATATTGTTCAGAAATTATCAGAGAGCGTTTCAGAAAAGAAACTCCGGGAGTAGAATTTCCACTCTGGGAGGTAGCATTCCTCTTCTCCGCTGGTACATCCCCTGACCCGAGCATGCAAGTGAAACCCATCTTCCACAGCAAAACTAGATACGCCGATAAACCAACAACACAAGACAGGTTCCAGCTCTGCAGATGCAAGAATAGCATGAGCACCGACATGAACCTTACCATGTAAAAATACCAACATAAGTTCAGTCCCGAGCCTTTGAAAGATATCGCATACGTCTTGACCATACAGGCAGCTCAACGTAGCACACAGAGACACACACACGCCCCTTTATTTTTGGAAGTAGATCGAACCCAGCAACTGCAGTAGCAGCACAAACCCCATGAAGCGACTCACACAACAGGTTCAAGTACCACACGGACTACACTGATCACACTGACACAGACTCGTTACTAATAAGAACGATACAACTCTAATAATGATTTCCTGATGCAGCATCAGAAGGCAACCATGGCTGCTTAGTAGCATCACCAAATTCCAAGCTTGGGTCAAGAGAGGACGAGACCTTCAGCTCCAAAGCATCAACGTCATCATGCCTTGCACAAGATCCAGACTAATTTCTCAGGTCCTCTTCTCCAACTCCTGAGAGAACATGAAGCGATTCGATCGGTCAAGAAAACAGACAAAAAAGATCTCACATGAAGAAACAAAGAAGTGTATCAAAGATCCATGAAACGGTCAGTTTCAGGTACCAACCTTGGTTTCCTTGCACCGATCGTTTGGATGTTTCAGGGTCTCCTCCCGGCGCGGTCGGGGCCAGCGCAGGCTCCTCCCGGACTGTATTCAGTGGAGTTTCAGTTGATTGCTATTCCAAGTCTTCATAGTCGTCGTCATCCAACATGCCTTCCTCGTCGTAGGCGGTGATATCCGCCGGGTACCGGAGGATCCCACCGATCCCGCCAAAGCCCCGGCAGAATTGTGATCCTTCCTGCGACCTGTTCGTGACAAACTCCAACTTGCAACCGTACTTCTGGTAATTCTCAGCAAACCACTCCAGCAGCAGCATCCTGTCGATGACATCCAGCTCACCGGGTGTTGCATCATCTACGAAGTTGCTCTGATCTGCCTCCTGGTCACTGTTGAGGTACTTTATCACCGTTTCTCCTGTGGCAGAATTCTTCAGCTCATATCGCCTGACATCGAGGTTTTCCCACACGATCAGCGTATCAACCGCACCCATTTCGAGGGCTGTCATTGTGTCCTGCACACCGAGGACATACTTCCCTGTGTCTTGGCTTATCTCCTCAAAGTACTTCCCAAGCAGCTTCTTCTCTTGGACAAACTTGACTTCGGACAGGACCTCGACAGACATCTCGATAGCTTGGTTGAAGCCACTTTCCCCTCCGTATGACACATCAACCGATTTGATTATCTTGGCTTGCAGGCGTTGATCAAACATCTCAGATTTGCCCAGCTCAGTCTTGAAATCAGCGGAACCAGCTAGGATGAGCCCAACAACATTTGGCTGGTTCGTGGCAGGATTGATGAAGAACTGTGTGGCAAGCTCAGCTGCTTTGCGCAGGTAGTTGTGCCTCTTCTCCACGCGCAGGCGGGCAAAGCGGACAGCGGACTGCCCTCCTCGCCCGTGCTTCTTAGGTAGGTCAACACTGAACTTGTAAAGAACCTCCCTACTGTTGCCACTCAGCGTGCCATAGAGTGTCCCATTGCCATCCATGATTATGAAACCGAACTTGTCGTCGGATTCCAAAAGCTCATTCAGTGCCTCGGTGTGGAACTTGTTATCGCAGAGATAGAGCGAAGCATTTATCGGCCTGAATGGCTCAAAGTCAAAGGTGACCTTCTTCTCCTTGCCATCATCAGTGATAATGGTCCCGGTATAAAGCACAAGTCCATTGGGGGGAACCCGATTGTACAGCTTCAACCTTTGTTGAGCAGAGGTTATGGCAGCCAACACCGACTGACGGTTGACTCTGCTCTTGATGTTAGAAGCAGTTCCATACTCGTCACCCAACATCTTAGTGACCCGAGAGACCTGATCACGGGGCGGCATGATGAGAGAGATCATGCTCGTACCATTGCCCCTGGCAGCGTCGAGCGCCTTGATTAACTTCTTGACCTTCCATATCTCAATGTTCTTGTCAGTTTCGTACCCCTCGACCATCTTGAATAGTAGTTTACAGGTCGGCCTTCACCTACAATTTTAGTTGAAGTCGCAGATTGGTCCACAATAGTAATTACGAAACACAGCAATAGTTACAAATATTGTATATATAATCTAAAGAAGCTCTTAACGTGTACAGAACAAGCTAGCATAACCTTGTGCAAACTGAAGATATATTACGGACAGATCTATCACTGACATGCATAGAAACAAATCTAAACCAAACCAGAGGCTTCATCCTTTGTCTGAAAAATGATCAGACAAGGCGTTTCTCCATACATGCATTACTCTCATTTTTCCCTTTGCGGGGAACACACATGCATTACTCGTCTACTGCATCCATGCTAACAAGAAACATAACACTAACCAAACGATTAGCTCAACTAACAAGAAACGTCAGAACCCCCAATACCTTTTTTTCTCACTTGACCCGTCAGATAGGCCAGGATCGGAAAACATCAGCAACAGCAGTAACATCTACACATGTCTGACAGTCTGAGCGTAATAACAGAGATCAAGACGCACGTCGTGCCGCCCTCGATCACTGATCAGGCTAGACATGATAACACAACCTAATTAAGAAAACACTGGGACGATTTTTAGAAAATATAATACCTAATCTAATTAAGAAGCACACACGGCATGGTATCATGAAGCAGAAGCGGATCCTACGAATGGGCGATGAAGAAACATCACGAAGCATGCTAAAGAAGCTGATCCTAGTCAACACGCCTACTTCTAATCCTACCCAAAACCAAGAACGCAATCACGTAACCGAACCAAACGACACAACGCGAGACCAACCATACGTTGAGGAACGAAAAATTAGGAGGGGAAGAGAGAGAGAATAAGAGGAGGCAGAGCAACGCACCTGCGTGAGCGGCGGGTGACGCCGGGCTCGCGATCGAGGAGAAGTCGAGACGGACGCAGGCGAGCGCCTCTCCTCGTGTGCTGCTTCTTTAATTCTTGGCGTCCTGCTATGGTGCTGTGCCTTGCGCTCAGATGGTGTGGCTTTGGGCTTTTAGGGGGGCGGACGGGGAGACGCGCGTACGGAGGAGGAGGAGGTGGTGGTGGTGGTGATGGTTGCGAACTCTCCCGAAAGCGCAGCAGTCGTACCGGACTCTGCTGCCACGCCTAACACGCTGCAGGGGCGCCACGCCATGTTCATTCACATCGGAAAAAATCCACTTTTAGCTCCTACGCCGGCTCAATACCAAAAATAATCTTTTATTTTTTATAAAGCCAAAAATGACATCTTCAACCAATCACACACGGATACATGGAACAAGCTACACTCTCGACCTGCGGAAGTGTCCTCCCGCAAATCCAGCCCATGGCCCGCGGGTGAGGCCCGCGAGCTGCGCCTGCCGTGTGCCCGACCCGCTGCTGGAGCGTGCCGCAGGTGGGGCGTGCGGCACCCCCACCTGCCACACCTCTGGCGTGCGGGAGCTGCGGCCGGTCCTGCCGCACGTCTAGCCCGCGGCCGGCCCCGCCGCACGTCCCCTCGCCAATTTTGCACAGCACGCCCGCCTCGCCTGTGCAATTTGCTACGGCACGAATTTGGTACAGATCATTAATTTGGTAGAGAAGATAAACATACAGTTTGGTTGTGGATTTTAAATCTTTGGTAAGTTAAATTATCAAATTTTAAATCTTTGGTAAGTTATTGAAAGACTATAAACTGTCTGCCCTGGTTTAGTATTTTTATCGTATAAGACTATAAATTCGAATAAAAGATGTTACTACTTAATGGGAGTAGTCCAAACAACAAAGTAAAGTAGTACAATTATGTGAAACCACTAAATAGGGTGACCGATCAACGACCTCTTCCCCTCTTGCGTCTGGGTGGCATGTGATCTGAGGGGAAAGTGAATTGTTCGTGCGGCACCGGGTTAGTCCGGAGGCCGTAGCAGGGAGTCTCCTGAGTCTCCTGAGTAGGTTCTGGTTGACTAGGAATCTGGCTATGAGCAATCTGATGCTGTTCAAATAAATTTTGTACCCAATCGTTGCTCGGGTCGTGGGATGAACCAACCTCGTAACCTCCTCCTCCAACTAGGGACTGGTACTGAAGTGTACGTTGCATCCATGCGGTCAGGACGGCAAAACTACAATCGTCGAGTGGCGAATCAATGTGGTCCATTGTCTAGAAAAATTTGGAAGTATTATTGAAAATTTAATTTAAGATACAACTGCTGCACGTAATAACTTAAAAAATGTACCATTACATACCTGACTAAATGGACCTCCCTGAGACCTCTGGGCCTGTTCTTGTGGCGAATCCATATTAAACTACATAGAAATTTGATAATCGCTGAGTACTTATTTTTAACCTCATCATTTGTATAATACTGATATGCATAAAATTAAGTGCACCTGAAGTCCTCGAGGAGCTCGCGTAGACGACGTTACCATGTGCGATGTGTCCGCACGTACGTCTAACTACACAAGTTAGGAAAACGTGTACGCAAAATATCATACTAACCATAATAAATGTACTAACAATATAATTTCATAAGATATGGACGAATAATATTTTTAAAATAACTCACTAGTACTATTGATTTTTTTTTACGTACTCAATGCACTTTTAGCCCCCAGTGCGAGCTTAATGCCAAAAATAGCCCCCGTTTGGAGATAAAGCCAAAAAAGTCAGGACACGTGGCTCCTACTGCAGATCAGACCACCGGGAGGTCACCTGCCGCAGGCCAGACCCACGGGAGGCCACCTGCCGCAGGCCAGACCCGCGGGAGGCCACCTGCCGTAGGCTAGACCCGAGCGTTCGCGCTCGACTTTTTTGGCTTTATCTCCAAACGGGGGCTATTTTTGGCATTAAGCTTGCACGGGGGGCTAAAAATGTATTTTGTCCAATAAGCAATCTGGACCGTTGATTACTGTCAATCAGACGGTTGCAATAGCTGAGATTCGCGGCTACAGTACCATCTACAGTACTTCTACAGGACCATCCACAGTACTTCTACAGTACTATCTACAGTGACCATGAACAGTGCTATAACAGTGATGTCTACAGTACTTATAAACAGTGCATGAACAGTATATAAACAGTACACAAACATGCGTAGCATGTACCAATTACTAGTAATTATAGAAATGATTAGTATGTTTCATACTAAAGATGACTTGTGACTTGTGGGTAATCTTTTTATTCATATTATAAAATGTAATTCTTTACTCCTATATTTTTAAATTTTTCCACGGCATAAAATCTTTTGTACTACAATGTGTTATGTTTTCAATTTCTGACATTATTTTTCTCAGTTTAGATTGTAATAAATTTTTATAAAATATATGCACGTTTTAAAATATAATAGTCGAGGTACATAATTATTTGCATGTGAAATTTCATTACCTTAAACGGTGGTTCACCGTTTAATGCACCAATCTCCCTGTTGCAACACAAATATGATCCACAATTCACTCTTCAAGCCATCATCATATATACTCGGGTCACTACATTATAAATAACAACATTGTTATCAAAATTTATAGCACCCTACAAACATGCTAATTATTTGCTATTTAACTCATTTTGTCAACATAGAAAATAAGATGACTACCAATAGTAATAAAGAGAACTTCAATCTGACTAATTAATTAATACATAATGAAAACGTTATTATTTTCGGTCCAAAAATTAAACTAACATCGTCATCGTCATATCAATTCTGCTAATTAATACTTTCGGTCTCAGAAAATATTCAGAAACATCTCTTCCAAATATGAGAATAGTAAAGAAAACAATAGCGTAACATGCTGATTTCAGACTAACGAAACAATTAATCAGCAACTTGCATGCGAATTTACTTACATCTACTTGTACATCTTGACTTCATGCTTTTTTTCTTCAATTACTGCAGCCATTGATCTTAGCTCGAAACCCTACAAAAATTTCTCCAGACTCCGATCTTCTTTCGTTGTTCTTCTCTATTCTTGGGATGCACTGGAATGGGAGAACGTATACCAGTGAATGTGATGAGATAATAAGGGAGGAGAGAGCTGCACCGAGCTGGGGTTTAAATGAGTGGAGAGTCTCGCATGTGGACGCTCGAGCTGGGGTTTAAATGAGTGGAGAGTCGCACGCGCATGCGGGCACGTGATTTCCGCGCGAGAGAAAACAGCATATGCCCAAAAGAGGAATACTGCAACAACAAATTGACCTGGCACGTATTTTGAGGTGGCACGGATTTTAGTGAAATAGTGAACTACTGTAGCAAATTTGATCTGTAACAAATTTTATGTGTCGGCGCACCAGGATCTATAGCAAATATCACGCGAGAAGAGCTAAATTCTAGCACCGCGAGATGGCTGTGTACACAAATTCTAAACAAACTTCGCTGATTTCGAGATGAACAATGACCAAACAGAAAATGTACTGTACAAAAGTTTGCTTTGCACTGAATTTGAGATGGAATCTTTCTTTGAACTGTAGCAAATTTGGCCTCGAATCCCCGGGCGCGCGGTGGGGTTGCCGGCTGCAGGCCGGATGTGCGGCAGGGGGCAGCACCCGCACGCCAGAGGTGCGGCAGGTGGGGTGCCGCAAGCCCCACCTGCGGCACACTCCAGCAGCAGGTCCGGCGCGCGGCAGGCGCAGCTCGCGGGCCCCACCCGCGGGCTGCGGGTTGGATCTGCGGGAGGACACTGCCACAGGTCGGGAGTGTGGCTTGTGCCATGTGTCCGCGCGTGATTGGTTGAAGATATTATTTTTAAGAGGCTATTTTTGGCATTGAGCCGGAGGGGGTTAAAAGTGGATTTTTTTTTCCCATTCACATCGTGATCTGACGGCTCTCGAGTAGGCGTACTGTCAGGTTTGGTATAAGAAAGAAACTATCAAGGTACAACGTGGACGCACAGACTAAACTCGGACATCGAGACGTACACATACATATACGTGTGCATAACACGCACTACAGCCCCTATTTGGTCTCACTGGAAGGCCTCACGCGGTAGCGCGCCACGTGTTGGCACAACTTTCTGTTTTGTCGGCGCAATTTTTAATGTCTAGTTAACTGATAATTATTATAAACAATAATCATAGAGAAATTTCTTAATATAATCGATGCATATGCACACGGTCATACCTACTAATCACGCTTTTAATATATTTTAACTATATCTATAATTTCCTATTGAGCAAATGATATAAAAACCCTCCCAAATCTAAGGATCGCTATTTGAATATTGTATATACGATTTTATGTGATATGCTTTTACTCAACTATTTTCTCTGAAATTTAAAATACCAAACAAATTTTGTATTACAGAAAATATATGTAGTCTATTTAAAAGATATTATCTAAAAGAAAATATACAAAAAGTGTCCGATTTTAGACTTGAATGCTGATCTGAATTGGATTCAGAGTGTTTGTGGAAATTTGTATTCAAGTAAAATGTTTATATCCTCTTATATTAAAATCTTAGTTAAACTTTAAAATCTTGGGCTAGACCCATAGGCCCAGCTGGTTTAACCGAGCCATTCAGCCCAACCTGACTAGGGTTAACCCCAGCCAACTCCCCCCTCTCTCTCTCTCTCTCTCTCTCTCGGGTACCCCACCCACAACCCCGATCCACCTTCTGCCCCCAAAAATCGCCGTTGCCTTGCTGCCTGATTCCAGCTGTTGCCGTCGGTGGACGATGCCGTCAGCCGCGCCGCCGTCCTCATTGTTTTGGTAGCTTTGATCCCACACCTCCACGGTGCGTCTCTGTCTAGCAAGACAAGGAGTCGATCCTGACTTGCCCGTCCTTGGCCATCGGCACAGTGCCTCTTCGCCCAGCGAGAGGTGGGGGCAATCCTGATTTGCCCATCCTCAACCACCTCAACCGCCACGACCTCCACGGCCCCCGCCGTCCTAATTGTGGTGATGACAATGCTCTGATCTGGCATTGGAAGATGCATGCCTAAGTATGTAGCTGTGGCAGAGCGGTTGCAGGAGTCGGGTCATCGTGAAACGACTCCTCCTCTAGTAGCTCCCTGAAGGGCTTGAGCATAGCGCAAGGGTGGTCAGAGAAGAAGGAGAAGAGGATACATGCTCGAGCTGGAGCAAGAGCTCCCCCAATGGCAAGCTCCCCGCAACTGCCACCGCCTTCGCCTTCACTGCCACCGTTACCAGGGTGGAGAGACAGTGTGAGAACCTGGGAATAACTCCCAGGCCCACCTTGTGTATACTTCATCAGTCCCAGAACATGTTGATGAACACAGTTGTAATGGATATCGTAGCACACACCACGTGATTATTTATGTTCTTTACAATTCAAAAACACAACGAAAAAATTGTAAAGATAGTGTTGTGGTCTTCATCTCAGCCACAGAAAGTCGACGGAGTCAGCGTAACTCTAATCCTTAGCATTGTCATAGTAATAATCACCGTAGTCTTCAGCCTCATCTTCATAGCCATCTGAACATGCTCAAAACCAACATGCTCGATAAGTACTTCACATAGGCGAGGACACGAGGAGGCGGCAAGTCTAGGGAATTTGGAGATGGAGCTCACGTCCAATGGTGTGGCTCGAGAAACGACGGCGACGTGGCGATGATCGGATCCAAGCCTCGACTTGAGGAGGTTCTAGCGCTTGAGAGCTTAGGGCTTTTGCTATGATAGTCGGTCGATCTATTTGACACAGATGCCAAGGGTTTATAAAGGGCAGAGGGCAAGGGAAACTTCAGTGGCGCCGACCCTAGATTACCCTATTTAAATGAGTAGAATCCAATAAGGATTCCTCGTTTAAACAACAAATAAGGGATCGAGAAGCTTTTGTGCTCTTTTTTGTGGACACGAAGCAAGGAAAGTGCTAGTGGTATCGAACGTGAGCTGGACTTGGGCTCGAGCTTGAAGATGAACCGATAGGTAGGGCCCACCTGTCGGTCACTGCATGAGATGGGTGAGAAAGAGAGAGAAGGCAGGGCGAAGGGGTACGTGATCCTGGCCGTCAGATCAGAGGTGGACAGCTGGAGATCAAAGTCACTTAAGTTACTTGTTCGGGTGGAAGTTGGGCCTCGCCCAACTGGCTGGCACACACGTGGGAGAGAAATTGGCTGAGGAGGAGAGAGGGGAAAATAGGCCAACCCAACAAAAAGGAGGGGAGGGGAGCTTTCTGTAGGTCCTTCGGCCCGTGGCCCTAAATTTTTTTATTTATTCAAAATGGAGAATCAAAAGAATTCAAACGAAAATTCAAACGGTGGTCTAAAAATATGAGAAGTTTCCAATAAATGAGTTTGGGTATGAGGAATCCGATAAAAATGTTCCTCGAGGGAAAACCACAAGAATAAAAGGTGGACATTCATATCTCCTTTGTTATAACGTAAATTAATTCCAAATACCTTTGAATTAATTTGAATAAAAATTTAGATAAAACATATGATCTAAACAACACACTATAACATCCTTTGCTTCGTAAAAAAAATTAAAGCGATCTAAAAATCTGGATGTTATAGGCAGCCGGACATGTTCCTACCGCGCGTTCATAGGGTCTTCGTCCTCAGCATCGTCGCCAGCGAGCGCGTGAGGGAGAGCGACGGAGATCTCTCTCCGGTGCGTCACCTTTCTGATTGATTCGAATCAAATTGACGTGGCCCCAAGAGGTATTGCTCAATATGGCCTTGGGAGGTGGCAGCGATGGTCCACACTGTCTTCTGCTCTGCTCCCCTGGGATCCCGCTTGCCGCCGTGTACATGCGGCAGCAGTAGAACTACAAGAATGACATAGGGTCACAGGATGGAGCTGGTGCCTATGGGGAGGCCCCAATCGCAAGGATAGAGGAAGACAGAGCCCCGCAAGGCCCTGAAAACAAGCTTTTCAGCTTTTTCAGGTCCCCGTGAGGCTTTCATGGACCTATAAAATCCTACTCGAGGCCTAGCAACATGTGCAGCTAGGAAAAAGCCACATAGGCTCAGTAGGAGGTGGAGGAGGTAAATTGCTTTGGGAGCAAGAAATCCATAGCATACGTAGTAGAGGGGTATTTGGCATACATGCGTATTTTCCTTTCATATACGATATTAGGATGAAACAAACATAAGTTGTAGTCTCGTCTAGAATTTTGTTTTAAATTCGTAATGCACCTCTTTTACTTTCTCTTTCTTCTCAGGGAGCTCCTATCTACCGCTTTATATGGGATTAAGCAAAGACCGCTCACAACGAGTTAGGTGGACCAGTCCATTGGACATGCCCACCTTATTACTTTTGTTTTTTGATTTTTAGAATTTAAATAGTAGTTTATAAGTCGTGTGTGACAAAAATATGTACAAAAGAATATATTTCTAACATCTTATAGCACAAGACAAAAAATATTACATCAATTCTTGAGGTTTGTTCCTACAATTCATGAGGTTTATTCTATGTCAAAATCTTCGTGTTTATCAAATTAAATGTTCATGCAACACATGGAATTGTTCCTATAGAATTCCAAAAATGTTTCTACATAAAAAAATTCAAATATATTTCACTATCCATAAAAATATCTATGTATTTTAGAAAATATTCATCCGACTCTCGCAGACAATATGATGGATTTATATTATTCTATTCTTTTCATGTTGAAATAATAAAAGATCACTGTTAAAGCAAATAATATCTATGAGTTAACAAAAACCTAGTCGTTGAACATTAAAAAAAGGTGATGATGGTGAAATATCTATCGTAGAAACACGGGTAAAACTACTTTTAAAAAGAAAAAATAAAAATAAAAGAGAGAAAAACGAAAATAAAAATAAAAGAGAAATTAAAGAAATATCAAAAAGAAAGAAAAAGAAAAAAAAAGAAAATAGATAAAAACAAAAAAAAGAAATAAATACCCATGCACAGTTCAGTGGGCTGGCGCAGGCAGTTTCTTAATTTTATCTCCCGCAATGGAACATGCGGCGTGTAAAACGTAACTGAAACAATTCATATTTTTCTAGGCATTTCATTAAAGCCAAAATCAGATAAGAAGCACAAGCCTCGCTACTTGGTACTGGTACACGTACGCAACTATCACACCTAACGACTGCCGAGCTGCCCGTAGAAGTGCCGGTGCATGCCGGCTAGCTAGCTTTCGAAGAATTATTTTCCATCTGGTTTCTTAATTCTGCTCACCAACCAGCTCACTCTTAGGGCAGCCACAATGTGCTCCAAAAGTTGATTATAAGTAATAAAGTGCTTTTTATAGACAACTCATATACATTGTGGCATTTGACCACAAGTAAGAAGACATGAGAGCAACTCACAAGCTTGTGAGCAGTCCACAAGACAATAAAAAATATTATTTATATAAGAACAGTATACAAATAAGTAAAAAACACATTTCAGTTACAAGCTGTTACTTGTGGTCACAAAATGTGTTTTCTAACGAGTACTTAAGGATAGGTTGGGCTATATACACTATGAACATATAGTTAGTTTATGGTCCTGTCTTATCGGCCCACCTTAAGGTTAGCCTTAGCCAAGTGTCTCCCTCCGGAACCGGGCTACGCTCCATCGTACAGCGGCACCTGCCACGGCTCCGTGGTACTAGAACCAAGCAACACGCAACACCTGGCTCCGCGAAGCCTCCACCGCTGCCGCACTTTTGAGTTCTGACCCACCCGAGATATGTCTGCACAGCGGGTGACGTGTCGACCCGACCCAGGTACTACTGTAGTACTTTCTGCGACCACGCAGCGTGCTACCAGCAGGTGCACGAACGGCGAGTGAGCCCGCCAGCCAGAGTCCGAGGGGTGGGAGGTCGAGGCTGCGTGCGCCGCGGGACTGCGGAGATGCCACCAGACCTTTTGGGCAGCTCTGGAAGTCACGGCTAAAAAGTTGGAGAACGGAGAAAGACAATTGGAGACTCCCGCACCGGATGCTGCACTCTTTAGCTTGTATTTATGAAAACCCGAAAGGAGAGAGGGTTTGATGAAAGCCACGCACGGACTAAGAGCCGTGGGGTTCCGTTTTATATGTAGGGCTCAAAGAGAGCATTAAGGATTACAATCATAATTACAAGATAAACCATATAGGTTAGGATCTCTATAAAAAAATCAAATTATTATCAGTCCCCCCTAGTCACAACGGGAGGTTGCCAAGCGCCGAGATTAGACCGGAAGTCAAGGAAGAGCTACGTCGGTAGTCCCTTCATCATGATATCCGCAAACTGCAAAGCGAAGGAACATGCAAGACATAAACCTTCTCATGGACGAAGTGGATATCGATCTCAATATGCTTGGTGTGGTGGTGCTGCACCAGGTTCGTCGACATGTAGACAGCAGAGACATTGTGAAAGTAGACAATCATGATAGAGCTGAGCGGGCGATGTAATTCCTGGAGGAGTTGGTGCACTCAACAACACTCGGCAATCACGTGGGCAACAGCTTGGTACTCGGCCTTAGCGGTGGAACAAGAGACTGTGGTTTGTCGCTTGGAGGACCAAGAGATGAGAGTGTAACCGTAGTAGGCACAGTAGCCGGAGGTGGAGCTGCCAAGAGTCGGGACAGCTGCCCAGTCGGCGTCGGAATAAGCTGTCAAGGAAGTCGATGTGCAGATAGGGAGCTAAAGGCCATATTTGAGGGTAACCTTGACATAACGCAGAATGTGTTTGACAAGGGCAAGGTTGGTGAGATTCGAGCGGGGTATGCATGTGAAGGCACACCTGGTGCACCGCGTACACTAAGTCCAGTCGCGTTAGCATGATGTACTGTAGGGCACCAGCGAGACTCTGGTACTGGTGGCATCAATGATGGGTTTGCCATTCGATACGGAGAACTTGGTGTGAGTGTCGACAAGTGTCGTTGTAGAGTGGCAGTCAGCCATGGCAGCACTCTAGAGGTAGTTCACGGCATACTGTCGCTGGGCCAGGAATAGGATGGAGATGCCGAGAAAGTATTGAAGATCACCAAGGTCGGTCATGGAAAACTCACTGTGCAGGCCGGTGACCAGACGCTGTAGGAGGCCAGTGGAAGAAGTTGTGACGACAATGTCGTCGATGTACGAGAGGAGATAGCCGAAGTTGTGGCCGGCCCGTAGCTCGAACAGGGAGGTGGTGGTGGAAGAGGCGATAAACCCCATGTTGCCAACGTATGAAGCTAAGCGCTGGTACCAGGTACGCGGGCCTGCTTGAGGCCGTACAGGGACTTTTGTGAGTGACACACGTGATCTAGGCAAGCGGGGTCGACAAAACCCAAGGGTCGCTGGCAGTAGACAGTTTCGACGAGGGTGCCGTTGAAGAAGGCGTTCTTGACATCAAGCTAGCGGATTGGCCAGAAGCTGGAGTGTGGCGATGTTGAGCACAAGGTGGATGGTGGCTGGCTTCACGACAGGACTGAACGTCTCATCGTAGTTGATGTTGAGGTGCCGAGAGTATCTGCGAACCACCCAACGTGCCCTGTAGCGCACCAGGGAACTGCCAGAGTGGAATTTATGCCCAAAAATCCACTTGTTGGTGACAATGTTCGCGCTGGGTAGACAAGGCACAAGCGACCAAGTGTTGTTGTCGAGAAGGGCCTATTAGCTGAATCGTGGAGAGTTTAATGCGGCCGACGGGGCGCACGATCCCATTCGTGGTGTGCGTGACCATGGTGCACGGTCCGGGAGCGGGACGCGCCACTGGACTGAAGTGACGTAGAGGGACTAGTGGGCGCGGCAGCTTGGGAAGCCGCATCGGCAAACGCAGCCAGGACTCGAGAGGCCACAGCTTGGGCCATGGTGTTGACATTGTGGGTGAAGTCGGGGACCTCGGGTTGGACCAGGGTGTCGTGCTTGAGGTCATCGGGAGTCACGGCACCCACTCCGGCAGGGAAGGCTGGGACCATGATGGTAGGGGCGGCACGGGCCGCGACAGCGTGACATGCCACAATAGGTGTGGCAGGAGTCATGGTAGGGTTTGTGTCGTGGGTCATGGCAGGAGTAGCACGTGCCATGGCGGGAATGGTTGGGCATCGACAGGTTGACAACTTGTCCTCAAGCTCAAGGAGGAAGTTGAGCCGGTGAGGATGGGAGGAAGCGGGTAGTGATGAGTTAGTGAAAGGGAAAACATACTCATTGAAAATTACATGTCATGAGATGATGATCTAACGACTAGACATATCATAGCACCGATACCCCTTGTGAGCGGAGGGATAGCAAAGAAACACGCATGACACAGAACGAGATTGCAATTTATTCTTGGTGGTGGATACCATATTCGAGTAGCATAGACACCCAAACACATGGAGGTTGTCATACAGAGGGCGATGACAATGGAGACACTCGTAACGGGTGGCAAAGTGAATTGATGTGCATGGGCGCCGATTAAGAAAATATGTTGTCGTGGCAAGCGCTTTAGCCAAAAACTAACGTGGGAGATGGATATGGAACATAACCATGCGCTTGGAGTCACTGAGAGTGCGGATAGCGTGTTCTGCTTTGCCATTTCCTTGAGAGGTGTAAGGACATGAGAGACAAAGAAGTGCACCATGGAGTTGGAGAAACGCCTCGGTGGAGGATTTGACAAACTCGGTGCCATTATTAGTTTGGATGAAGCGAATAGCAACACCGAATTGAGTACAGATGTAAGCAAAAAAAGTTTCAAGGGTGCGATGAACACACCACTTCTGACTGAGGGGAACATCCAATAATTCTATGTCCACCACGGTGCACGGTCGCGCATAAGCGATTGAGGGTGGCTTTTCCTATGATTGCGTTGAAAGATGATTCTATGTCCACCATGGTGCACGGTCGCGCATAAGCGATTGAGGGTGGCTTTTCTTATGATTGCGTTGAAAGATGATTCTATGTCCACCACGCCGAAGCGTACGGGCTCCGTCTGGTCATTCTCCATAGCGTTGAAAGTCATGAGGAGCTCAGTTTGATCGAGCGGCTGAACGACATTTCCTCGCATGAAACCGGTGAGTGGATAGAGCGATGGTTCTATCGAACCATCCCCATAGCCCCTTGTGGCTTCAATAGGTTCTTGAGCGTATGTACGTACAGGATATCCACTGAACTTCCACAGTCGACGAGGATCTTAGTGAGCTTGCAATTGGCCACCGTGATGGTTACAAAGAGGGCATCATCATGCAACAAGCGTATTCCCTTGGCATCCTCCTCCGTGAAATTCAATGGCACGCTTGCCTATTTTGGCGATAGAGTAAGAGCGAGTGCCCCAACAATGTTCACCTTCCTTGCATACTCTATGAGTTGCCTCTCGGAGCTCCTCCCAGAGGCTGAGCCCCCTAGCATGATGCAAACGAGATGGTTTGGTTGTTGCAAAGGAATATCTTCCATCTCCATGGTCGACTCATTCACGAGCACTTGAGCTGGGAAGACCGCTCTTGGAGGAGGAGCCCTTTGTGCCAGTTTTGTGGCGTCTTCTTCTTGAGCGTGAAGTTCACAGCATTCATTCTTTCAGTGACCCCCTAATTTGTGGAAGGTGCACTGTCTGCCTTCCGGCTTCCTAGGCTTGCACTGGCGAGTTTGGTTGTCTATGGTCATGATCTTTTGTTCCCGCAGATATGGGTCAATCACTATAGTGCTTAGGGTGTATGAAATTTGGCTCCAAACCTTCAAACATTGCTTGAAGAAACTTCATAGGGACTGTCCTTCCTTTTGCTTGAGGGCGAAGAGTTCAATCGATAGAAGAGTTTGCGTGAAATTTCCTTGGAAATTTCCAATGAAGACTTCTTGAAGACATTCCCATGACCTAATGGAGTTCCTTCTTTGGTTGAAGAACCAAGGTTTGGGCCATCTTGGTCAGTGTCAGGGGAAAAAGGTTGCACATTTCCATTGGTCCTCCTCCCGTGGCTCAAATGGCCATGGATTACAGCTCCAAGAATTGCAGGGGGTTAGAATCCCCGCTATATTGCTTCAATGTTGGCAATTTGAACTTCTGGGGGAAGACGGCTTCTTGGATCTCCCTCAACAAATGGTTGCGAGTTTACATGTGGCCTCTATCCTCCAGTGCCAATGCCATTCACTTCGGGTATCACTCTCCTCCCTGGACGATGAGCCTAGTGAATGGTCACAGGACCTCCTCGATGAGCGGGAACGATTGCGTTGGTGCCCCCTAGAAGCCATCGGACTCTGCCACCTGATCCTCTTGGTGCATGCACATTTTCCCATGGTGACTTAGCACTGGCTCCCTCGGGGACCGCTCCTAACTTGTTGGGGTTGGCGATGCTCTGCCCGCGTCCTTCGTTGTGTGTGTTTTGAACGCGACTTCCTTGGAGGGTGCTTCGGCTTGGGTGATTTTGGGTGTCTCGTGATGCGATCTCCGGGCGGCGGGCTTCTTCTCGTCCCGGCACTTTGTGGAGAGGCAAGCTGTGGCGTACTCGGTTTTAAGACCGGACAACCCTTGTGTTTACTGTACCGGTCCCATGATCAGTAGCCAGTACACACAAGTAATCTGTATATCAAGGTCATACACACACTTATTAGAGTTTGATATAAAACCGATCTTCAAGATCGAATAATTATACCTTTAGCCCAACGGCTAGAAACTTGCAGCGGAAATCAAACGGTGATGTGGCCCACCAGTATGCCATACCCGACAGGCAACTGACTGGGGTTACGCCCTAGCTTTTGCGGATATCGTTGTTGCTTTCGAGCTGTCGCCCTTCGGTCTGGCCAAATCAACAAGCCAGGTGAGTACATTGAATGTACTCGCAAACTCTCCGTCAGGGAGTTTATCACAGATATATGCATGCAAGGATATATCAAGGATTGGGCTCTAACCTATGTCTCATGTTATGCGAGGAAGTAAGTTTTCACTTGAAATATGTAAGTAGATGGTGAAAGCAGTTTTCATAAATTGATTCAGAACATCGAGATGCGTACCTGGTCTCATCATCCTTCCCGCTACTACGGGAAGATCATATCTGTGCTTTTCGCTACAACGGAAGCAATTCGTCATCACCTGAACTAACGGGGAGTCAAGCTCATCCGATACGACGGAGATACAACCATTGCCCGCTACGGTGGGGAATCCTAGGGTTTGCCCGAGTCCACGGGAAAATCCCTTCTTCACTCTTCCCGACACAACGGGAAATTTGCATGTCACCCTGCGAACACGGCGGATCGCGTCCTTAATCCCATAACCACATTTTTAGGTTTTGCAACCCAATCTACTTTAGTGTGGCCCGACCAAGTTCGTCCTTGACCGTGGACACGGCTATTCGAATAGTTTTAACCCTCTGCAGAGGTGGTACGGCTTTACCCACACGATGTAGTTCACCTTGGGTACACTGGGCCCGTATACTGACAGGGCTAGTACAACGAGACTCTTCACCGGAGTAAACCTAGCCATGAACCCGCCAGAAGGACATGTCCCAAACCTAGTTTGAGTCAGTATCATCGCTTGCAAGGAGGTTGGTGTTCCAACTTTGTGGCGAACAAGCCATCGCTTTCCCGCGAAAACTTTTCTCTACAGAGATTACAACCTCATCTGCATACTGCACACTGCCTACGGGTTCATGCTAGTCTCAGTTCGGGTACTAAATCAAGTCCTTCCCATAAAGGACATGTGGACGTACGGTAAGACTTGGCCAAACGGCACTTAAGCTCGGTCCTTATGTGATCCGAGAGAGACTTCACACCATTCCCGTAAACGGGCAGCGTGAACCACGCCGGGCATTACCTCGCACTTTAACAAGCTTCCTGCTTTTCCCCTTCATCTCCGACCCAGATCAAAATCTTCTCCATTTTGTTTTTCAGGTTTTATTCAAAACCTTTTTGCGGTAAAATATCCCAACCCATGGATATACTACCTTCATACACCTCCGGACACGACGGTCCATTTCCAAGTTTTCACCACATGAAATATTGGGTATTTCTTCCCCTTTTCGAAAACCTAGTTTTTCTATTGCAGGACTAAGCATACATACATACTCTACCCTAGGTTTCCGGTAACTTTTCTGGAATACGTAGTCCCTAGGGTGGCAAGGAGTTCAGGGTCAAACTAGGGTTTTCTAAGCATCGGATATAACTTCTCTACATGTAATAACAGGTTGTAGAACATAGCATGCATGTTTCGTAAACAAAATAATATTTCGTAATCTTGGGATTCAACATGATCAAGGGTGGAGAGCTTGCCTAGCATTATTGGCCGATTCTCGAGCTTGAGTCGATATGGCGAACACTTGAAATCCCTCGCACAAGGTCTTGCAACGTCGGAACTACACGTCGGGAAAAGCAGCGAATCACCAACGGTGCGAGGAAGAACCATTTAAGAATCAAAACACACTCAAGCAACATTTAAACCATGCATTGCTCCTAAATGAATTGATTCCAAATTTGAGATTCAAATAATTCCAAAATTATGAAATCAGTGTCATTAGATAGATTCTGATTTTAGATGAATATAGGAAAAAGAATCAGATCAATCGGAGCTACGACGAAGGAGTTATGGGCTTCCGAAGTTTTGCCGGGAGGGAAAATGGGAGGGAAAACACCACAGCCTGGAATGGGGTGACGTCATAGGCGTAAAGAAGGAAAGGCGCTTTCGGCATTTGGATGTGGAATCAAAGAGTTTTAGGTGGGAAATACGCTTCTCAGGCGAGCAGACGTATTTTGAAGTGACCACAAGAGAAAACGGATTCAGATAAGAGAATCACATTTGCAGAAATACGTTTTCGATGAATGATTAGCACAGCTTGATCTCTCAAACAAGCCTCGGCATCCTGTCGCGTGGGACCCGGCTGTCATGGGGGAGAACAGAGGGGAAAAGCGCAAGGGAGTGAGCCGTGCCTCCACTTAGCTCATTGGGTGAGTTTGGTGTTAAAGTATAAAATTTTACTGTTGATTAGAGAAGAAGGGGAGTGGCCTGGACGGTTTGGACGGCTCGGAGGAGACGGTCCTCACCGGTCACGAAGATGGTGGGCTCAACTAGATCGGAGAAGGGACCGCGGAGATGGCCGGCTCAGGGAGGGAGATTCACCGGCGACGAGGATGGCGTGTACGGCGGGTAAGGCTCAAGATGTGGCGGTGATTTGGTTGGGGGTGGCAACAGGCGGTGCTCGGAGTGGCAACAACGGCGCGTCGGTGGTGGACGGCGGCCAAGGGGAGGAGCAGACGCGGGGGCAGCTCGGCCGTGGCGGCGGTCGGCTCCGGCAACAGTAGGCGCAGTGGCAGCAAAGGGCCCTGAGGCTTGGCGGCGGCGGTAGGTCAAGCGGCCGTTTGCAGTGCAGGAACGAGCTCACCGGGGTATGCGGATGCACAAGGAGCTGTAGGTCTACTGGGGTGCTTGCCGGTGAGTTGGAGCTGGCAGGGCCGGTTACTACTCGGATGAAGAAAACGAAATGGAGCAATGGGAAAATCCGAGCAGAGGGAGCTCGTCTTTTGTCTTGGCAGCGGAAGGAGGAAGAGTTGGGGGTTCGGGATGGAGATGGCGAGTGGAGAAGCTCAAAGAGCTCAGCTCTTGGGGAGGCAGGGAAGGTTGGGCGCCTGGCAGCCCGAGGAACAGATCGGTGAAGAAGAACAATAGGGAGCTGGGGAGAACTCGGTTAGAGAAGCACTGAGGAATGAGGGAGAGAGGGACTCGGCTGATCTGAAGAAAGGAGCTCGGGTTGCATTAGGAGTAGCTCAGGAAGAGACCGGGGTAGCTTGGCTTGGTGAAGAGTGAAGAAGAATGGGAGCTTGATACTGCTCGTGTGAGGAAGGAGAAAGAACTTGGAGAGTTTGAGGGGAGAAGCATGGGAGGCTGCTCGGGAGGTAAAGGAGGAGTGCGGCCATCAGTTTGCTCTGGGCAGAAGAGAAGATGGGGAAAAATGGAAAGAAAAGGGGAAGGGGTAGCTCAGGTTGGAAGAAGAGAAACCGCAGTAGCTCTGTTTGAGGAGTGGCTTGGAAACAAGGAAAGGAAGAGGAGCACGGGATTGACTTGCTTTGGCGTGTGGAGTTGGGGTAGAGAGCCATGGCGTGTTGCTGCTGTGCAATCGCAGCAGACCGCAGTGTGGAGTAGCATCAGCATTAGAGAGGAGAGAGGGAGTTAGCAAGGAGAATAGAGAAGCTCAGACGCAAAGGGATGAGTACACAGGCAGTACTGCGCTGTGGTAGGAAGAACAGGGGTGAGCTGCCTTGAGAGTTGAAGCATGCTTGGCTGAGTTCACGGGAAAAGACATGAACTCTGACTCCTTGGGCAGCACGTCAGAAGAAAAATAAAGAGAGAAGATGAGAAGTGGCATCAAAAGTAGTATGCACATTCATTTAGCTCGCCAACACGCGTGTACTGATGAATGCATCAAGGAGGCGATGGTTTAACTTTTGTTCAAAAGGAACGAAAGGGGGTTCAGACGGTATGCGTGCATATACTCTTGGGAGTTTGAGCATATACCGAATTGCGATGGCACTGAAATATTCACAGGAAAATATGGTGGGTCAGGGTTCAGGAATGTTACCCGTGTGCCCGAACATATGCATAGGGTCGCGGTAGAATTAAGCGAAGAACACCGATGATCAAGGTTTCGGCCATTTAGCACTTTCGGAGATAAGAGTTAATTTGCGTAGAGTAGGGTCTCCAAGCTATCGAGGAGGGAATTTGCTGAAAGGTGGCAGGGAAAAGGATTAAGGAGGTGCCCCATGTCGAGGGGCGTAAAATTAAACTTCGGTGCAGAGATGAAGGTGATGGAGGTTTGGTCCCTGAGTCGAGAGGGAAAATAAAGGAAATTTTCTGGTAGCTAGACCAGACTATGATAAGGTAACAGGTGGAACGACATGGTTTTAATAGTCAAGATTCAAAAAGAAGTACCGAGAGAGGACGAGCTTTAGATTTCACTTCTGTTCGAAGGGTTTGAGATAGGGTCCGGTATGCAGGTGCATACATACACTTGGGAATTTTTGCATATATAGGGTTTGTATGTGGATGAAATGGACATGCGATGTTACGGCGAATTGGGATTTGATTTCTGCCACTGATACGTGCATATATACATACATGAGGTTTGATGACAGGAGGGGAACCAGGGTGTTGAGGATTAGGGTTTGCATAGGTGCGTATACATAAGGGCAATATATATGTGCACATACTCGCGATAGGACATGGCGGAGCAGATGGCAGAATTTCAAGTCATTCAGAAAAGGTTCGTGACGTACATATGCTCCAATTTCACAAAGGTACTGTGTGGGTACTTAGCTGCAGATGCTGATTTAGGTTGCACCGGCTAGATGGAAGGGGGAAAATGCCGAAGGTGTGTTTGCGGCGGGAAATGCAAGGGCGAATAGCCCCGCATGGAGACAAGGTATAAGGCGAGATTTGAATACTTTGCTGGACAGAGCTTCGACAAAGCAGAGATTAAGGAATTAGGAGCAGAGGTGGAAGATTTTGGTTGACTCACTTTTAGGGTTTTGCAAAAGCATGATTTGAGCAAAAGTTTTAATCTGGTGTATTTTAATCAGCATTATTAGCAAAAAGTTTTTGTTAGCCCTCATTTTTGGGTTTCAGAAAATTGGGGTGTTACACAACCTTATCGCCTTCAATGCCATACCTTAGGGTGCTCCGGCGTATGCTGGTCCCCAGAAGGGGTTGAACCATGGAGCTCTGTTCATGACGGCGAGGTGCGCCATGAGTGGTAAGTGCGGGGATTAGGTTGTGTTGAGGGTTGGCGCTCTTCCGTGCGTGAACTTGGATTCTTGTGATACCATGTGATCTGCCCTAATGGCGTTGGATGGAGGCGTTTGAGATTGCTGGACCATCGGAATCATGACTTGGCTTTGGAGGCGCAACGCAAGAGAAGTCTCTGTGGCATTTGACAAAGGGACCTCAAGCAATGCTTAGAGCGTGCCGAAGTCGAGGAGCTCGGCGTTTGCAAGTGCCCTCAAGTTGGTGATGAGCTCGTTGGATGTGTCAATTTGGAGGATCCCTTTCACGTCCTCGAAGCGTCCGGTGCCGGAGTAATCGTCCTTGGTCGTCTCCGGGGTGCCGCATTTCTTCTTTGATCCTCGAGTTATTGTGTCTTTGCTCCAAGCGAGTGATGCATTGCTTAGGTGGGGCCATAGCTTCTCATGTTGGCTAAGCTCTCCACAGACGAGTCACTGTTATCATTATAGAATCAACAATAGAGAGGGGATGTCTATAGCATGATGGCTACGTCACAAAGTTAATGGACCATATACGACGGCCTTATTAGAAGATCACCAAAATTGGAACACATTGATGTTTTTTCAATAGGTTTCAATCATCTCGTGGAGCATGACCTAGTCCTATGTCAAGGGAGGAGTCTCATACGGGACTCGACTAGTGACTTGAGCCATCATGGACTTTCCAAGACCCTAGAGCTCCTCCTACAGGACTTGGACTCCGGGTCTCTCCTCTTGAAGTTTTATATTTATGAGATGGATTTACAAGCCCTCCATGGGGGTATTTATAGGCTTGAATCCCATGATAAATAAATAGGTGCCCTTGAGGAATGAGGTAGAGAGAGGCAAAAGGTAAAACTTGGTTTTTGAGTCTATGGTGAATTAGGGAAGTGGGGTGGTGCATAGTCCATGGTAGACCAAACCACTCATACACCTCCTAATAATTTTGACCATCATACTTGCATTTACACGCTTTGACTTGACCACTTAGCTCTTATTTATCTCAATAGGTGCCACGTAGGATTAACAGGATGGATCATATAGGATTTATAATTAACCTAATAGAGTTGATCTAGAAAACCATGCCCGAGGTGCCTGTTTAAGGCCATACAAAGCTTTCTTTAACTTGCACAAATAATCAGTTGCTTCGGATCTTCATACCTTGAGGGTTGCCTCATGTAAACCTCTTCTTCAAGGATATCATGCAAAAATTCATTGTTGACATCAAGTTGTCGAAGGTGCCATGCCCGTGAGACTACCAAAGATAGAACAAGTCGAATTGTTGTTGGCTTCACAACCGAACCAAAAGTATTCTCATAGTCGATGCCGAAGTGTTGCTTGAAGCTCTTTGCAACTAGGCTGTGCTTTGTGACAACCTATAGATCCATCCGCCTTCTTCTTGAGTTTTAAAACCCATCGACAATCCATAATGTTATTCTGCCGTAGAGGAGGTACAAGCTGCCAAGTTTCATTCTTGATTAATGCATTGTATTCACTGTCCATAGCGTGCTTCCAGTCAATGTCTTCAATGGCTTCGATATGTGTCTCTGGTTCTGCCATGCGCCAACGGTCGGTGTACGATATTGTTCCATCCGTGTGCAGCCAGGGCTGGTGTATGCCGTCGTGTAACCTAGTGCTCATGGGATGTGTACGCTGCATCACCGTCTCCTGTACCTGCAGCAAAGGCATAGGCTACAGACTGGTTCCTGGACTTGTGACAAAGGAGGAGGATGCTGCTGTTGGAAGTAATCTTGATTAGTAGTTGGAGTCCTAGTTCAAAACAAATTTGTAAGTTGGAGTCCTAGTAGCTTTCCATTATCTAGTCCTTAGTTAGTTTGTATGAGAGTTCTCACCTATATAAAGAGCAAGGATGTAGGAGGGAAAACACAACAAAAAACAACGAAAAGAAGAAAATAAAGGAAGAGAAGAGAGGCACGATACGTGCCTCTAGCCATACAAAAGTTTGTTATGTGCGTCTACGTTCTACTAGCTAGTCGCGTGCGTGAGCCTCGTCGATATATCGCCAAGATTAGGGTTGAGTTCCAACAATTGGTATCAAAGCATCTACGGTTTTGAGATCATGGCCAACAACCACGGATCCCATTCGCAGGAGCACTCAGTCACACCTCTATCACAACGATGTGGCAGGAGTAGGACGATGTGAGGCGGCCACGAACTGGTGGTCCAGGAATGTGTCATAAGGGAAACTGGCGAAACAACGGTTGTCTACCCGACGCTGACGAAGACCAACTACATCGAGTGGTCGCTCATCATACGCGTCAACCTATAGGCCCAGGGCCTGTGGGAAGCAGTCGACATCAGCACTGTCAACTTCTGTGATGACAAGATGGCTTTTGCGGCCATCCTTCACGCCATGCCTGCTGACACGCTTGGCGCGATCGCCGTAAATGAAACGGCCAAAGAGGCATGGGACGCCATCAAGATGTTGCGGTTGGGCATCGATCGAGTCCGCGAGGCCACCATGTAGAAGCTGCGAACTGAATTTGAGGCCCTCGCGTTCAAGGACGGGAAAATAGTCGATGCGTTCAACATGTGCATCACTAGTCTTGTCAACGACCTGTGCACCCTTGGCGACGCTATCGAGGACGAGAAGGTTGTCAAGAAGTTTATGCGAGTAGTCCCCAAGCGATACTCACAGATAGCAATGGAAACAAAGACTCTGCTCGACCTCAACACACTGACGATCGAAGAGCTCACTAGGCGCCTCCATATTATCAAGGAGCGCGTCACAAAGGAAGACATTGATGGGTCCGGAACATGCCTACTCCTCATCAAGGAGGAGCGGGAGACATGCCGGAAGCAACATGAGCACGGTGAAGCCTCGATGACGGGGGGAACCCCTCTGGGTAGGCCCAGCACAGGGAGTCGGCCCAACAGGCTCAGGGAGTCCCATGGAGGCCCACTTGGATGAAGGCCCAAGCGAAGCCCACACGGAAGCAACGTCCGAGTGTCATCAAGGCTGGCGTTACAACCTCATCAAGGTAGGCGTTTCGCTGGCGTGAAGGCTGGCGTTACTCGGAGAGTTATGCAGAATAAAGACGCAAATTAAAGTACGCAGTTACAGTAGCTCAGCCGACTAGCCGAGTCGGCATATGTAAAGCCTATTGTCGACGATCGGTGAATCGGCGATCTTACGGTATTCGTGGAGTGATGATTACTGGGGGGTAGGGACCTCTAGGGCCCAAGTGCCAGGAGCTCTGACAGCAGGGGACAGCCATTTTTATACAGGTTCGGGCCTCCCTCAGGATAATAACTCTACGTCCTGTTGCTATATATTGATGGAGAACACGCTTACAATAAGGGGTGTATGTTAGTGGCTACCCTAGGCCTAATCGTAGACTAATCTAGCTAAACCGCCGGGCTCGACTCCTTCGAGGCAGCGGGTCTTCTAGGGCTTCGCCTCCTGAGATCCTATGCTGCTTGTGCTGCGACTAGAAAGACCTGTAAGACTTGTAGCACCTCCTCTCCCCTATGGGATTGCTGATCCTTATATAGGGGGTTCCCAGGGTCGTACTGGACGTGGACTTACGCTCGAGTAGGACTCTGGCCTCCCTAAACGTCGGGATTGACTTCCTAGTTTAAGGGGAGTCTTCCCTTCCTGAGAGGGGTTACCTTGTCGTCCAGGGATCCTTACCGGGTACGCTGTACCTTCCTAAAGTCCCGGGATTCTGTATACGGATACCCCTAATATGCGGGAAACCGTACTATTTATCATCAAGCCCCCCATCAATACGTGAAGTGAGGTCATGATGGTTCTGTTGGAAATCTGCCCTTGTCGGGAAACAACTCCGAGTAGGCGACTTCGAGTACTCTTGCTGACAATGTTCCCGAGTAGGTAATATCTCTACCGGGTAGTCGTGATATCCTTGGTCGGGACGAACCTCCGAGTAGTCCAAGGCATTTTTCTGGGCTAGCTTGCCCGTGAAGCACCTTTGGTTTAATCTGATCCATTGATCACAGACACGCGTTCGCTGGGTAGATTTCTGAGACACCGAACCGTCGTGGCGAAATTTTTGCGTGGTGATGAAGAATCTTTCCTTTTTCTGTGCTACTGCTTGGCTGACGCCAGTTAGACCGCATCGCGCTTGTCAATTGCGACGAACAGGAACTTGTAGCCCCCGGGCGAGACTAGGAAGGGCCTTAGAATATCCAGGCCCCATGTCGTGAAGGGCCACGACAAGGGAATCGTCTGCAATGCTTGGACAGGCTGGTGAATACGTCTACCGTGAAATTGGTACTGACGGCATCGCTTCACCAAGTCGCTCACGTCACGGAGAGTTGCCGGCCAATAGAATCCTTGTCTAAAGGCCTTTCCGACCAGGGTTCGGAAAGATGCATGTGCCCTGCACACCTCTCCATGGATTTCCTCGGGTAGTTTTTTTTTACCCTGCGTCCGAGTGATACACCTCATGAGCACTCCGTGAGCTCCTCGATGATAGAGGGCCCCGTCGCCTAGGAAGTACGTCTAGGCGCGTTGGGCAACCTGCTCAGATAGTGCATCGTCCTCGGGTACTGTTCGATCGTGAAGGTACATGTGGATGGGTTCTATCCACGAATCCTCAAGACCGACGGGAGCTACGAGTTGACCCGTAACTCCACTTACAGCGTCAATACCTGATAACGTCCTTGAACGGCTCTTAGACTCGAAGTCAGCCATCCCTTCGTCCACAGGTTCGCTAGAAGCTATGGACGGCGTCGAAATCCTTTTTGCAAAGGTCTCGGATAGACATAGAGATCATGAGGACGCCAGGCGGGCAAGACTATCGGCTCGGCGGTTATCCTTCTTTAGGATGTACCGTACTTCGAGCCCGATGAATTTCTTCTCTAGCTTCCTCACCTCTGCTAGGTAGCTGCCATGTTCTGGTCTAAGGTCTGATATTCCTTGGACACTTGTCTCGCTACCAGCTGTGAGTCCCCACTCACGAGTAGGCAACGGATACCAAGTGCGGAGACGACTCGGAGACCGGCAAGCAAATCCTCATACTCGGCCCCGTTATTCGTGGCCGGGAAGTCAATCTGCAGTGCATACTGCAGGCATTCTCCGGTTGGGGGAGTCAGTTTCGGCATGGGGCTAGTCGGCTGTGGAGCCCCCAGCCCAGGACGCCTGTCGTCTAACTTGAGCGAGGGTCTAGCCCCCCGGTCGCAGCGCTTCTAGATATAATAAACAACTGAAAAAGTTAGTCGTAATTTGCCTTTACTGAAACTAACCTTTTGCCTTTTTGCTCGCTTCATCCGTGATGAGCGGGGAACCAACTACGAGGCGAAGAGGTCTCGAATGGTTGAATGTAGATAACCTGCTAAACTGACTTAACACTTTTTGAATAGTAACTGTGCTTAATCTGTGTGTTTTGTTGGTTTTTCGAAATCTTGTCTGATCTGCTCATGTGAAACCTTGTCGGATGCAAGCGCAGACTTTAGTCGGAACCAGTGCCCTTTGCCTCCCTTCGGTGTAGGTATACGAATAG
Organism: Stipa capillata; assembly: GCA_019208055.1. Lineage (NCBI taxonomy): Eukaryota > Viridiplantae > Streptophyta > Magnoliopsida > Poales > Poaceae > Stipa > Stipa capillata. Next base: position 158,492 of record JAGXJF010001092.1, read on the forward strand.
TGCCGTAGGTCGTTCTTGCTGTGATTGACCAGTCCTTAGGTTTAGTTGGATGGAGGGCTCCGTGGCTCCTCGTCATCAGTAAACGCGATAAGGGGTCTTTCGTACAGCTTGTCGTGGCCATGGCAGCACCTCTGTATTCCTCTGTTGGGGGAAGACTCCGGTGTTTGGCTAGTAAATTCTACACTTGCCCGATTGACAAAGTTTCACTCTACCCGAGGTATCTTCTGCTCCGAGTAGTCGAAGACGTGGATAAGCGTAAGGGTTCCGTTGATCTAGTCGTACTCGTACCTTTTTCCCTTCCTTTACTCGGGATCAGGGGACATTGCTACGGAACTGGGGAGCTTAGTCAACCAGGCCTTAGGTCTGGTCACGTGGGGGGCTCAGTGGCTCCCCTGTCACCTGCAAACGCGTTAAGGGGTTTTCCTTGCGTCCCTGACAGTTATAGCGCAGAACCCTTATCCCTTGTGCGGGTCGAAGAAGTCGGTACTCGTACTCGTACATCAACTTGCCGTGTTCTTATCCAGCCCCCGACTGACTTTTCGAGAGATATCTCGGATAGGCAGTCTGAAATAATTAATGATGAAAAACATTGAACTAAAGACGTGGTAGAATTGAAAACTGTGTCTTTTACAGGCTACTGTAAGAAGAATAATTCTATGAAAACTAAGAAAAACTAAGCCGTCCCCTCCTCATTTAGCTTGTCGCCGGTTGCCCCAGAGACTCTCGTCCTCTTGTCGTGACCCGCTGATGAAACTTTGTCGAGTGCGTGTGCTGGGCGGCGGCGTCCGGAGCGTCTTATCATCGACTTGTTCGTAGCTTGACGATCTTTAAGGCCGGAGCTGGTGCAACTTTGGAATCTGCCGATGAGGAGGCGACGGTCGTGCGATCTTACCGAAGGTGTTTGCACGGGACTCTCTAATGGACGCGACCTTTCTACCATTGGCACGAGCGACCTGGATCGGGCGGCTTCTCCCGAGGAACCGTTGTCCTGTTTAGGGGAAGGCCCTGTTTTCTCCCTGTTCCGACTTAGTCGTGGAACTCTTTCTCTGACTTGGAGGGGGTACTTTCCGAAGTTGTCGCTCGTAGCCGCGGAGGTGGTCTTGACAACATGGTGGCGGGAGCCGCCACGCTGGCGTCTTGGTTAGAGAGCAGGTGCTGCTCTGCGAGGTCGAGGCTGCGCTTGTCGCAGAGGAGTGCTTCTCTGGGGGAGCTCTTTATCGTGAGGATATCTTTTGGGCCGGGCATCTTTATGCACTGGTAGGCGTAGTGCGTAGCTGCCATGAACTTGGCCAAAGTAGGGCGCCCCAAGATAGCATTGTATGCTGTTTCGAAATTGACTACATCGAACAGAATTTTCTCTGTTCGGGAGTTCTCTGGTGTACCGAAGGTAACCGGGAGCGTAACTTGCCCGATCGGCATGGCCATGAGCCCGGGACGATACCGTGAAAAGCGTGCGTTACCGTCTGAACAGACGATCGTGTCACTTGCATTGCGTCGAGGGCGTTAGCGAATAGGATATTGAGGGAGCTCCCTCCATCTATTAATACGCGGCCCACTTGGCAGTTGTTAATCCACTCGATCCGTAACCGGGTACGGGTCCATAGGGCCAAAGTTGTCGTAGAAACCCTGGTCCGAGTACCCAGTACGGGGCGAGACTGCGATCGGTTTTCCTGCCGGGTTTGCTTCTTCCTCCTCGGTCGAAACCGGTGAGGGCTGTGCAACCGGCGCTGGGATTTGATCGCGCTTAGTTGCGCGTCCTGCCGACTCTGATTCTTCCTGGACGGCTTGGTCCGGAGAGGTCCCCACGGTCGGCGCCATCTGTCGACGATCGGTGAATCGGCGATCTTACGGTATTCGTGGAGTGATGATTACTGGGGGGTAGGGACCTCTAGGGCCCAAGTGCCAGGAGTTCTGACAGCAGGGGACAGCCGTTTTTATACAGGTTCGAGCCTCCCTCAGGATAATAACCCTACGTCCTGTTGCTATATATTGATGGAGAACACGCTTACAATAAGGGGTGTATGTTAGTGGCTACCCTAGGCCTAATCGTAGACTAATCTAGCTAAACCGCCGGGCTCGACTCCTTCGAGGCAGCGGGTCTTCCAGGGCTTCGCCTCCTGAGATCCTATGCTGCTTGTGCTACGACTAGAAAGACCTGTAAGACTTGTAGCACCTCCTCTCCCCTATGGGATTGCTGATCCTTATATAGGGGGTTCCCAGGGTCGTACTGGACATGGACTTACGCTCGAGTAGGACTCTAGCCTCCCTAAACATCGGGATTGACTTCCTAGTTTAAGGGGAGTCTTCCCTTCCTGAGAGGGGTTACCTTGTCGTCCAGGGATCCTTACCGGGTACGCTGTACCTTCCTAAAATCCCGGAATTCTGTATACGGATACCCCTAATATGCGGGAAACCGTACTATTCATCATCACCTATATAAGGCAAGGCAAGAGCCCCATGCAAAGGGCTGGCTAGACTCTTACGCATCGTCTTCTACCTCTAGACAAGAACAACCATCATCTCTCTGTAACCCCTCTCGCACAAGACCAGCAATACAATCAGCAGGAGTAGGGTATTACCTCCGCCATTGGAGGGCCTGAACCTGGGTAAAATCTCTTGTGTGAACCCGCTTAGATCTTCCACTTGCGCTCCCCCAAATCCTACTAGAAATGTATATTGCTGCGAAATCCCCACGACACTCGACGAGCGGAAAGACGGGTAGAAATGGTGAGCGGTCCAATAACTCAAGACGAGGTGCTCGTTAAGGCCGTTCCCAAGGAGGAAGTCATGAAGACGACGAATGTTTCATCGATGAGAGAAGACCACGCAGTTTCGACAAGTCAAAGGTAAATTTCTTCAATTGCAATCACTATGGTCACTTTGCAAAGGAGTGCAAGCAGTCAAATCAAAGGGAGATGCCTAACCTTGTGCAACAGTTAGACGATGAACCTGTTCTCCTCATGGTATAGGTGTGCGAGCTCGTTCAAATGGTCATAAGAAAATGTGGTGAAGTAGCGTTGCATAAAGAAAAAGAAACGACCAATATGATCGTGACCGAGTGCGTGCATAAGTCACAAGGTGTGGTGCTTATGAATGACAAGGTAGCCTAGAGTTTTACACCGATAAAGGAGTACCTGAAGGGTCCAAAGTTTGGTACCTGGACACCGACGCAAGCAACCACACATCACAGGGCAACGGCTCTTGTTCAACGAGTTGGACGAGAGCGCCTACAGGAGAGTCATATTCGGTAATGGATACGTCGTGGAGATCAAGGAGAAAGGATCAGTCCTTCTCCAATGCAAGAACGGAGAACAACGAGTACTACCTGAGTTATATTTTGTACCAAAACTTTGTTCAAATCAGTCTAGGATAGTTTGTAGAATATGACATGACGTTAATTATGTAGAACAATTGACTAAGGATCTATGAACAAAGCGAGAGTGTTCTTATGAGCGTGACAAGATCCAAGAATCAGCTTTACAAGATCCAGTTGGAGGTAGTAGCCGCAAACATGCCACAAGTCATGGCATTACGAGTCCACGACAACAATGCGCTGGGAAGCAAGTCGCGAGCATTGACCACGCCCGTGCAGGTGGTAGCCATGGAAGCAATGACACCGGCGGCAACAATAGTAGTGACAACACCAGCTGTGACGACGCTGCCGATGAAACTCAAGAAGTAGACAGTGGCTGCGAAGATGCAGGTAGAGGCAACGCCGAGTGTGGCAAAACAATGAAGATAGTGATGGCTACTCTTAAGACATTGACTAAATGCAACGATAGACGTATTTAGGACTCAGGACGCAAAATCAAGATTAGGGAGAGAATGTTGGAAGTAATCTTGATCAGTAGTTGGAGTCCTAGTTTAAAACGAATTTACAAGTTGGAGTCCCAGTAGATTTCCTTTACCTAATCCGAGTTAGGTTGTATGAGATTTTTCACTTATATAAGGAGTAAGGACGTAGGAGGAAAAACACAACAAAAAACAACGAAAAGAAGAAAATAAAAGAAGAGAAGAGAGGCACAATACATACCTCTAGCCATACAAAAGTTTTTTATGTGCGTCTATGTTCTACTAGCTAGTTGCATGCGTGAGCCTCATCGATGGATCGTGAAGATTAGGGTTGAGTTCCAACAGCTGCTGCAACACATTGGAAGTATCAGTAGGATCAGTAACAAGTAAAGGAGCATCATTGTGTGGTTGTTCATTAATCACTCGGTCACCCCCAGCTTCTAAAATCGAACTGTGTACATACACATCAGGAAGATTAGGAGATGCGAAGGTTGGTAAAAGAACCGATGCTTCAGAGGCCGGCATAGTGGGAGTTGAATTTATATGAGCGAAAGGGAACACGATATCATCGAAAATAACATCTGAGATATATAAACACGTCCTGTAGAGACATGCAAGCATTTGTATCCCTTGTGAATTGGACTGAAGCCGAGGAAGACACACTGTTTTAAACGGAATTCGAGCTTGTGTTTATTAAAAGGACGGAGGTTGTGCCAACACGCAGACCTAAAGATCCTTAGCACAGTGTAATCAGGTTTAGAACCAAGTAAGCGCTACAACGATGCAGATACATTAATAACTTTGCTAGACATATGATTTCTGAGAAAGCAAGCTGTTTGAAAAGCTTCATTCCAAAATGTTAATAACACGGATGCTTGTGCTAACAAAGACAATCCCACCTCAACAATGTGATGGTGTTTGCGTTCACCAGAACCATTTTGTTGATGCACATGTGGACAAGAAACATCACGTGACATCTTCATTCTTTTTTTTTGCGAAAAGGACCTGGATCAATTCAAAGTTTCATCAGAAGTACAAAGACCCCGAAAGTAAATAAAATTACAACGAGGTCCCTGGACCACCGGCGGACCGCTTCCGCCACCAGAGCGAGCCGGAATCGCGCCGCCGCCGCCGCTCCCCAAACGGAGCCGGTCGAAACCTTGTTGAAGACCTTGAGCAGACAGACGGGAAGATCCCGGTCACGTGCCACGAAGGACCAGCACCCTGGAGCCGAAGCCGCCGCCGCCGAAACCTTGAACTGGAGCGCAGATCCAGACTTCAAACCTCGCCGGCGCTCCCGCACGGCAAGGGAACCTAACCACAAAACACACAACACACAAGCTCCACTCGCCTCCCGCCGATACAAAGCATCGCCGGAGCAAGGACGAGGCGGGGAGACCTTATTCCTAGCCGACGGCGCCGCCATCACCTCGTCGCCGCCGAACGGAAACCGAAACCTGCACAAAAGCAAGACAAGCCACCCCCCAGCAAGCCGAGGGTCCGGCCCGCCTCACGGGACCAAGAAGGTCACCGGAGACGAGGCGGACGAGCAAGCTCGCCGGAGAGAGGAGGCGAAAACCCCGACGCCCTCTTTTTCGCCCCTTTCTCCTGTAGCAGCGATAGGGTTCGAGAGAAGGAAATGTTGTGACATCTCCATTCGATTGAAGAAAGAATAGAGCTTCTGATATTCTCCTCCCCAATCGGTGTGCATGCAAATGATTTTCTGGTTCAACAACCTTTCAACATGAGATTGAACCGAGCAAAAACTGAGAGAACTTCTTATTTATTTTTCAACAAGCAGATTTTAAAATCATCGATAAAGCTAACATAATATTTGAAACCTCTGGTGGAAATTGTTGCTGGTCAGTATGGCAATTTGTGGCTCTAAGGGAAACAAAGAAACATGACTTGAGGAGCAGTATGGCAATTTGCTCTTGCCTTGATGACAAGCGTCACAAACTGCAACTTTATTGGAAGATCCACAAATTGATAGATTATTTTTTGGATGACATGTTGGGATCGGAGTGGAAAGATGACCAAGTCGGCGGTGCCATTGATCTTATGTCGTCTTTATGCTAGAGAAGATTAGTTTTGGGGAGGCATGATCATGACTTGGCACTAAGGGGTACAGACCACTCTCACATTCCCCTCGAAGCAGCATCCTCTTCGAAGTTCGATCCTTAACAAGAAAATATTCAGGATGAAACTCAAAAAGCACATCATTATCCACGGCTAGTTTCTGAACTGAGAGTAGATGCTTAGAAGTCTTTGGAATATGAAGAACATTATTTAGATTAAGAATGCGAAGGGGAGTGTGAAGAATGACCGATGTGAGAAATAAACATACCAACTCGACTTGCAGTTTGAACCAGATCCTTGCCGTGATACCTCTCCGATATGGTCAGTCGGTCCACCTCACTTGTAATATGGTCCGTAGCTTCAGTGTGCGTATACCAATTGGAGCCAATGGTATAGGACGGTGTGATGGCCGGCGCACACTAGTACAAAAATCGATATCCGAGGCGGTTAAAATAGCACATCCGGGGCGGTTATAGCAGCCGCCTCCACCGAGTGGTTGCGGATATGGAGGCATGCATCGGAGGCGGTTATGCAACTGCCTCGGATACGCACTTATCGGAGGCGGTTTAATTTTCTTAACCGCCTCGGATAACTGATATTCGAGGCGGTTAAATTTTTTTAACCGCCTCGGATATCTTATATCCGAGGCGGTTAAAATTTTACAACCGCCTCGGATATAGATATCCGAGGCGGTTGGAATTTTACAACCGCCTCGGATAAGATACCAGCCGTTTTAAAAAAAAACCTACCCGGCAGTGCCGGATAGGGTTTCATTAAAACGGCTCTAACTTTTGCATACCATATCCGTTTTGGCTCCACGACCACTCAAAATGAAGATGTCGACGATGCGCATCTGATAAACCTACAAGGATAGTGATGTGAAGAGGAGAGGGATTGAAAATGAGCCAAAAAGACACAAAACTTGAGTGGGGAGGGCCTTCCTTACCTTGAATCCGAGCAAATCTCTTGTGTAGCCTCCACCATATTCCTATGAGGATGTCGACGTGAAGAGGAGATATCCTTGCGGTGGATTTTGATGGGAAGGATAAGAGGAGAAGGGTGGAAAGGAGGGAGGAGAGGGATCGAAAATGAGCCAAAAAGACACAAAACTTGAGTGGGGAGGGCCTTCCTTACCTTGAATCCGAGCAAATCTCTCGTGTAGCCTCCACCATATTCCTATGAGGATGTCGACGTGAAGAGGAGATATCCTTGCGGTGGATTTTGATGGGAAGGATAAGAGGAGAAGGGTGGAAAGGAGGGAGGAGAGGAGAGTGAAAAGGGGCAAGGGAGAAGAAGAAATTATGGATGTAGATTTGAGTGGAGGGATGCATTGAGGTGATGATTATATACCCCGCGGGATTCTAAAATTTCGGATTTTGAAACTTCAAAATTGACGGGATTCTGAAATTTCGGGTTTTGAACACATCGGAGGCACTTGTAAATATATAACGGTTGTGTATTCACAACCGCCTCCGATATATATTCGAGGCGGTTGCGACATAACAACCGCCTCGGATGACTTTAGAGTTGGCGGGCTTCTGAAATTTTTGGGTTTCCTTATTCAAGGCGGTTGTGTATTCACAACCGCCTCCGATATATGTTCGAGGCGGTTGTGACATAACAACCGCCTCGGATGACTTTACTATCCGAGGCGGTTTCTCCCGAAGTCCTTATTCGAGGCGGTTGAACTGTGATAACTGTCTCAGATATCAGTTATTGGAGGTGTTTTAGCCTAATCGCCTCGGATAAGGCGTCTCGGATGAACGATTCTGTACTAGTGGCAGCCACCCGAGGCATGATTGTGACGATGATACTATTTTGAAGCAATGTGTCAGATCTTGTCAAAAATTTGGCAGATCGGACGTGGCCGTCCTCCACCAGAGTGGTGAGATTGTACGTGGTGCACTGGAGGAGAACCCCTTGCCGTGGCCACGGTGATTCTCGCCACGATTACCGTGGTTGCTGCGGTTCCTGCCGCGGCCCCGACGATTTCCACGAGACGCCCAGTTGACAGAGGCACCAGAGATCTAAACAGGAGGACTATACTGTTCTTGGCGCATCCCATAGCTGAGCAAATAAGCGTAGCAGTCATTCAGCGTGATGTTCCTCCACCCTAGTCGCGAGTGAGGTCACGAGAGAATCGTAGCTCTCGCCCAGTCCTGTGAGAAGGTAGGAGACGACATCATCCTGGCTGAGCGGATGACCAATGGTGGCTAGCGTGTCCAGCAAGCCACAAAATATATAGGTGGCGCCGGAATCACTTGGATCCCGGTCGCCGGCCCCCGAGTAGTTGGTGCATCACGGTGCCCATGAGGCGCTGGAGTCGCCCCGCCAGCATCGTTCCTTGGACGAGGAGGATGATGCTGGGTGTGGGGGACCGGCAAGATCGGCCGCCGCCGATTCCAACCGGGTGGTCGGGACTAGCCGAGATCTGAGATGAGGGCGTCGATCGAGCCCTTGAGCTCGCTCTTGACTTCGTCCATCTTGCGATCAGAATTGATCTGCATCTCTCCCATCATCTGACGGAGAAACACCTTGAGATTTTCTTCCATGTTCTCCTCCTCCAATTCACTCTGGGTCTAAATGATCGACTTTATACTTGGGTGCCAGGGTTAACTAATAGAAGGGTGGTGGATTTTGGATTTCAGGATTTTTTGATTAGAGAAGCTTTCTAGTTATGAATCGGGTATAGAACTCATGTGAGGGTCTTGGTTACAATTCCGAATACGCTATTACATGTTTGCGTTAGTTTTTAGCTCTGACACCAAAATTGTTAAGGTATCAGTTTATAGATCTCGATTCACCAATTCTGGATACAAGTTTTGGAAGGAATAAGTAGCCAGGGGAAGAAGGAAGAACCGCCTTTGTCGTGATCAAACCGGATACGAACTACAGAGAGTGATGCTACATTTATAGGCTACTAACGGCACAAGCGTCAGACCAACTACGTGGTCCACTCTTCGCTCAGAACTCTTGGGTTGATGATGTAGCAGTGCTGACAGAATTTGTGCCTTGTTGGTAGAAAACCAAGCGATGGACTTGTCAAATTTTGGCATGCCATAACTTTGGCAAGCCCTAATGTTGGCTTGCCCCAGTGTTGACATTGGCAAAAGTTCGTAGGCTCTCAGCGACGGCCCAAGAGCATACACGGATGTATCACTCGTCAAACGGCAATTTTTGTTGAAGCTTTCACAGATAAAAAAAAACTTCAGCGCCTTCAAGAACAAGTCCAAGATCAAGGTAGTTGCCGATTCAAGGCACCTGGAGGGGACGGATTGATGAATGATGCATGACTCTTTCCGATTTCTATGAAATTGGGGGCTCATACCCTATTATCAAAAGAAAGAAAAAAGAACAAGTCCAAGATGTCCTTGCAAATTTTATTGTGCAGGTGCTTTCTTTGCAGCACGTCACATATGTATTGCGTAACAGATAGTGCAATATGGCAGGTTCCTGCGGTGTCCATAAGGTTCGTACTTCCTACAACCGTAAACAGGGTAGCTCATGGCTCAGCTAAACATGCTCTCAGTCATACAACAGTTCAGATATGGGTTTTCTCTTGTATTAGCTTCTCTCATAATGAAGCCTCTTGCCTTTGTTAAAAGGCTACTACAAAACATTGAGTGCGGACTCTGCAGTCCACTCTGTACTCTGTCTTCCTTAAATAAAATCAACTGAAGCTTGGAAAAAAAAATTGAATCTACGTGAATGGACTGATTACTTTTAACTTCTTGTTTTAGAAAGTTCATTGCTTCTTATTTTTGAAAATTGAGTTACCTTTCTGGAGGATATGGTAATATCCAAAACTGAAACGACAGTGGCACGGCACTTACACATCAATTATAACAAGTTTCTTCAGCGTAATTTTTTTGGAAGAAGGAAAAAGCTTGTGTTATCTTGAAGAAAATATACTGCAATCCTTCGAGTCATGAACCCATGATGTCTACGATAATTTTCTTGTGTTTGTCATCATAAAGAAAATGCGATGCGATTCTTCAATGTTCATCCATGCTTGAACATCTTCATGCTCAGCTAGTGCATATACACAGTCAAGATTATCACGGGGATTGTCAGGGGCACATGTAAGCAGTAATACCTGAAAAAAGCCAACAGATTAGGTGGATCAGTACGTGCTGATCTCTAAATAAAAGGCGAGAAATGGTGAACTATTGCTCCAATGTTGATGAGCGTATACTGCAATCCGTCGGCTTCACATACAGGAACGAACAAGCAGATGAAAAAAAATGTTGGCAACAACAGATAGATAAATCGAAGTGCAAAATCTATAAGAAGAAGCAAGTGACCATACTCCTGCAACAGGTGAGAGATTTTGCTACCTGTCGTTTTAAAGGGCAGGCAAGAACCAGTTGTCAGATGGTGCAATGCCCTCGAACGAAACGGCAGCGTAGAGGAAACCCGAAACGGGCAAGGAGCATGGTGCCGAAGCCAATGAACACGGGTCCCATCAGAAGGTTTGCAGGGAGACGCATGACCAGTCTGGCCCTGTTTGATGTATCTCAGGCTTAGCAAGTGAAGAAAGGAACGTATCTAACACGAAAAGGTGAAGGCTGAAGAAGGGAATGGACAATTGGAAAGGACTAATCATTTAATCAACAAGGGCTAGCGCATTCTAACCGTGGCATTACGCCAAACAACTTGTGTGCAATTAGACAGGGAGGGGTGGCACAGCTCGTCGATCTATCGCCGACGCCGCAACATGCTTCCGCGTATTTAAACCTTTTCGGCCAACGAGATTTTCTCGGGCCTGTTCTTCCAGTTTCCTACTAAATTCCATTTTCTACCAACTTTTATTGAAAATATTCTACAGCTATCGACTTCAAATACTACCACGTAGGATTGCAAGCATCATAAGATTTTCTAGAACCCATTGCCTACTGAAAACCTTAAAATGATAAAAGCAAGACCAATAGCTTCAACCTCAAGTCTTGATAATGGGTAACCTATCCTACCGACGGCCACAAATCCAAATCGTATGTAACCATGCCATGAGATTATAAGACAACCTTTGCGACAACATATGAGTCAGATAGAAATGAACCCCCAAATTTTGTCCATATGCATGAGAAAGAAGCATCTTTCAACGTTCCTCCAAATCGTACAGCATTCAGAGCAGCTCAAAGTAATAGCTCACACATGACAACCAGATGTTACAACTCACGTATTCCAATGGAAACAAGGTGAAACTGATATAATAGCACAGGTAGGGCAAGTTGGCTAGTTCGTCAGTTCCATGATAGCAGTGACTATGTCACCATCAGCAGCCTTGAGCGCCTTCACAGCCTTGGCCCTCGTCACGCCGGCCTGGGTGATGACCAGCTCAATGTCCTTCGGCTCGACGCCAGTCTCATCAACATCCTCTTCATCATCCTGAGCTGCTGTAGACGCCTCAGGGTTTGCAATGACACTGCTAAGATCAGGTGCCTTGAATTGCTCCGCAGCCTGTGACTGCAGCTGTGAGCTCAGATCCTCAATCTTAGCCTCCCCGAAAATGACATAGGTGTCAGATGCAGGGCTCTTAAAGACATCTGGTTTGGAAATCACAAACAGGATCTGGAAGTGAAAGAGATGTTAGCTATAGCAGCAATACAACCACGAAAGTTGTGGAAAGACAAGAGCAGTCCGAAGCTCACATTCTTGCTCTTCTTGACAGTTACACGGCTCACACCAGTGATGGACTTCATGCCAAGTTTGAGCATGGCCTTCCTGCTCTTTTTCTCACTCCGACTCTGCTTAGATCTTCCACTCGCATCACCTCCTGGTCATTAGAGCATTGGTAATTGAGAACAGAAGGTAAATTTATAATAAGCTTCAAGTTTCCAACAAAAAACCTACACATCATACAACTCAAATAGCTTCATTGCAAAAGAAGTAACGCAATTAGCACATTCACAATTTGCCATACTTCATTGTAAAAGTATCAAGACAGATACATTAACAGCTCTAAAACACCATCATACTATGGGCTTGGCCTCACATGATAAGTTACAAATACTTATCCTTGGCATAACTGTAAACTGCGAGACCTCAATAGTTTCATTGCACAGACAAATAATAACACTATATTGTCAACCCTGTGAATTTATGTGGTGGTAACCAAGCATCTTAAGTGGAGATACGAATAGGATAGCACCAAAATGAACCTAACACTCCAACTTATACACACAAGACTTCCACAATCAAAAACTAGGTGACAACTACAGCAAATTATCCATTTGACAAATATACAAACAAAAAATAGAACTCACTTATTTAATATAATTTTCATATATTAACAAACTAAACCACAAACTTGATGATGTTGGAAGATATCTAATGTGTGTGAATCATTTCCCATAGCATGCTCACTTCCATAAGATTGAGGTCAGCCAACAACAGAATGACTAGAATTTCTGCGTACCCTCAGCGTCATCCTCATCTTTGTCATCATCCTCATCCTCGTCATCTTCATCATCATCATCATCCTCAACTACCGGCTCATCTCCCTGAAAAGCACAAAGGATTTCTACCAGTTTAAATTATCTGATAGTTAGTATTACCTAAAAAACAAAAATATTAACAATTTCAATATATGTACCAAGATTATCTGACAAGAAACCAAAATTCATAAACATTCCTCATCAAACAGCACAACATGATCAATAGAACATTGCAGAGTCTGTCATATCTTGAGCCGCAACTATTTCCACTCTTTTTTGGTCAAGATTTTATGAACAGAAACATTTCCCAGGGAAAGGGGGCATGGCATGGTTAATATTTTATTTTGAGGGAGACATAGTTCATAGCTGGCACATAAGTATAGATAAGACCAGTGCATGTTACAAGCAACAATGCATGCATCGGTAATTTATTTTTTTAAATTACTAGTGCAGTAATTCGCATGGCAGGACATCAACAAACATGCTTTAAATAGATACTACCATCGGCAGAACAGTATCTAACAAGGCTAATCCGAAATGTATAGCCTGACTACACGTAAACACCAACCTATCAATCTAGAAAGAATGATTATCAATCACAGATTATTAATTTCTACAATATGATTAGCCATGATCATTGCTCAGCGCTAATATCCACAACATCAGCGTCAGTCTACATCCTACTTCGTGAGCGTACATAATCTAAGAACTAGTAGTCATTCTACATAAATTGCTAGTTCTTAGATTAGACTAGTATGCTGCAATGGGTATAATAAATTTTGTGCCAGGCACATTACATGCTATTGTGCTGATGTAGTACTTATTTCTAGCATGTCATGGTCCCGACATGAGGGCTACTGGCATGTTAGTTCTAGGAAGCAAATTAGTGACACACGATGTTGCCCTTAACACAGGTCAAGGGCACATATCCAAGTTTCTGGTGCAGAACTTAACAAATAGACATCCAAAAAGGCCATATAATCATAATATTCATAGTATAAGCAAAAACTACGGAACGATCCAATCACTAACAGCCAAAAGTTTGAAGATATTCCAATCTAGCAGCTCGACAGCAAAGGCAGTTTAATGCCTGAGCAGCTATGACCAAACATCACCAACCTTATGAGAAAGAACAATCACTACCAAGCTACTAAAAGCCTAAAACGCGCAAGATCTAACAAAAATATCCCCGCATAGAAGCCCAAACAGTAAAAGAAACGCATCCTTGCGCAGCATGCAGGCGCGATCCGGCCGCGCGGATCGCGAAGCAAGGGCCGGACCGAGCCGAGGAGGCAGGCGCAGGGTACAAAGGGCCAGATCATCACCTCCTCGATCTTCTGCTCTTCCAGATGGGCGCGGAGCAGCTCCTCCTGCGTCACGGTCTCGGCCGTCATGGTGGGTGGGTTGGTGGGTGGAGGAGCCGGCGCGGGGAGCAGAAACCCTAGAACCCTGAGTTGGGGAATGGAGGTGTGGAGGCGGAAGCGAGTCACTGCGGCGGAGAGACTCGTGGAGTTTTATACCGATGGAGTGGGCCTGAATGGGCCGGTACGTGTTAAATTCCTGGCCCAATATCAACATGCTACTGAGTACGAGGTTGGACTAGGCCCAGTCACATGGTCTATAGAGTGGCCCGCGTATGAGCTTTTAAGCCCGTGCTTCAGTTTGGGCTTTTGGTTATCCGTCTTCGATATAGCAATCGGTGAAAAGGGGGTTTGAAATTATGTTCGGGCTAAGAGAAAAAAAACTGAAGGGACGCGTCCATTCTTGTCATACCTTTAGTGTTGTATACTTTTGTAGTTATGAAATTAACTTTTGAACGGCTATTTTTATGGAGCAGCTTATTAAATAAGTCAACTTACTGACCGAGCCTAAGTAAATATAAACAATCCTCTAAAAAGAGTTAATATTTTAAGAAAACTATATTAAACAAAAAATATAATAAAAAATTAGGAGCATAGTTCAAGTATGCTTGAGCTTGAGCATAGTTCAGTACAAATAAGTCTCCTCTCATTTCTTTCAAGTAACAAGAATGATGCTTAGATATGTGGAGGTCCTACACAGGCCCAGTTCTTTTCAGCTTCTAGAGGAGCTTCTAGGTGAAAAAAAAGCCCAAGCTGAAAAGAACTGGAAAATTCTAGCGCTTCTCCCCACCGCCCATCTCTCTTTTCTCGTTGGTGGAAATAAGCGGCATCAGACCAGCTTCCCGAGCTTCTCCGCCTCTCACTTACCACCCGCGCCTCCCTGCTCTCCCTCCCCGCGCCTCCCCGCCTCGCCCCGCGCCGCCCTCCTCCCCGCCTCGCCGCCCTCCCCCGCCTCGCCGCCCTCTTCCCCGCACCTCCCCGCGCCGCCGCCTCTTCCCCCCGCCTCGCCGCCCTCCTCCCCGCCTCGCCGCCCTCTTCCCCGCACCTCCCCGCGCCGCCGCCCTCTTCTCCCCGCCTCGCCGCCCTCCTCCCCCGCCTCGCCGCCCTCCCCTGCCGCGCCGCCCTCTTACCCGCGCCTCCCCGCGCCGCCGCCGCGCTTCCCTCCACCCCGCCGAGCTCCCTCCGCCGCCGAGCTCCCTCCACTCGACGCCGCCGCCGAGCTCCCTCCACAGGACGTCGGCGCCGCAAGTGTCCATCTCCGCCGCCTCCCCACCTCCAGTCGCTTGGCGTCCACCCCGACCGACTCCGCCTCCGGCACCGTCTACTCCGACCTGCTCCGCCCCTCTGCTCCGCCCCTCTGCTCCGCCTCCGGCCCCCCTGCTCTGCCTCCGGCCCCCTCTACTCCGACGCCCCGGCCTGCTCCGCCCCTCTGCTCCGCCTCCGGCCACCCTACTCTGCCTCCGGCCCCCCTGGTCGTGTAATTCTCCAGAAGCCGAAAAGAACTCGAAGCTCAGTTTGTGAGGGCTTCTCCCCACAGCAGCTCATTTGGGCAGAGAAGCTATAAACCGTTTCTTGAGAAGCTGAAGCTCAAAAGAACTGGGCATAAATACCATTGATAACCTACTTCCCGTTGCCACTATCGTGGGCAACCATGATGTCATCACAAGTTCCGGAGTCTCCAGTGTGGAAGATATGAAATCCAACGAGTTTGTTGACTTGGACTTCATAGTAACATGGTGTTCATCTAGAATATCGAAGGTACAACATCGATATTTATGTACATGTACTTTTATTTATGTAGTATATGTTCACAAATATTTTTCTAAAACTTCTATTGCATTGAGAGGCATCATCAAATTTTGATTTAGCCCTTGGATTGAATTAACTGATGCGTCACAAAATTTCCTAAATTAACAGAGGCAAATTTCTTCTTTTCTCCAACCTGCAATTGGCACCCATAATTGGCAGTTGTTCAACTCATTTTTCTTTCTACCTTTTTTATTATTCTCGCTCGTCGGCCCAAAAGGATTTCTTATGTCACTTCCAGACTAAAATTATCTAGGCTTTTTCCATATTTTCGCAACTCATGTTGCATGTTTGTTTAAAATTTAGCCCAAGTTGCAAGTTGAAATTATTTTACATCTCCAATATTTTATAATTGCTATTCAAAGTCCTAACAGAGAGGATATATGTATATGTTTTCCCTCTTTCTTTTCTTCCGACTACATTCAAAACAAATTATTCGTTACAAATTCTAATAATGCATCATTTTAACACCCCCACACCTCTCCTTTTCATAAGTGTCTCTTATGGTACGTAACAAGTAAATCTTATTAATATATAATATTGGAGGATAACACTAAATAAATTATACACATTAGATTATATAGAAATATATAAGCAATGCTTTATAGATCTAGATTACCAAAATTGCATCAGGTCGGGTAAATATTGGGTATGGTGGAGATAGGGTTTGGGGGGCATTTCCTATCTTGATGTAGGATGTCATGTACCCATAGTTTCACCTTCCCAAATTCAAAATAACACTCGGACACCCCGACATAAAATCATACCACGGGAGAAAGACCAAATGTGACAGCCATCGGGCAAATTCAGGGTCGAAAACTAAACAAGGAAAGAAAAAAGTTCCAAAACTAACCATACCAATATTCCAAACACAATATGAATCACAACTAGAGTTCTAT
This sequence comes from Stipa capillata, assembly GCA_019208055.1. Classification (NCBI taxonomy): domain Eukaryota; kingdom Viridiplantae; phylum Streptophyta; class Magnoliopsida; order Poales; family Poaceae; genus Stipa; species Stipa capillata. The sequence goes on from JAGXJF010001092.1 coordinate 174,866, forward strand.
CCAATAGTTATTGGCAACATATACTATGCAATTATCCTTTCTGGCACACCAAATTAATTAATACGAAAAGACCCTAAAAATGATGATTACTTTAGTTATTCTTCATTTTTGAAGTTTCGACTCAATAGCAGCAGTAGGAAAAAGATAGATAAGTTTTGCATGAATAACAGTGCCATTTTTCTATTTATATTTTCATGTTTTATGTGTATCATTTCACACATGATCATTTTTGTTACCATTTAACAAGCAATAAATTTAAACTCAACATTTTTTTCTATAACTAGATCAAGTAATTAAAAACATCTATTATTTTTCATGTTTATTTTGTGCCTAAGCCAAAGCTGATTTTGTCAGTAATTACATATCTAAGCTAAAATTTTATTTGCTCACCTCTTGCCAAAAAACAATAAACTTGCTCACCAGCTTGAAAAAAAGTGAGCGCCTATTCCTAAGTTGCATGAGATCTTTTTACATCTCAATCACTTTTCTAAGCCTTTGGATGAACATCCAACCTCTCCATCATCACCTCAATCTATACAACCTATAGACTACAAATTCCATTGACGTTTCACTGAAATTGCACACTTGCAAGACTTTAATTTTAGTCCTAGTAGTGTGCAATTTTAGGTAACTAAGATTTATGAAAATTTTAGGCAATGGAGAATTAGTAGAACCCAAAAAAAGAGGTTGTCTATTGGTTAGTTGCCTGAAATTTCTAGAAATCGCAGTCACTTATTAGCCTTCAGATTTCCATCCAATGGCTGCCTTTTCAGTTTTAGATTATGAAGCCTCCACCTAGACATTATTGGGTTGATTTGTTGACATGCTTCTGGAAATTGATTATTTCTCTAGACAGAACTAATAAGGGCCTTTTAACAGCTCTACAATTAATGGGCTCAACTGAATTATAATGTTATAGTCTGACCTAATGAAATAAGATATTCCTTATGAAACAAAAGCATATGCTTCTTACCCTTATCTTCATTGATTCCTGAACCAAAAGCATACATAAACAATTACCAACTCAAAATACAAACAATGCCACTAAAAATAATGGAAAAAACAAAAAAAAGTAATTATGTTAGATAGGATTCCTGGAGAAAAAAAGTAATTATGTTAGATAGGATTGCTGGAGTAGATGAACCCTAATAGAAAAAAAATCAAGTCTATGATAGAAAGAAAAATTGAACCGGGAAACCTTAATAGAAAAATTATATGCACATTGCACAAAACTTGCACCATTCAGTAACATGCAAGAACAAGTATAAAGTACTGCAACTTTCAAACATCAATATAATTATCATCAAAATAATCCTTTCTTAAGTGTTTTAGGGAAAGGCATTTGTAATGAGAGGAACAAGTTAACTACTGCAAGACCGAGAATCTATTATGTAAATTCAACAAATGCATTTAGGATACAACAAACAAGGAATCAATCGTAGCGCATGGAAGTAAATCAATAAAAACAAGAAGTAGTACATAAATGTTACGAATAGAATGAAACTAGAATATAAATCACAACAGCTAGCGGTTTAAATCACAACAAATAAATGACAGGAGCGAAGAAATTCAAGGGAAATTTGAGGTAGGTACTATAACACTATAACATACTTGCAGTTCCTGTAACCAAGAAATACTAAGTGCATATGGTCACAATTTATATTGAGTTAAAAAATTGCACACATCTTTATACTAAAATTGTAGCACACAAGTCCAAGAACAATACAACTGATGTGCAAGTAATCAAACTATGTAAAAATTCGTACACTAAAATTATAAATTGTAAAAATACCATAGCACAGGCATCACAGCATACAGAGTTCACAAACTAATCGAATCCACTGGGAACAAGCACCAAATGCTATAGAAATACCCAAATCAAGAGATGGAGCGTGAAATCAGGAGGTACCTGCACGAAAGAGTGAAATCAGGAGATGAAGAACAAGTTGTGGAGATGAACCGCCGGTGGTGATGAGTATCTCATGTTGGCTACCGCTAGGACTAGATCGCCAGAGATGAATCATTGGTGGCGTCTCATCTGTTGTGATGATACCGTCGGAGACGAATCACCCGTGGCATCGCCAGCCACTACGATGAGATCGCTAGGAGAAGAATTGCCAGTGCTGATGGCGTCGCCTCCTTCCTCCCTCCTCCCTTCTCTTTCGTAATCAGATAAAAGCAAAAAATCTGGGCGTGAACCCCAAAAATGATTCCACCTTCAAGTTTGTAGTAAGAAAAGTCCATGAATCTACCACCAAACGCACAAATCACACGGAGCATCCAATAGATGAAAAATCATCTGAGAAAAAGAATTTCAGTTGCTTGAGAATTAGCAAAAGAAAAAAACCGATGTGAACCGGGGTTTCCGATCTTTCGATGAGAGGGATAATTATGATTTTGAGAATTTGACCCTCATGATTCGGCCACCAACCGTGCAGGGAGAACCCCACACGACTGATATCCATGGCAACTAACTCCACGACATTATCGACCTTGTTAGAAACATGATCGACCTATCCACGAAGAATTTTCCTGCAAGCAAATGAAAGAACAAGTAAAAAAATAGTAGCATAAGCAATCTAAAATTGTGAATATGCTAGATAGAACGATAATATCAACTAGATGATAAAGTGGAGTTTCACAAGCGGTCTTTACAATATGTCTATTCGACACTAGAGAAGATCACGAAGTCTGCATATGCTAAACTCTTAACTAAACAAAACCCGACAAATCCAACGGCAGTCAGGGGGTATTTATAGGTGGAAAATACCCATGGACCGATTCAAACTCAACCTACCTAAGTCGGTTGGTTTGGTTTAAACCGGCCAAAAGTCGGTTTGATCATCAGCCAACAAAGGCTTGGCCATTAGACACGTAATGAAAATTTGAGTAAGTCTTATTCTTTTTGTTCTTGACCGAAGCATTAGGGTTTCTTCGGTCATCATCAACATGTCATCACGGGGGCTTTAAGGTCCTAAAGTCATCATCGCTTGAAATCCCTCCGGCTCCCAAAAGCTTGAACTTGAACCCTCTCTTGCTCTTCGGAGCAGGGGTATAGGAAGTAGTGGTAGCAGCAATTATATCCGTGGATGTCATATCCTCATCATCCTCTCTTCCTTGAAAACAAAGCTATCATCGGGTTTGGATAATCTGAAAACATGCTAACAAAGAAGACAAGGTATATGAATTGTATACGTATATGTCATCCGTTTTAATTCCTCTACACTTTTGTACATTTAACATCGGCAGGTAGCAACAAATATAATATCTCATGTTGTAATTAGTCAAAAGATTACAAAATTTAACCATGAGCTTAACAAAAATGTCCATACAAAAAGTGAAGTATTGATAAATATGTTCATATTTGCAATGCTCTTCCTTAAAACCATCCCAACATCGATGAATAATCGTTAATGGCTCTCAAATTACTAGCTACTACATGTTGATATTTATAGGAACTTAATGGTCTAAAATATAAGCAACCGTACAACAAGTTACTTTGCACAAAATCATCTCTAATATTGGAGGTTATGTCAAAAGGAACAAGCATCTGCACATCTTCATGTTCAAATCAACAATTCAAAATCATTCATTTGATCACAAGTTATGCAAATCCTATGCACCAAAAACATTGTGTACACCATATTCTCCAATTAAATTAAACGCATATGCAGGGGTGTAAACACTAGTTAAAGATTTTAAACTTGTCAATTCAATAATTTTATCCATAGCATGTGACAAAGGCATAAGTTTATCAAGCACAATGTAACATATATATTTGCAAGAACATCTTCATGTTTTAATTAGCCCCATGCAACCTAAATTAGAAATAAGTTATTCACATGGCTCATTATCATCATCAATTATAGCAATTGGTGCACTCAAATCAATGAAAAATTAATTTCAACATGAGATGCACTCAAATCAGCTATTTTGTAATTTGGATCACAATTCGAGATGCCCAAGGCCAATAGTAAATCATCAGCAGTAGTGCATAGCACATCCAAACCATGATCTTCCTAGTGAATAGCATGTGTATCCTCACGTTGTGCATCCAAATCAGCAGGTAAATCAATAGTATCATATAAGGCACAAACTCATCAACTAAATCATCTATTTGTTCACACAAATGTATCTGTTGGAGCAAACTTATTTGCATTCAGTGGAGGTGCGACAAAATCAGTAGGTATCTCTGTTATAATAACACATTGTGCACCCAAATCAGTTGGCAGAATTATTTCAACCAATGGTGTACAAAATTCAACAAGTATATCATTCCTTTGATCACACGGTAGACACAATTCAACAACACTATTTTCGATAACGGGTGTGATCACAATAGTATGCAATTCATTTAACTCTAACACATGATGCATTTAATTGATTAGAGCAAACATAAAGAGCATATGGAGCGTTAGGATTGGTACTTGTCGATGATTGGTAAATCGTCGATTTTATGATATTCGTGATAAAAAAGAGTGAAAGGGTAGGGGACACCTGGGGCCTTATCGAACCATGCTGAGGTACCACAGAACAACGATTTTAGACAGGTTCAAGCCTCCCGGAGGATAGTAACCCTACATCTTGTGTGTATATATTGATAGATCTTCGAGACAAAGTACAAGGGAAAAAGATGGTTGCTAGCCTAGCTAGGATCTACAACTAGTCGGAAGCCTCTTTGTGCTGATCTTCTTGGGCTTTATCAACCTGAGATTAGATGTCTTTTTTCATATGTCCCCTCCGCAGGGCTTTCTAGTTCCTTTAATAGAGGGTATCCTGTACCGGGTACGGAGTCGTCTCTGACTAGGACTCCAATCATCCTTAAACGTAGGCATTGAATTCCTTGTTTAAGAGATATCCTACTTCCCGTGGATAGTTTCCTTATCTCTTGGAGTCAGTTGCTCCGGGTATACAAGGTATTGCATACGGATGCTGCCTTCGTATATGGTAGAATTGTACTACTCATTGAGTACCTTTATTATTACCTTTTAGGCTCAACTCAGTTGTGGTAAGTACTTTTGTTGAAGAGGATGAGTTTTTCTTTTGCAAGTAGGCATGGAGGTCCAAAAACATTGCCTTGATGTCATTCATTTGGGAAGCATGAATTGCCTCTAGCGATGATGTATATGTAGTAAACGTACATGCTTGACAGGGTGGCTCTTGCAGAGGCATAATGGAGGTAGACGTGCGTGTACGACGGGCCGTCATTGCTAAACATATTCATCATGATGTTCATCTAGCACATCTCCTAGTATACTGCTGGCCCATGACTTTACAACTTGGAAACCTGCCATTGAAAATAGGAAATAAATCACAAATATATGTCCCTATCAACTAGGGTGTAGTGGCAAGTCCGTCACACTCAAGCTTAGTACCAAATTCTTATTTGTTCTTACCAATACAACAAACGGTGATTGGCGTACTAGTGTTGGCTTCAAACAACCGATGAGGATTGGATAGAGCGATGGCTAGGAATCAGCAATGTCAAGACTTATACACTTGGTAGAAAGCTGGAGCTAGGTAGGCTCAAGTATGATAGTAAGGATTAGCAAATTATCAAAATAGCAATGCAAGTTGAAAATATGCTCACAAATACCAGCCCTAGTTGCAGAACTTTGACTAGTATGAGTTAAAATAATCCTAAGCCTAAATATTGAAACAAATATGAACTAACAGGACAAACATAAAAAGAAAAAAACATGGAGATCAACAAAGGGAGAATAAAGGGATTGGTTAGACCGCTTATGGAGTCGCAGTTGGCTGGAGGGTGGAACAAGATAAACTAGAGTCTTTTTTTAATTTCAGTTGGAGGGTGGAAGCAGGCGGTCAGATTGTTGGAAGGGACGGGTGAAGGACGACTAGAATGGAAAGATTGTTGCACAGTAGGGACACGTGTGCACTTGGGAGCCTCGGACAGACCGACTTCTTCGAGTCGGACTCAGTTTCGTCTCCGAAGTAGGATTCCTTCGTTTTCTTCTATTGTCCGAACGTTGATGGAGTCCTTCTTTTCCCCAAGTCGAGCCCTGGATGGACTTGGTGTCCTTGAACACGATGTCGGCGATGCTCTTGAGGGTGACGGGTGACGGCGAGATGGTAGTGTGGCAAGATATGATGATAGATGGCGAATGCGATGATAGCAAGGGAACGACGGAGGTGACACTAAGTACTCGCAGCACGCACGAAGATGCGCGGGCGGTCAGACCTGCTGGATGTCGTTGCCTATTCTACGAAGGAAACAAGAGTACGATAAAAAGACGAAGAAGTAAATTTACTAGAAAAATTCTTTAGGACCAGCGGCTCGACACGAGTAATATAACAAAATTTGGGAGATGCAATTTACGGGTTCAGAATGGTTTGAACAAAAATATTTTCTTTTTGATTTTTGACTATACGTGGACAGCAAGGAAAAAGATACAATTTACTGCTACTATAAAATCTCTCTCCCGATGCTGGCGCTCTGGCATCACTCTTTGGCCCAGTTTTTTTGGCTTCTCCAGGAGCTTCTAAACTATTTAGAAGCCCCGACGAATTTAAGGGGTGGCTTCTGAGAGAAACTAGGAGGGGGCAGCTTGTAGGAGAAGCCCCTGGAGAAGCCAAAAAGAACTGGGCCTTTGTCCTCGCACGCAGTACGCAGCTTGCTCTCCCTCCCAGGCTCCCACCATGTCCACCACCCCGCCTCAACCGTGCGCCGCTGCGCTGCTGTTTACTCCACTACGCAGCGACGCCCCGACCGGAGCCCAAACCCTAGCTAGCCTCGCGTGGAAACCTGTCCGCCCCCACCCCTGCTCCCGCCGGTGGCAATGGGGAAGGAGGGCGGGCAGTGATGCGAGAGGTCGCGCGCCATGGGGAAGGAGGGCGGGGGGCAGCAGCAGCCGCGGCGGCGGCAGAGGGAGGAGGAGAAGCAGGAGGAAGAAGAAGAAGGTGTATCGGGTGCCACGGGGCCGTGCGGCTGCTCGACGCCGCCGTGATGCTCTCCGCCCTGTTCTGGCTGCCGCCCTTCTTCGGGCGCGCCGCGCGGGGGCGCCGGATCCCCTCGGAGACGTGCTCGCAGGTGAGCCCACATTGCGAGATCTCGGCCTCCTCCTTCTACTAGTTTTCTAAATCGGTTTCGTGGTGTGGACGCTTACGAGTAGTGACTAGAGTGAGCGGTTCTTTTAGTTCCGAGCTTAGTAGTTCGTGCGAGTTGAAGACTCGCGGGTGACTCCGTGCGTGGTGTGTGTAGTTTCGCATCTGCAGCCTTGGGGTGTGAACTCGAACCAAATTAGTAGAATTCGTCAGTTTTGTGCTCTGTTTCCTTTTAGAGCAACTTGGGCGCTTCCTTTCACTTTCCAGGCTCTCTTATGTTATGTTTCGGATCATTATGCTGTTTAGCTTGCGCCTGCCTAATTCGCACACATATGGTTGGTTTTGCCGATAAAGTCACATGTTTGGGTTTAATTTGTGCCGTTTATCAATGTGTAATGCAGCTATTTAGGTGCCGTTCTTGCTAGTGGGACAGGATAGGAAATGTTGGGCCAACCTTTGTTTGTGCTAATTGCGGCAAATGTTTTGTTCCTGGATGGTTGCTGAGTTGCCATATCCAGTTCAATTCGTTCATCATATTTTGTGTGGTTTGCCTATTTGGGCAGCACATTCCATTTTTAGGTGTTCTTAGTGGTGCTTCTGATGGCGACTTTATTAGTTTATTGGGCTGTTGATGTTAGGCTGTAAACTTTTTTCTTTATTATGGTGGAGCTGAACATGTTGTGGAATGTACATTCGACTGTTCATGTTAGGCTCTGAAGGATTCAAACGTGGAGTTATGGATTCTCTCTGGAAATCTAGTGGAGACAAATATCTTTTTCTTGTTTTGGAAAAATAAAGCCATTTCTTTAGTCGGTGCCACTGATGGGAGCGTTTTGTTTACTGAATATATGGGTATTAATATTTGTTCCAGCTGGCCCTAGGAGAATGCAATACTTAAGCTTGATGGTTTTCTACAGTCTTTATTCTTCACAAAAACATGGTTCCACAGGTGATAGTTCCTGAGTTAAATTTATCGCATCGTCGAGTTAGAAGATCCTGACAAAATAATGCCGCAAGGAAAAGGCAACATTTTATCAAATGGTGATATATTGATGTTATAACATCATGTCATCCTCACACAATTTTCAATCGAACAAACATGTTTCATGGGTAGGTGATGTTATAATATCCCGACAAAAGTTGCCACGAAAGAAAAGGCAAACAGTTTATGGATAGGAAACGTTAGACTTCCAAGATCATGACAAAAATTGCCGCGAAAAACGTCAATGCTTTAACGAATAGCCATGTTAGAAGGTCCGGACAAAAATTGCCGCGATAGAAATTCAATACCTAGTTAAATGGGCATGTTATAAGGTCCCAACAATAAATGCCGCGATAGAAATGACAACAATTTATTGAATGGTGATTTTATGAGGTCCCAACAAATATTGCCGCGATATGGAAGTCAATGCTTTATCAATTGATGATGTTAGAAGGCCTCGAAAAAAATGCTGCCATAGAAAAGACATCGCTTATAGAATAGTGATGTTAGAAGTTCCTGCACCCTGACAAAAATTGCTGCGATAGATTTACCAAATGGTGCTGTTAGAATTTGCTAAGAAAAATAATGCTTTGAAAGAAAAAAAAGCATATTTCTAATGAACTTTTGGAGCTATAGAATTTTTCACTTGCAGATTTTGATGTAGAGAACCTTTGATGAGAGTGTGGTCAATGCATGGAAGATTGTGAGTTCACCTTGCAAATTTTGTCTACGATAAGCCACAATCTTTCAAGGAATCAAGTCAACAGATTGAATCATTGAAAGAATTGGGGTGTTCTATCCAAGAAAGTGATTACCAGTCTCGAGAATACCAAATGTGTAATCTCATCTGCATGACGATGTCCTAGTTGTATTATCATCAAAACCAACACCTGAGGTAGGCAATAAATAGCACATTATCATCAAAACCAACACCTGAGGTAGGCAATAAATAGCATGGTCTAGCTTTGATCATAAAGAATTGGAAAGTTGATGAACTGATGAAGAATTATAATAGTCTTAATTGGACATAGGTTAGTGTTGATGCATGACTCTGTTAGGAGCAAAAATACCTTGAAATACAAATATGACCCTCAACAATCATTAACGCTCATGCCACTTCAGTTTAGGTAATGCTTCCATCTTCTGCTTGTATACTTCGCTTATGAAGTTGTCAGATATTTGTTAAAGTAGTTTTGTAGTGCAATGTACTTACTTCAATTATTCTATTTCTTCTTTTAACATGGGCCCTCTACATGTGCACCGGCAGAACAGAATAGAGCTACTAAAATTAAATCAATATATCAAATGCTATGATTAGTTGATTGCCCATTTATTTCAAGAACAAGTATCTTCTAATTTTTTTCTGTTGAGAACTTGAAACAAAGCTTTTACTACATATTGAGAATATTGACAATTGAAGTCAGCTCTTTTTGCAGCTGATATAGTGGCAAGCTTTGTGCTACAAAAGACAGTTTCAGAGTTGAGTGAAAGTACATCTAAGCTTGAATTTGACATCTATGAGGAAATTGGCATTCCTAACTCTACTGTAAGGCGGCAACTCTGCACCTTCTTTATATGCTTATTGTCATGTACCTACGATCTATCCTCCTGATTCCTAATTCCTAAATGACTGTACAGGTTACTGTAAATTTTCTATAAGCTTTAGGTGCATCAAACTGGACAAATGTCATCTTCAGCGTTGTGCCTTATCCAAAATACTCAACTATATCATCAACATGGTTGAGCATTCTTAGGTCTTATTTTATGTTCTTGGTTATACAGCAGTCAACGCTCAACTTGACAGAGTCGCTGTTTGGGAACTCATCACTCTTCGAGGTGCTTAAGTTCCCTGGAGGAATAACCATTATCCCTCCACAAGCTGCTTTTCTTGTGCAGAAGCCTTATGCATCTTTCAACTTCACTCTGAATTTCCCAATCTACAAAGTGCAAGACAAAACAAATGAGTTGAAAGACCAAATGAAGACAGGACTACTTCTCAATCCCTATGAGGTTGGTGCTATCTTCTAATTCAGTTAACAGTTTAATAGTTTTCATTATGATAACGTCTATCATGGATGTTATAATTTAGTTCTACCCACTTGCTGCAACCAAATTGTTGTTGGATCATATGATTCATATCTGAAAGGTTTGGATGATTGCTTCTTGTTAATTACTTTTGGTTAGATTCCTGAACTTGCATGTGTATGCACAAGCAGAACAACCATGTACATGCCCACATAAAACTAATTGTTTAGTCTAATGGTGTGCAATATATTCTGAACATGCGTACGTGACCCTGGTGGGCATGTGTTTGAACATAGCTTGCTGCATTCCATATGCTCCGAATAGTTTCTCTGGGAGGGTGAGTGTACACCATGAGTATGGGAGAACATGCAAGAGACATATGGTTTACAAGATGATATTTTCCTCCTTTTTTGTTTTGGAATGTTAAACTTTGTAAAGAGAATAAAAATAGATACTTCTATATATTTCTGTGCAATGCAGACAGCCTAGCACACCAGCAATCATTAGTAGAATAACGGTATGAGTAGAGATCTCTGCTTTTTTGTAATCCATACTTCTCCTAAGATTCTTATTTTGTTGGGCATTAGAGAATTTGGGGGTGGGAAACGCAACTTGCCAATGTCAGGAATATCTGATGCGTGCCATTATATCTTGTTTTTCTTTTTCAGTTGATCCTACGTTCCTGTGCTTTGCAGAACCTCTACATCAAAGTGACGAATTTGCAAGGTTCAATGGTTGCTCCTCCAACAATTGTTCGGACCTCTATTAATAGAAGTTGGGAATCACCAGCCCTCCCTTCCAAGGATGAAGCAGTTGGCCCAAACTATTGCTAATTCATCTTCAGGAAACTTGGGACTAAATCACACTGTGTTTGGCAGAGTAAAGCAGATAAGCCTTTCATCTCATCTTACATATTCTTTGCACAGTGGGGGTGGTACTGATGCACCTAGTCCAGCACCCATGGCACCACCACCAGTGTCACGAAGGGAAGAAGCATTTGGCTCCATCTCCTTCACCTGTACATTCTCCTGTGGAACAGCCCAAATATAGATCTCCATCCCGATGTTGTTGTCCATATGGATACACCAATAAGCCAAGACTTTTACGGTGCATATTACTACTGTGTAAGGAGAGTAGTATGGAATTAGATCCACGGTCAATTGATAAGGGTAATTTAGACATTTCACTTCGTGTTTTTTTTCTAGTAATTAAGATTGGATCATCCCTCTTTGACGCAAGGAACCAGTGAACGTTGCCCCGCCACCTGCCGCCGCCCCTGGCTTGCCCCACCCGCCTCCTCCCCCGGCTTCCCCTACCCGCCGCCTCCCGCTGCCCGCCGCCGCCCCCGACTTTGCCCTGCCCGCCGCCCCCGGCTGCCTCCCGCTGATCCTTGCCCCAACTGGCGCCCCACGGCCACCCATGCACAACCCCCGGCGCCCCGCCTGCCGCCAGATGCACCGGCGACACAGATGTCGCGCAGCGGTAGCGGCTCCTCCCGCGCCCCCCGCGCGCCCGCTCGGACTCCATCGCTTGCCGCCTCGTTGGATCCCCCACCCCGGTCGCCGGCAAGCCACACCCGCCCGCCCAGATGCCGCGGCTCGCCGCCTGGCCGAATGTGCCCGCACGGAGCCGCGGGCCGCCGCCTGGCTGGATGCGCTTGCTCGGAGCTGCGGGTCTCGCCTCGCCGAATGCGCAGGTCGCCGCCTCCTCCGTCGCCCCATGACCGGACACGTATGCCGCCTCCGTCGCCCCTATCCGAAGATTTTGGGCTTTCCAATTTTACCCCTCGGCTCACATACTACCTCATACTACTCAGATTGAATGATGTATACTACTCATAGAATCAGTAGTATAGATCAATCTCTACCAATAGATCTTTTGGCATGGACGGTCCATATTGCTTGGTATGCACCGTAAAAGAACTCAAGAATAAAGCTCATGTAGCCCCAGAGGCTGAGCCAGTAGCTAGTAATCATCAGTATGCTTCACCTGCCACCATGCCTCATGCAGTGTCACCATCGTCTATTAGGCCATCACCTTCTGCTGGCCACTCTACAAATAATCCCAATAGGCACCATAGCTCCCCTGCTCCATCTCCAGCATCTGCGAAGCCCCCTTTGCTCACAGTATCTCTCGCTCATGCACATCATCCTGCTCAAATGCCAGCTGTGGCCCCTCCTCTCACTCATGTGAGTCTTTTCTCCCTTTTAAAATCTCCACAACTGCCAGTTATTGTTAATTTCAAGCAACATTTCAAAGCTTGGAGTTGGTAAATTATTCTATAGAACAGTAGCTCTACTCTATGCAGATTTCAACCCCCAATTCATATGCTTGTTACTACAACTTCAGTGATATAGTTAAATGCTGTGATGAACTGGTGATGCTATACAAGCGCATGAAAACTGCAATGCTACGTTAGTGATACCGAATGAAACTAGAATGTATGTTTTAAGAAATGCTTACATAAAGTAATTGATTAATATTGTCTTTGTTCTGTGCTAGGAAATTGTTCGTCCTGTTACCTGTTTGTCACATGTAAATTATTCAATTATTCATCCTGTACGTATTTGTCATATGTAAATTAGCACATCCTCTCTTGCTACTTATCATCCACTGTTGTGCTGTTTACAGCATTTGCCACCCAAAGGCATTCTTGTCAACGGGCTCTTGCGTTCCTGTTGTGTATGATAATGGGTCTACCATGACGAGGAGTCGAGGACAGATGATTTAAACTAAGATAGTCCAAAACAAGCAGCTCCGCTGATCATCGGTCTGTCTTGCAAGAGCTGAATCGTGCTGTTTTCAGGCGGTCGCGTTAGGCACAAAAAATAACGAATCCTGTCAGGAGGTCATGGTAGAGCATGTAAATATGGGTATAAGACAAATGGGCATATGTGTGTATAGTGGTCAAAGCCAGAGGCGGCAGGCCCTTGTGTTGTTGCAAATGTTTTGTCCTGGTTTGCTGTGTAATGGTGCTCAAACCAAAAAGATGATGGTATCCAGTATAGACGTTTATACTGTTATATGAGGGTATGCCAGCTGCCTTCAGTTCTCAGGGGATCGAATTTTGCCTCGACCGATGAACGCTCGAAAATCGTGACAATTTGCTCCTGCTTCTTTCGCATGGTAGATGGCAACATCTGAATTTGACATTCTACAAGATCATTTATGAACCAGGTTTCCAAATCCCAACAGTATACCTGATTTCAGGTCGATCAAGACACGGTAAAACACTATGTCTTCACAACCAGCATGGGTGGAGCTTCAGGTGAAGTTTCTTATCCAGCCAATGAGTGCTATGTAGGGATACGAGTAGGCTACACTAGCGCAAACCAAAATTTTATACCGCGTAAACCATGAATTGATGTAGCAATAGATTACGAGATTACCTCTTGTCGTGCAGAACCGTAGAGGAAGTAGAGTCGATGCAGCGAAAGCAGCTGTAGTCGTACTACCTTCTCCTTTTTGCGGTTCCCTCGAACAGTCCAAGATATCCACATGTTCAGGGTGGAACGTCGCTCGTCCGGATTGCTAGATCCGAGCGGGCAACTTCAGGCGTGGGAGGGGTGACAGGGTTTCGAGAATTCTGAGTTGACTTAACCCTAACACGTTCGTTCTCCTCCTTATATAGACGTCCCCATAATGGGCTTCTACGTTAGAGGCCCATTAGGACTCAATGTCTAGTCTAATCCGAATTAAGCTCCTGCCTTTTAAATGTGCGACCCTATAGGTTCACGCATATTTAGACATGAACCAAGTACTCCTACTCGGTCACTAATTGGTAGCGGCAGGATGTGCCAACTCCCAAACGTACGTAAAGATCGTATCGGATGAATCATCACAATGTTATGTATGTAACTTCCTTTGCCTCACGATATTTGTCAAGCTCCTCGAGTAGGAGCTTGACTGCTCTTTCTCGATCATGTGTCTCGGAATCCTTTACTAGGTTAACTTTTAACCTTAAGTAGCACGGCCATGCATTTCTGGATCCGATCACTCGAGGGGCCCTGAGATATCTCTCTCATCACAGAGAGGGGCAAATCCCATCTCAATTAACCATGACTCGCATCATGTTTCATGACAAATAAGAAGGCAACATTTATGACTATCTAGTTACGGAGTAGCGTTCGGCAACCCCAAAGTAAGTCATTACACATATTAAACACATACGATAATCTCAGGTCAAAGGATATAGCACACACATTGTGTTTTAAGTTGAGTCTATCCAACCCCATGTTCCCTAACATGTGCTCATACAATTTGTTCGACATCTCTATATCGATGACTCGTGAAACATGATCATCAACCAATACATATACTAGTCTATTATTCATGTGGCCACACATGAGTTCCGACTAGGGACCAATTTAGAATAATCATTCAAGCTTAGTACGGAGTTCCACAAACAAGTCATATACTTGCCAATCAATACAAATGATATTATTCAAGGAGTATTTAATAAATCATGAATCAGTGAAATATGATCATTCCTATAATTACCACTATGACATATTTCTAACATGCTATAGGCGAGGTATATCTTTTTCCTAGATTTGCAACAAAGGTAAAAGGATGGTAAAACGGTCACTCACAAAAGAGGACGCAGATGGAAGCCTGGCTTATATTGCAAAAATATAGCAGGCGCTGGACACGTAAAGAAAGAAGGAAAAACACAGTATTCTCTCAGAGTGATCCATTTGTAGAAAAAGGAATTGAATGAATCAATGTCTGATGTACAACGGGTCTGATGGTACAGATGCTACAACTATGCTGCGACGAAATACACAATATAGCAATTTTCGAGAATGTGAATTCAACAAAGATACACAAGCCCCCAGCGACAATGACACATGGTGGAGGCCAGAGGAAACAATGGAACGATCAATTGTGCGACACATATGTACCGATTTTCCTGATCGTGTGGGCATGCAAGATTATCAATCGCTCTGTCAATAAAGTTTATTGTGCTTGCTGTTGTCTCTCTTGAGTTGTACTTTCAACTTTTTACCACCTAATTGGAATCCATTCATCATACTTATGGCCGCCTGCGCAGAAGCAAGAGAATCGTAGCTTACAAAACCTGCATCCAGTCAGGAACAAATTAGCAAACCATGCTTGTAGAACGACAATTCTAAAAACTTCCAGCTAGCAAGAGTTAGTTACCAAAGCATTTACTAGCACCAGTTGCTTTGTCTACGAAAACTTTAGCACTCAATACTCTACCAAAACTCTGAAATGCATTCGCTAGATCGTGGTCACCAAATTCTTGTGGGATGTGATAGATAAATAAATTGGCTCCAAGAGGACCTGTAGATATGGATACGTATCATCACGAAAAACAAACTTAAGAAGAAATGAAGGATGGAGTAACTAATTTTCCGAAGTATTAAAGGATACAAACCCTCTATCTGGGGGCCAGGGTTGCTGCTGGTACTTGAAGATGTGGGAGAAGTAGCATTTGCATTTGGAACTTTCATTGAATTATGAGAATTCATGTAAGGACGACTATTCATGGCACCACCAGGATATGATCCAGGATAGTGCATACCAGGCGCAGCTGGATAAGGGCTGCCTAACTGCATTGAATTAAATGATCTAGCAACTGAATTAGGGGAAAGTTCAGAATTAACGCCGCGCATTGAGCTTCCTTGATTGACAGGCTGAACCATATTCTGGAAGGCGGCTTGATTTTGCATAGGAGATAAAGGGTATTGCATAAGTCCATAGGTTCCTTGTGGCTGCACAGATCAACAAAAATAGAGTTATATCCCAAAACACAAGACAAATCATATTCAGGTGCTATTGTGGCCGACACTAATCGAAGGTCAGAAAGCATCTTTGTTATAACAAATTCTATGACCAGCACATTAAGATACCACCGAATCCAAATCCATTTTGGTCTTTGCTAAGCACTACTAGCATATTAAGGGAGATCAAAAACTGCAGCAGTTTTAAAGAATGCTCTTCTCTGTTACGCATGACAGTTGACTTCTTTGTTTGGCTGTTTGCAACAGTAAATGTTCAGCAGCTCTATGAAAATATAACCAGAGAACAACATGAAGAGTGGGTGGAGAACAGAAAGTTTCCACTTTCCACAGAGCATGTTGTTGCAAGGATTTGTTTCAGCAAACTGAAAATCTGTCTTGAGAGTATTTTTGGAGTACTGCAAAAGTTTATTAAGGCAAGAGTACTTCTATTATAGGAATAGCCTTTTGTTATGTGATGCACTATAACCTAAAGATTCTAATATCGTAGTTTACCTGGTAGCCAAATCCATTATACTGAGGCACATATCCCATCTGTAAAGCTCCAAATAATGAATTCTGCTGCATGGCATTTGAATTTGACATATTAGACGGCTGAAATTGAGCCTTCTGCGCTTTTCGAGCCTGCTTTTCCTTTTCTGTATCAGCCCATTTTACAACCAAAGGTACACTTGAACCCTAACAAAAAGATCAGGGCATGTCAGGATTTATTTTACCAATCATGAAGCTGCAGAAGAGAAGGAAATGACTAATATAAATGTGTATAATATTGTCCAATCTTCCAACTTCCAACCATTATATTTCGAAAATTTTCAAATTCAATGCAGCTTGAATAGGACAGCAGAATCCACCAGCCATGTGAGCTAAGCTATTTCGGCATTCATCTATGGTTGATTTGATCTGGATGTACAGCTGTATCTTTCGCTTCATATATTGAAAACTGCCATCGCATGCAAGATTTAATTTAACTATGTTGGTACATTGCTGCAATACTATTCTCTTGCTTTTTCCTTCTCTTTTTTGTTAGGGTTTCTATTACTACTCTTTTTTTCCCTTTTTTGATGGCTTGCAGTACTGCAATTGGTTTTGAGTTCGACTAAAGAAAATTGGACCGCACAATCCAACTATACTGGGGTATGTAGCATGATTTTCAGGAGAGCCAAAGCAAAAGATCATCAAGTCACTACAAATTATTCAGAATCCTTAGTTTTTCACAAACCTCTATTTTGTGCTTCCCATTTAAAGCTTCGATAGCTACCACAGCTTGCTCTTTTGTTTCATACTTCAGAAAAGCACAGCCAGCTGCAACGTCCACAGTTGGGTAAGTAGCTAAATGTGCAGAGAGGTCTAGAAGAAAAGTGATCTTCATTCCAATTCATAAGAAAAGCAACTCTTTCCACAAGAAATTTTTACCTTTGCTCGTCTGTTGCGAACCTCTCAAAATCTGCAAGTCCTTGATATTGCCATATTGTGAAAATAAATCAGTCATTTCAGCATCTGTTACATTTTTCGGGAGCATTCCAATGAAAAGCTTGTGCTCTAGAAGTAACAGCATAGACATGTCAGTCGAATAAGGAACAAAATAATGTTCCGAGCAATAATAGATACAGAAGTTTCCTTGTGAATGAAATAATTTTAGAGAGCTCTATACCCAATCTTTCCAACTCTCCATCGGCATATTTTACTT
This sequence comes from Stipa capillata, assembly GCA_019208055.1. Classification (NCBI taxonomy): domain Eukaryota; kingdom Viridiplantae; phylum Streptophyta; class Magnoliopsida; order Poales; family Poaceae; genus Stipa; species Stipa capillata. Next base: position 192,390 of record JAGXJF010001092.1, read on the forward strand.
GCAATGGACTTGGGGCCTGGTTTCAAACAGAGAAAAAATAGAAGAAGAAAAAAACTATTAAGAACAGTCAGAGAGAAGTAACAGTGGTCCTACAAAATTGTAATCGGTGTTCTGGGAATATACAACGAAGATATTGGAAAAGAAATCCAGTGGTCACTAAAAGAACCATTGGACTGCTGTTCCATATGGTGACTACCGGCCAAGATGATCTAAAATTTTATAACTTTTGCCCATAATTAGAAGGAATGGTGCATCACTCTCAGGTAAGCTAAGGCTGTTCTCTAAATTTATCCAAAATCACGTGTATCGTATATTCCTAGGTTCAAGGTCTAGGCCCAATCAGCTACATCAATTCTACAAAGAAAAAAGAGGTCTGGACAAATATCCACTGATACTAGTCTCCTACAGCCATATAATAATATCCTTCACACTTTAGGGATGCAAATACAGATAGTAGGGTTGAAATCAGAACTTTAACCTTCCCATATGTCAATGACTACCCAGCAGATGGGATGGAAAAATGGACAGAAGTGCCTGGTTACCCATTCCGAGTGGTAGGGTACATTACAGTTTCAATTAGTGGGGTCCAAACACACAGGCTGATACTAGAGGTGCTGACAGTGCAATTTACAGTAATAACTGAAGTGATTCATAGAATGTTTGAATACAAATTTTTCTGCACTGCTGGACAGTGTGTATCCATCTAGCATAATGCATGATGGCACGATGCATTCCTCATAGACAGTTATTCAAGAAAAAGGCAGCAGTTCATCAACACAGTTTACCTCAATCAGACAAGGACACAACTGGACCAACCTCTTTCCACAAGACCCAATTAGAAAAAGTGCCAAAAACTAATGCATTAGATTAACTATATGAGCTAATAATCATCCAGGAATATCTAACAATTCATCACTGGATCCACCTTTGGCATGGACGACCTTGCTGGCAGCAATTCGCTAACTGACCAAAATCTTGGTAGTGTAAGTCAATTGTACTACATCATAGCCTGCACTGCATGATCATTTTGGCTGCATAGGCACCTCAAAAAATGGCTATCTTACACAGTCACACCTAGATTTAACAGATCACCAATAAAGAGCCAACTTCCTGGGAATCTCCCATTAAGTATTCATCCACTACCTCCTATAGTATTATCACCCAACATTCAGAAGCTCCCAACAACTACTGATCCAGAAAGAAGGAATCCTTCAGAGGCATCAGTTGCTAAATTATACCAAGGCAAATACATGTGAAACAAGCAGGGTCGTGTCCACGTACCCCCGGAAGTGTGCACTTGTTGTGATATGCATTCACTGCCTTGTCAGCCTCCTCCCTTGATGGGCAGATCAGGAAGCAGCAGCCTGCAGTGTCCAGTATACCTTATATTAAGATCAAACTAAGGAATACGAGGATAAAATACCATGAGGCTAGCCATCTGGAATTACAGTCCACCAACAACAGAACAAAAAAGAGAAGGAAAAATAAAATCTACTGGAAACACCAAAACTATCAATGACTCTAATAAGAAAACACTGGCATAATATCCAAATTTGTAGCAAACAGAAATTTGAATTTGCACATGCATGACAACATCTTATTGTTACCATTTTCACATCTGACTCCTCTTTTTCGATAAAGGAAGCTTTATTCAAACTTAACATCGTATGAAATGCACACAGCCCAACAAACATCTGACTCCTCTTGGGAGAACAAAAGCAACGACTAAAGGTAGCACGTACAATCAGTCCCTCTAACAAGAACAGAGATAATTCAAACCAACCAAAACAAAGAAGCGACTGATTCTCCACGGCACAGGAATGTATCTTTAACGACAAGTTCTAAATAGTTACCATCAGATTTTATCATCATGAATCATGATCTCATAGTAGGGCAAGTGGCTGAGCATAATGTAAGATAACTAGCCAAAATTTCGAGAGCAAAAAGTCGACATACCATGTAAAGGTAAATTCCTTGATGGGACCAATGAAGTTCTTAAATCCACAAAAACAGCAACAAACACACCACAGTTCCGCTGGTCCTAAATTCCAACCTATCGCACGTACAGAAAAGACACATCCTTGTCCAGTTATTGGTTGAAATGAATCTGTACTAACACAGACAGCCTATATTCTGGGTCCAATCAACCATCTCAAATTCTAGCTCAAGTTCATCTAATAATTCAACCAAGACCAAACGTTAAGTATTAACGAAAGCTGAACTTCCCCCTAAGAAAAAAAATACCAATCCAACCCCAGGAATATCTCAAGAGTTCAGACCCACCCAACGCATATGAACAGCACAAAATTCCAACATCTTTTACTTACATTGGGTAAAACCCCGCTACTTCACAAATTCGAGCTCAAGTGCCAGAAAAGCAGAGAATCTCAAGCAAAGACCCAAAGCTCCTACATAATTGGGCAAATCAACGAACATAAGATGAGTAGCTCAAAATGAATCGCGGGTAAACCAGGCTTCGGCAAAGGTTTTGACTTTCCTCCACATGGAGCTCACATCACAGCAGAAGCTACCAAATCAACGCAACCCTTGCACAAAAAAGTCCCCATGAACAGCCGGAATTCCCCACCACATTGCGCCTAAATCACCACGAAAAAAACCCAATTCCCAGCAAAGCACGCAAACATTTGGCACCACGGAAGCCCCGCGCGAGCAGACATGCGGCAGCTCAAATTCCTCGCCGGCATTGCCCCCAGTAGAGGTCAGAGCCACACCGGAGCTCCCGAGGAAACACGAAAAACGCAAGCGGCGGAACCAAATTCCGTCCTCTCCTGCACAGACCCGCGCCCAGACCAGATCCCGACCCGCCAAAAAAAAGGAGGAGAAGATAAGCACGGAACCGCATTGCACGGGGGAGCAGCGAGGAAGGGGCGTACGGATCCGGACCTCGTGACGCCTTGGTGGCCTTGTCGCGGATGACGGTGACCTCGTCGACGATGGCCACGTCGCGGAACATGGCCGCCAGCTCCGCCTCCGTCATCTGCTTCGGCACCTGCCCCACGAACAGCTTCACGGAGCTCTCCTCCCTGCCGCTCCCGTCCTCCCCGCAGCCACCTCCGCCTCCTCCCGCCGCCGCCGCCGCAGCCGCAGCCGGCTGGTGCTGGTGCTGGTGCTGGTGCTGCTCCCTGTCGCCGCCGCCGTCCTCCGCCATTGGCTGGCTGGCTGGCTAGCTAGCTGGCTTAGGGTTTGCGTGGGAATTTCGGTTGGGCTGGTCGCGTAGGTGGCGGTGGAGGAGGCGGAGACGGAGTCGGGAGCAATTAATAGTAAATAAAATACTAGTGAATTAGGGAGAGCAATGGATATGGTATGGTATGGTAGAGTGGGAAGACAAGGTGGTGTGCTTCCTGTGATTTCCTTCTTTTTTCTTCTTCTTTAGTCCCAACGGTTTTCTTCCACCTCTCTCTCCTTTCTCTCTCTTTGCGTGTCTGTTTCCTTTGAAATTTGCTGCCGTTTTGTTTCTCTCATCTGTGAGATGATTTTAATGCAAGTGAATAGTCCGCTGATGTGACCTATATATAAATACCAGTTATTACATATGTCTTTGACTAATATAAATTAAATAGAACAAATTAGATATATAGAAAGTCTATAAAAAGTCTATTAAAGTACCAAGTCATCGCACAACTTCATCAACATTTAGAAAATCCTTTTACAAAACTATAAAAATAATGATTAACACATCTTTATTAACCCAAAAAGAGCAGTGCATATCGAAGCTTAAATTATATAGTAAATATAAATTTTGTCCAATACACACATCAAGCAAGCCATATCGATATTTGCAAGCTCAAGATTAAATGACCAAAGACAATAAAAACCATATTCCCTACTTACGATGTGAATAATGAAAAATATCAAACAACTCCATATCATACAATACTGAAAATTTTATATTTGCATGTAAAATTGACGATGTAAGTCGCAAAACATTAACGCAACATTCGAAGACTTGAATATTTGTCAATTCCGCCATCTCCAGATATAACATAGTAGTTATCAAGCACCAGATTCTAACCAATACGAATATTTACGAATTGATAGATTATAGGAATCAATCACAAAAGTAAATTGTCACCTTCTTCCTTCGTCACTATATTAGACACCTTTCATCTGATTGATTAATTGATGTAGCAATAATATATACACGCTCTACAAAATAGATGGATTGCTTTTATATCAGCTGAAGGTATGATTTGAAACAGGAGGGACGATGTAAAAAGCAATTAAAAGTGGTTGATTAAAAACATAATGCATAATAAAAGGGGTTGATTATGAGAGTTAACATGCAATTAAAGATAAATTTGTAGGGATCCAACTAAAATTATAAGCCACCAAATTATATGGGATGAATGATTCAGACATTCGGATTTCACAAACTCGTACCTTTTATATTGATATAGACATAGATATAGCTTAACCTAGTGAAAGTGCATCTTGGCCCTCTAGTGAGTTTTGATGATTAGTGACAAATGATTAAGAGACTGATATGTGCATCAAGTATGATCAAGTGATTTAGTCCCAAAAGTGATGATATAACCAGCGTTGATGACTCTTAAAAAGTTCTAAGGAAGGACGGTATGAAGAAACAAAAATTAAGGACTATTTTATAGCTCTTTTGGTGGTTCGAGCAATCACATTGAGTTAAGGAAAAGCCATACTATTAAGGGGGGCCAATATTTGAAAACCATTGAGATCGCGTTGCTAATACTCAATTAGAAATCAACTTTCCAATCCAAATATGTCTTTGAAAATCATCTCTTCTCACACTTTTAGTAAAAGTCAGAACCTCCGGGATCGTTGTTGGAACATCTAGGTTCCTTTTATGTGTGAAAAATTTGAGAACTCAGAGCCTCTGAGTTGCCCATCTATTCGGTTTTTAGGATGTTGGAACATCCAAAAATATCCTAGAATGTCCGAGTTCTAGTGCTGGAAAGTCTAAGTCTTTGAGTTTGAAAGTCGGGACTCCCGTAAGTTTCCAAAATGTCTGAGATTTATTTTAGACTTATTCTTTGAAATCTCATAATGTCCAAGTTAGTATGTCGGAAACTCCGAGTTTGCGTACTATCGTCACTCTGTTGAGTGCCTTTGAAATCTTGGAAGCTCCAAGTGCATCTAAACCTCTGGAAATCGGCACTGACCATGCCTTGTTCAAGACTATTCAATTTTTCAAGAGGGTGTGGGTTCCAAGTCAGAACCACTAACATGCTCCTATCCGCTGTGCTCTAAAAGTCGGAGTCTCTGGGTTCGTGCTAAGTCTCCAAGTCCGTTATTGGACACGCAATGTAGCCATTGATTTGAAAATTCAAAGTCTCTGGGTTCTTTCAAGAGTCCCCAAGATCCTTGCTAAACACGCAATATAGCCGTTGTTTTGAAATGTCGGAATCTCCGGGTTCATGTCAGAATCTCTGAGTTATGCTGATTTTGCACTAATAGCTAGTTTTTGAGGGGTTGGTTATATATACCCCAAGCCTCTCTACACGCCTAACTCTTTACTAATCCATTCATTTGCTCACCTGAGTGCTATTCCATATTTTCTCAAGCTCAAGTTGTCATCCTTGTAAGAAAATCTTTGAGGGAGAGAGAGATTGAGCCTTAATTGAGCATGAAGCAAGAGTTTATCCAAACCAAACTGATTGAAGCCTATTACTCTTGAGACTGTCATCTCCTAGACGGCTAGGAGTCGCTTGAGAGTCTTCAAGTAGATTGTAAATATCTCTAAGAAGTTTGTGAGGGTTTGAAACTCGCCTACCGCAAGACGAAGAGCTATCACAGTCAAAGGGGCTTCGCATCGGCAAGCCCTTTGAGGGAAGTGCACGATTCGGTTCTAGCTTCGATTTATGATCAAGCTTCCTCAACGGAGATATAGAGGCTCGCCAAATGTTTAAATTTTGACAACAAATCTTATATCTCCCGTGTGGTTGACTCTTTCCACTTCTTCATATGTGTTTCCTTACGCATTTTGGTCACTAGCATGTTAGAATTTATTTAGAGCTATAGAGTTGTATGTATAGAATTTACTTTTAATATTTGTTTTTGATAATTTCCTATTCACCCTCCCTTTAGTCGATAGTCTAGATCCTTTCATCTAGTCAAAATATAACTAATTGGAAATAATTTGAAGGCACATAGATCGCATGAATAACACATGAAACAGTATAAACCAGTCGTGTTCTTCATGGAAATATTTCGATTTCAGGATAAAACAAATATGTTTAACACTAAGAAGACGGTTTTATGATAAAATTGTCTTTTGGATGACCTCTACATTGATGAGACGGTGGCGCAATCTGTCGATGAGATGAAGGTAGCTATCGATTTGGTGGAGATTGACCTTGACGATCCGATTATATCGTACACGATGATATGCCTTAGCAATTGCTAAACCAATCTCCAATGGTTATTGACCTTGCCGTGGGCACGATCAACCTGAACAACGAGGTTCGAGTTCTTACAGGCAACCGAAGAACTGGCAAGAACTGTGCTAATATGCACTCGAAAATTGCGAGTATTAGATTGACACAAGAGCTAGAAGAAAGAGTTCGGGATTCCACTGGCGATCTGAACAAAGTGGTAGTCCCACACGACTTGTAGATGTAGAATTGTAGCAGTAGACAAAATAACTCAATGAAACCCATCTAAACATATGGACTCAGGGAACTTATGTAGAGGGTGGAGAGGAGGTGCTTGAATATCTCTAAGTTGCTGAAATTAAAAGATACATGGCCCTTGGCTCGATAAGGTGGCGCAGCACTAGGAAAATATTATAGACGAAATACAAAGTGGAAATTCGTATATTTCATTGAAGTCTTCATAGTCTATCATGATGGTTTTAAAGTCTTGAAATAGCTTGACAGCGACTCAACATCTCTCTTCTTGTTCCTTGTAGCACTGTTATCCTTCTCCTCACTTAAGCCTATGTTCCTGAGTAATATAACATCATCTCCTTTAGGCAGCATCATGGAGTTCATAGCAAATGATGGAACTCTAAGAAATGAATGTATCTGACAATTAAGTTACCGTGCTCGAGTTCATGTTACTAAACCCTGTAATATGGTTGTATCGGTGTTAAGGATGTCATCATCATACATGTATTTGCATCTAGAACTAGGATATATGTCATTATTTTTCGCTCATTTCGCCAAGATTATTCACACAAAAAATGCATTCTCTCTAGATTGAACTTTTTACTATCTAATCTTCCTTTTAAAAATTATAACTAACCCGAGGCTTAAATTATTTCTAGATATGACATTTTTGACCACCCTACAAGTTGTGGTGTGACAAACTAAGCTGCATGCCATGAAGAGCCAAATTATACTAGATCTAGCCACACCACCATCCTGGTGTAACCAAACAATACTGTCACGACACAAGATTAGGCCATGCTATGCTTAGTGATATGACAATGTTGTTTGGAATGGGTGGCATGGCCAATATGGCCTAGAAATAAGTTAGACCGGAGGTTAGTGTTTTTTAAAACAAAAAAGTGAACCTAGAAATTCAAATTGACCTTTCATAGAGAAATGAAAGTACGATTTGATTTCTACTTCGATCACAAAATCTCTAGCTTTCTTACACTCTTCTACCTTTCCGCGAGGGTAATAACTTTTATAGATTGTAAGCAATGAATCATATACATGTAATTTTGTGTTAACATAAAATTGTTAGTTTCTACCGTATCTATTCTTTTTTACATAAGTCACCTCATGTAAATTTCGACTATAATACAAGTGATGAGAAATGTCAACACACCGACCACTTCAAAGCTCAAATTATATGACACTTGCATGGTGCGATTTGAATGATGGAGGGCCAAAAAGTCATCCAAATTACAGCTAAATATGTCTACATATTAAATTATAGATATAGATTGATACATATAGCAAAATGTTTCTGTAGAAATAAAAGTAAGTGTTTTTATCAAAGAGTGCCAAGTGGTGTCCAATGGTGGTTAATATGCTATAAAGTCCTTGTGTTCTTCGTCGTGCTTGCTTGATGGTAACAACGAAAGTAACATGCCAACCATGAAATGGAGACTGAAGGAACCATGCCATCGTGGACAAGGACAGACAGGTAACAAAGGCACGGAAGCTCGCCAATCGGGACCCTCCCTGTCAGTCCTCCTACGAGGGAGCTGGCGTGTCACTCTCTTCTTAATCCATCTGATAGTAAGGGCAACTACTCAGGAATGATGTTGGGTGTATTCATGGAGAAACTGCTAGATACCCCAATTTTCTTGATTATCTGCAGGGCTATCCTTCGGTAGATTAACATATAGTGAAAAAAGATGTATTCTTAGATCAAATATTTTATATAAACAGTATGTGTTTATTCTGATGATGCCAAGTCCTCGAGAAACAAATGTTGCAAAAGGGAAAAGAAAAAAGAAAATACCCACATGGTGTACCTAGCAATCTGGATGATTATTCCATTGCTTTGGTATGTGTTAATAAAAGGGAAACACAGTGATGCACAATAGGGTGCAGAGTTGAAATGATTTTGATCACAGCTTCCATAGAGCCTGTCTCCTCTTCATTAGCTAAAATCTTTAACAAAAGACATGGTTCGGTCTTGGTGAACAGTTTATCTTTCTTCATCGTCATGTAGATACACCGTTAATCTGTTCCCCGTTAACATGGAGAATGGTGCATAAACGATGTCCGGGAATGTTACTTTCATGGACGCTCCAGCCCATCTCACCTGCGAATGGCATGATCAGTACTGCTGACATCTTCTTCCACGGTTAAACGGCTGCTAATATAGCTGAATGCATTACTTTGCTGTAAATAAAAGAGCATGTACCGCACACGGAGCAGCCGCAGCTCGGCCTATACCACGTTCTCAATATTGCCGCCCCACCTGGTCGAACTTTGATGTCATAATTTATATTACCATCACGACTGCTTAACACCTGGTGAGGTGTGTTGTGTGCGCGCATCTGCAAGTTGTAATTGATACGTTTCAAAAAATGTTACTTCTATTTGCTGCTTATAAGTACCTCTTGCTAGGTGGTAGTACTAATCACACGATGAAAACTATGGTTACCCTGGTGAAGAACATGACTAGAGAAGATGTCTAGAAACAGATAAGTTTCTCTCTTCTAGTGACCTTCGGGTCTCTGTAAATGTGTGATATCAGTTGACTCTTCATTATATTACATAGGATAATTACTGATGTAGAAGAAAAAAGAAGAGAAAAGAGAACAAAATTGACTTTTTATAAAGAGTCACTCTAACGCATAACTTAGTGTTTTTGTACGTGTTATATTTAATATTGATTTTTTCTATAAAGTTAGTTTAAGATATAATTCTACTGTTAAGTTATTTTATAGTCTGTTTTAGATAATGTGGAAGGACAAAAAGGGTGTATGAACGATTTTACCGACACTAAACTGACGACAGGGTATATGAACGATTCTACCGACACTAAACGATGGAACACGCTGGCAAAAACAAAGCCGCTCCAGCAAAATCCAGTTGTTCAAAAAGGGCCAAATAGAAATACGAGACAGGGCGGCGAGTATGCCACTCGGCTCACCGGTAATTGTTCCGGACTAACATGCCCACGAACTCTAGGCTGGCGTCCAGTGCAGCCACATGCCACAAGACTGTGGACCACCACGGCGCGCAATTGGCTGCGCACGGTCAACTCATAACCACCACCCAATACATTCTTTTTTAGCATCACCTACCTCATTAATCTATTCCTTTTGGAGTCCAACAAGATACATAAGAAAAATGCATGACAGGATAATAATATGGATACTCCTACCTGATGTTAATACTACTTGATAAAACCTGAAGTATGTAAATGTACGTGATATTCGTTATGTTGATGACATGTGGATGCATGGATCGATCACCTTTACGTGACATTAAAAAGAGATTTAGAAGAAATCCAGATGCACATAAGGAATTATCGTGTTTTTAATAGAGTGAATTACACTCGTGGTCTATAAACTTGCATGGTGTGATCATGTAGATCTAACAACTTGCAAATTGCACATTCAAAGCCGTAAACTTGTATAAGTGGGTCTTGCCCTGCCATCGGGCTTGATGTGTATAGCCTGTTGCTGAACGAAGGGTGTGGGGTGAGGCAGGTCGCTATTCGTGTACTCCGTCCTATTGGAACTTCGTACGCGTTCTCGTCGTTATGCAGAAGATGGTCGATGAATGCCATTAGCAAGGGAAAAAACAATGATGTGCATGCTAATTCCGATGGGTACATGCATGTAAACATAGATTGCTTTTCTTCCAGCATGCAGGTGTAGGTGTAGCATCAATTTGTGGCAATGTGCATCAAAACGTTGGGGACCCATATCACTATATCAAATAAGCTGCCACATGGGTGGAACAAAGGGGTAGTGGAGACAGTGGGGTCGCTGGAGGTGAAGAAAGACAAGAATGTTGGTGGAGAGAAATAAGAGGAGGTTGAGAAGTGCGGGGAATATAGGAGGCACAGTTGTGTCTCCTTCGCCTGAAGAGAGTTGTTACATCACCCAGCCATCGATCCCCAAAGGAGCATGAACAACAACAACGCTCCTTAGTCATCCCAAGGCCAAGGAACAGTCAGAAACAACCTTCTTTGAAATCTAAAACAGTGGTTAGAAACCCCATTCGCTGTTCATTCATCTTAAATCATAATTTGCCAGCCTTCCTAACCTCCTCCGGCCCCAATATTGATTCCATATTTTCCCTCCACATTCTCTTGTGAACACGCCACGCCTTTTATTCCTTACATACTCCCGCTTGAGTCACCGCTGTTGAGCCTTGACGAGGACGCTGGTTCACCACCTTTGACTGCCTCCATTGACACTACCCGCACTACTGCTTGTGTGTGGACAGCAGAAGTGACACACATGCACAAGATGGCAAGGAGGCGGAGCAAAGGGCACTACTAGCCATGGCCATGGAGACTAGACCGAGAGGAAGAGGGGAAACTGAGGAGAGAGGAAGGAGTTGAAAAAGAGAAGAGAAACGTGGCGTGGATGACATGTTAGCTTGCCACGTCGGTATCTTGTGCCACACCGAAGGATTTTAGACTAAACTGAACCACTTATACAAGTCTATGGCTCTGAATGTGTGATTTGCATGTTATTGGACCTATTTGATCGCACCGTGCAAGCTTATGGACCATAGATGCAATTTACTCTTTTTGATATGTAGTGTTTACAGCGACGTACTCGACCAGGGTGGGAAGTATTGAAGGTTTCAGTACCTAATGTTCGATCTAGGGCGCAGATGCGACGGTATTGAATGCAAATGCAGCCCAGGCAGGCCTAACCGGTGTTGCATGAGAGTCAGATAGCTAGATGGCAGAATCTACATTTGCTAGCTGGTGCGCAGACCAGCTCCCGGAGTGGCGGCCGCCGAGGGGTGCTGGGGAGTTCGCGGTTTGATGTCCCGGGTGCGCATGTACTCCAGGAACTGCCCCGGCAACTCCTCCAGCAGAGATTGGACAACGGAGACCTGCCCACCTACACAGCCCAGGGAGATAAATTGTCACTCAGGGTTGTTTCAGGTCAGCAGTACTATTATGTGCCCTTGTGTGCTTGATGGTAACAAGTGCGAGCGGATGCTGACCTTGGAACTCCCTCATGGGGACAAACTGGACGATGTCGCGCGTCGCGACCCTGCCAGTTGAGCTTTCCAGCCGCTTACCAAAATCTGCATCTAGGATCTGCCAAAGAGAATTGTCAGATAAACATAGGTGCTGCTTTATGTTCCAATCCTGACGTCCTTTGTGTACCATAGACTTAAACAAACTATGTCATAAGTAGACAAACTTTCTGGTACATGCAAGTTAATGCATGCCTGCAGCTTCATTGGACACAAGGTAGTACTAGGTACAACATGTAACAGCTCAGCCTCAAAAAGGAAACGAGGTGAGGTGTTCCCTGTTGTGATGCTGACAATGCATGGATACAGTTTATTCAAGACTAAGCTATTCAGAGAATGAAATCTTTATCACATATGAGGTAAATGCTTTACCCTCATTTGCTTGAAATCAGCATTTCCAACTCCCACAATGAGAATTGACAGTGGCAAATCTGATGCCCTTACAATAGAATCTTTCGTTTCTTGTTCGTCAGTGAGAACTCCATCCTACAAAAATGCTCAGGTGAATTTTATGAACTAACAGAGGTCACATGGGGTTATCTGATTACATACTGTGATAATGAGCAAGACAAAATATTTATTGTTTCCGTGTTGCAGGGAATGGCTGGCAATTTCTGCAGCTTTGTTGATCACGGGCCCAAACATGGTTGGCCCAGCAAGGGAAACACTGTAAAGAGTAGAGGAGTATGCTGACATGATGCCTTCAACTCCAACGACCTGTGATGGAAATAGAAAATTCCATAAACATCAATGACGGTCTAAGAAATATAAATGCTATCAGCTGTACAACTAGAAAATTCGTAACACCAATCTAAGCAATACAAATGCCATCAGTAGTAGTCTATATGTTGCTCTCTTTTTGTGGCAACATTCAGCAAGATTTCAGGAACAATACCACACATGATTACCACCATAGTTGTTGTGCCAAACGGCCAATAGGTGACATTGTGGCTATATTACAAGAGCAATGCCATTGAATGCAACAGGTCCCAAACACAAATGTTAAGAGTAAATATGTATAGTAGTAACTATGAAGGCGGATGGGACAGGGCAAATATGATAAAGACCATGACAATTTTGTAATCACGACATTCATAAGTCCTACATGAATCTAAATTCTGAATAAGCAATATCTGCACACAAACATTTGTAAGAGAAGACAAAAACAGGAGGGTAATTACAGCTGAACACAACTGGGCTTAGAGCACTACATTCTTGGTGGGAAGCTTTACTTGTTCTGTTAATACTTCTGAAAAATAAGGAAATAACTCATCGGGTACACAAATATCCTGAAGTTGGTTCATAGGGGAACGATTCATATTGGTAGCAATATTATATGGTATTTTATTTTCACAAGAAATTCATGCACATTTTGGTATTATTAAGGGGGCTGATGAAATTTTAACACAGATCAGACAAAAAAACAGAATTAACTCATGAGCCATGAAGCTCACCTCACAGTCATCGGTAGTTGCATTCAAGTTGAAACAGTGAGATATATATCCTTGTGGAATCTTTGCTCCAAAACCCCATGCAGGGAATCGCTTATCATTGTCATAAAACTGCAGAACTTCGCTAACCCCTAGTATTGCCTGGTACACCAAATGATTCAATACGAAGGTTTTCAGTTTCAGGAATATCTTAGCATGTCAGACAATCCCTAACCTGCTGGTACGAGTTTGGTCTGCCAGCGGGGTCAATGTAATGCAAAGACTGTGGTGCACGAGGGTCACCATTTGAAGCTGGAAACAAAAGGAAATAAAGCATGGATATAAACAACATATGATTGACAGAGCTAGAGATAGATAATTTAAGCTCACAATTAGAACTAACCAGTAAAATCTACAGCCACCATAAAATTGAGCTCAAAACCGCTGGAAATATAGTCCAAGAAAGTATGTTGAGCTTTTTCCTGGAACTTATCCAGGAACAACTGTCCTTTTAACTGAACACAGATTGGATACATCAAGAGAGGTTAGATTGAGTGAATTTTTTTGTTCAGTAGATTGCTTCATATAAGCAAAAATCTAACCTTCTTTTGTCCCTTATGGCTGTAAAAATTTGCTCCAGACTTTGAATTATATAGATTTTCAAGCTGAGTGATAGTTGTCTGGAGGGCCCTATTAGTCAGACAGGCAAGGGCAATAATTAAACTCGGGATCAAAGGCAAAAGATGTCAAAATATTTCCTTAGTCAACCTACCCAATAAATTCATGGTCACCACTGGGTTCGAAATCAAAACACTCGACTAGCAGTGGGTTATCCTGAAATAAGTAACAGATAAAAAAAACCATCAGATTAACCTTGAATTACACGTGCTAAGCAATGGCAACACAAATATTCCTATATGCAGAGAAATGTACTTGCCTTGCTAACAAATTGTTGTGATGTCAGCGTCACGGGCCTCCAAACAGGGTTTAAATTGTTATTGACAACTTCTGTTTTACATATAGGAACTACAGCAGCAGATTCTACCAGTCTTGATATTCTCAAGAAGGGATCCTGCAAAATAAAACATTTTTTTGGAACTGCAACCAATTGGCCACCTTATAACATTCTACTTTGCTACGAAGGAAATCATTCTACTTTACTATGAAGGAAGTTTTTCATACACTTTTGGAGAACATGTCCTTGTTATCTAGGTTCAGGCAATGGAATATCATCTCAACTGCCATCCTTGAGGAAGTAGTTTCTTCAGCATGTACTGTCATTGTGCCCAGAAGAGCATGTCCAGAACCACTTCGGAGGTTCAAAGTCAGGCTATGGTTGAACTTTGTGACGATCTGTGAAACAAGCAATGGAGTTCAAAATAAATATCAAGAGAAGACATTTGTATTTCTTTCTCTTCACCATTGCCATTTATTTAGAGATATCATATACTGCAAATAGATTTCTTATTTTTGGTATATGCATTGGATCCTGTAACTGATGTTGCACAACCTCAGATAAATTGCAGCATGCTTCCCCCAGAAAATCTTGTTGAGCCAAGTTCAACATCTGCATCAAACAACAACTGCAGGCTTCAAAGGTTGCATATAAAGTAACGGACTAGAAATTCTAAGCAGGCTATACTGTTACTGTGTTGCTAATGAAAATTTCCTGCAGAAATAGCACATGTAAGTAACTGAGGTAAAAGATAAAGCCTATCTAACACTTCCTAAATTTTTTTCTGCAAACCAAACAATTGAGACAATTCTACAGCGAGCTCATCACCCAGATTGTTTTGAGCAAATACTAACAATTCTGAAAGTTCTACGGCTTATTTTGATCACTTATGACTATGCGTACAATATTTATGTACACCTTGATACTTTTTATCTGTTGACCAGATGTTATGTTATGCAGGGGAGAAATAATGAGCTTACAAAGATGCATCGCATGTACACCAGCTAGCATGAACACATGTGTGTGGGAGAAAGCATGAGGTCCCAAGCATGTATAAAATATAATGTGTAATCTGGCTATTATATGTTTAACACCATTTACTCAATCCATTAGTCCAGGAGGGTTTACTCTTTGCTGGGCAAAGATACATCTCTATGTAGGATGTTTTGGTAGAACATAATGTACTTAATTTCTTTCCCACTTACTAGGCATCTAGACTATGTTTAACATACTGGCCCTTTTCTCCTACATGACTACCTTGTCTTGCACTGACCCAGAACCCTTTTTTTTTGAAAAATTACTTTCTATTAGCAGGAAGGGGTTAAAGGATTTACACCACCAAATGCGGCCAAATGACAATAACAAATAAATGGTGCAAAAAAACAAACTATGGCCTGACTTCAAGCATGGCTCCACAAATAATTAAGTTCAAACTGAATGGAAGTGAAGCAAAACCATGAACTAAGGGCACAAAATATACCTTCACGGGTATGCTATGGTACCTTGTGTCAATGTCATATATCCTGAATCTATCATGAGCCAAAAAGAACTAGCGGTAAGTACAAGCTTTATACAAGTGATATGTACACTTTTATATAAACTTACATGAGTGGTTGCACAATCTCAAATTGGTAATTTATCATAGCTTTTGTGATCCAGGAGGGTTCCAGTGAATTCAATATCACTTCAGTGCGGCCAATCTCTTCTAGCCTTCCATCCATTTTTGCGTAAACCACTAACATAGGATCACTCTACACCAAGTAAGCAGATTATAATTAAAGTTGGGGAGGATAGATACACAAACACAAGAAAAACAACCAAGCAGAATAAAACACCATAGTTTTTGGTGACACGTATATGTGTAAAAAAATTGAACACTGCAATGAAAACTTGAAAGTAGAATTACTTTGCATGTTTCTATTGTAGCTGGTGCAAGCCAACATATTTAAACATAATTACTGAATATAAGTAGTGGCAATGCAAGAATCTCTGATGTGCAAACACAGAAATCTGAAATAAAAGGACAGCAACCTATCATGAAAATTTGACTATTTGAAGATGAACTATTGACAATGAGGCATGTTGCTTTCTGGGTTGGTGCTTTGGCATGAGCATGAAGCATGTAAAACTTGCTTTCAACTATTCTCAGTAGAAGCCTTTTTTTCCTTTCGTTAAAACTTAATAACTGTATGCAAATAGTAGTTATTCCACTTTAATCGTTTCTCTTCTATTTCATAGAACTTAGAAGGCTAAGCTAGAAAATCATTTTTATTTGCCTTTTGTATCACAACTATGATCATAATACTACAAGGCAAATAAATGTCAATTTAAAATTTTAATTATGGTTCATGTGCACACTCTTTTGGTTCTAAAAAAGGGTGAAAACAGTAAAATAAAAAGGTATGCAACAGTCATGTCGGTACAGTATCACAAAATTACATCGCTTCACACACATTAAATTATCATTTTCGAGCAAAGAGCCAAAGAATATCCAACAGTGAGCAATACGTATTTCAGTTCCGGGATAGTTTAATTAATTTTATACGTTATGCTACAATAAGCTGTACTACTAAAATAGAAATAGGAATATAGAGATTGAATTGAAATGCTTGGAAAAACAGAATGGTGATTTGTACCTTAGAAAGAGCATCCATATTCCTCAACTTGGATGCTGAAAAAGATAACTGTAATGCAGGAAGATAGCAACATGCCAGTGCAGTAGATCAGATTGACATCCACAAATCCACTACCTGAGAAAATGTTGGCATGCAATGGCCACGAACTGGTGCTACAGTATCACCGGCCGGAACAGATAGGGCTTCAAATTCAAAAATAATCTCCAACTCTCCAAGCATATACTATCTTTGAACATGCATTAAAACCACTATGAAACAATTCTAACAAATCAACTCTAAATTACGGGAAAAAAAGACCACACAGCTCTTCTACCATTGTCACAAAGCATCATGAAGATATCTTCACATAGGCAGCATACAAATCATTGCAAGCATATACCTTTTTTGTTGAGAACCCAAACACACAGTAATATATAGTTTGAACGACTCTTTTTTATTTGAAAGTAATAGAGTTAATCCAATATAAAATACAAAATTAATTAATTGTTTTGTAAATTATAGGATGTAAAGTTTATCCTCCAAAAGTGCATGCACATTGGTACTGACCACACTCTGCCTAACATGGTTACGTTTGTAAAGCAAAAGGTTGATATCCACCACCCACTCCAACCTAATACGTATTTTGACCATTCCTGATCCACTTCCAGGAAATGCCTCGAGCGTCAAAAATTTAATCAAAATCAAAACGATATTTTCTGGACAATGCACTCGCCGTTTGAGGAACTGCATGTGGAAACTGAACAATATTACTTCAGTAGGATCTGCTTCAGGTCACTGAAAAATAGCGTGCCATCATGTAAAATGGAAATCCGAAAAAATAAATTTGCATGCGCGCAGTTCATGCAAAGAAGAGCATAATTCTACCAAAAAAGAAGGGAACAAACAGTGATTGAGGTTTGCTAGTGCTGCATAGTTGAATCAAATTTTTACTAAAAGTCTAAAGTCTGGCAGAGATGCATTTCCAAATTAATTTGATGAAAATCCACAAAATTAAACGACGCATCACTTGGTACCAAGCGATCTTTGTGAAAGCATACTTGCGGAAAAAAAAAGCACCAAAATCTAAGGATCCAGACACTCGTATCCCCAAAACTACTTAAAACCCTTCAGAGACAAGCACCGCCATTTTCCAAAATCCACTTCAAGCACAACTCTTCAGTAAAAGCCCCCAAAATTGGCACATAAAAATTGCCACAAAGCGAGTCACACTTGCCAAAAAAACAGTGCGATCAAACCAAAGCCAAAGCCCTAATTCACACGGACAGGACTTTTGCAATGCTGTAAAGGCTGGAGAGAAAAATCAAAACATCTAGTTCGTTGTAATTCAGTAGCGGATGATGAATTAGAATTTAGGTGTGGTGTAGACAGCATACATCAAAGTGTATTATGCAAAACCAAAGTACTTCACATGAGCCTAGGCAAAGGCTGTCGGGCTACCGACATGGCAAAACAAATTCGCAAAAGAACTACACAATCTTCAAAAACACGAGAGACACGGCGTGGTAAAACAAATTGACAAGATAACTACATAATCTTACGAACTAGGAGTAATAACATAGTGTAGTAGGGGATAATGCATTACTTTTTCTAGTTGTTATCATGTATTTGGTCAAATTTGCCTCGCTGGTTCACAACTGCTCTCGGCAGACTGCCATACCCGACACTTCTGCTCCACAACTAGCCAACCGCCAAAGACAATCCCCAAATCAATAGTCTAGAACAGTGAAGCAGTCAACTAATGGAACAATCAAATAAGAGGGATGGGGAAGAAAGAAAATAGTTCGGCGAAGGCCAAACCCCCAATCGCCGGATCTCAGGCGCCCATCCATCGTCCAAGACTAACTCCACCGCCTGCCTGCTGCACGGCTGCGTTCGCCTGCTCCCGCGCACCCTTCCTCACATCGATCTGCCGTCGTTCTGCCACCAGATGCCGCGTCGCCCTAGGCCGCCCCAGCCGCCTGGCCGCGGACGCAACAAGGGTTCTCACCTCTGCTTCTCTGCTTCTGGTGAGCTCGGTTGAGTCAGTCGATGGAATTGATGCCATCGGCGGAGCTCAATTTGATGGATCGATCAGTCAATAGATGGCCCACCTCTCACTTAATCTCTCAAATAAAATCCCATGGCCCAAACAGACAAACAGGAGCTCGAGCTCCTCTAATGGCGGGATGCAGCTTGTTCTGGTTCCAGGACCGCAGGACCGATCGCGACGAACCCACCCCCCCCGCCCCCAAAAAAAACCATTATGGCAAAGCGTCCACGACTAGCGAGCGCCATGCACTAGGGTTTTTCCGTGGATACCTCGAGGGGCGTGTAGAGGCCGCGGAGCGCGTGGCTCTGGAAGAAGTAGTCTACCGCTTCGTTCGCCCCGCCCTGCCCAGCCGCCGCTGCCTCCGGCCCGCGGCCCCTTGCGCCTCCGCTGGCGCCCACGGCCTCCATGCCGCCGCGCACGTCGCCGGAGCAGCACCCTCCCATCTTAATCCCTCTCCCTTCCTCCCTCCCTCCGCCTCCGAAGTTCAAAATTTGAAAACGGGTTGACTCGAGAGACGATTGCGATCGTAATCCTGCGCTTTGGGCTTGACCGCTTGAGGAAGTATTTGTAGGCTGAGTACACGATGTGAAAAGGTAACTTACACGGGAAAATACATGAGCAATCGGCACGAGAACGCCATGAAATTCCCTGAGCGAAAAAACGTTTGATACGCTGTTGCCGCTGCCATTTATACAAAAACAGTTAGATTATACCTAATATCAGCTGGCTTTTTATCCGTAAAATAATTGTTAATATAGAAAGAGAGAAAAAACTAACATATAATAGAATCTCTAGAATTAACTATATCTTTATACGCTACAATATTTAATATTGATTCTTCGCATAGAGTAAGTTTAAAAGACAATATTTAATAATCGACTCTAAATGATGTAGATATATGAAAAAGTCATCGGTTAACTTTAACTTTATAGATATCTTTAAGATATATTTTGGTATAACTAAGAGTGAAAGATCTACGAATCAACAATCAAACACACACGCGCATGTCAGAAGAGCGAGAACAACCAGATTACATCGAGCGAAGGATCAGGAGAGGAAGCTTTTCTTGGTTTAGAAAAAAAGTTTAGAAGTAGATTTTTCTAATACTAAAAAAACCACGGTATTGGCAATACCACAATTAGTAAAAATATAATATTTATGAGAACGGAACGTCTTAAAGTATTCAAAATTATAGTTTAAAGAATCATGATATGTAAATAAAATTCGAAAGATACTTTGCGTTCAAACAGAACTAAGGCCATTACGTCTTTCTTTTTGAGATATTGAGCCATTCCGTAATTTCATTTTTCGCATAACTACTTGTTCTTCAACATATCTATCTCAAGTTTGCAAGTGGTATCTATACTATATACTATACTTACTAAAAGACACAGTTTTTCTTTTCTATGTCTATCTTACAAAATGTACACAGTTCACTTTGTTAGATCATGCTAGCTCAAGATTGAACCACGCACAGAGGAGAATCAAGAATTGGGCATGAGTACCTTGATCGGATGAGCTTGCCATCTCTTCTTTCTTCTCTTCTTCTTCTGTTCTTGAGCTTCTAGGGTTTGGGTGATGCGGTACTGTTCTTCCCTCTGTTGGGTGCTCGGGTTTGATCAGTTGATTTTGGGGAACTTAGGGTTGAAGTACTTTTCTTAACGTTCACGGTTAGGGACTAACCCCTTATATAGAGCACCCACAGAGGGGGAACGTCCACCTGATATTTGGCTTAGGTCGGTTTGCCTCTGATCAGAGCAAACCGACCTCTTGGCCTGTAGATCAAATATCCAACATTCTCCCCCTTGATCGTAATGCTAAACTTACAAGTTCATTTCTCAATAAAATAATACACCAAGACAAAAGATTACAATGGCCAATATAAGGTACCACTGAACCTATGGACTATAGTACATTACTTTACATCAAAAGAAACTTCTTTAACTTAGGAGCTCCATAAACTTTTTCTCTTAAGCTTATACAGACTTATAGACTCATCCTTTGATAGAATAGTACACCAAGACAATAGATTACAACAGTCAATTAAGTACTGCTGAACCAAGTGACTATGGTTCCCATTCGATCTCAAAATGAGTCCTCTTATGCTTATGGGGAGATGGTGTCACAAAAGTTCCAACTATTCCAGGATCAAGGGCTTTCTACCAAACCCATGCCGGCAACATGTTCTTTGAATACATTGGGTGGTAGACCCTTTGTAAGTGGATCCGCTAATATTTGCTTAGTGCTTATGTACTTAATGCTTATTGTCTGATCCTGGATTCTATCTTTCACAACATGGTACTTGATGTCAATGTGTTTGGCAGCACCACTTGACTTGTTGTTACTTGAATAGATTACTGCGGGTTGATTATCGCAGTATAGGGTGAGTGGTTTAGATATGCTGTCGACCACTCTTAATCCCGGGATAAAGTTCTTCAGCCATACAGCCTGCCCGGTAGCCTCATAACATGCCACGAATTCAGCCTGCATTGTCGACGATGCAGTAACACTTTGTTTGGAGCTTTTCCACGATATAGCTCCTCCTGCGAGGGTGAAGATGTACCCTGACGTGGATTTCTTAGTATCAACACATCCCGCGAAATCAGCGTCTGAATAACCTATAACTTCAAGGTTATCAGATCTCTTATACGTGAGCATGTAATTCTTAGTGCCTTGCAAATAGCGTAGGACCTTCTTAACAGCTTTCCAGTGATCCAGTCCTGGATTAGACTGGTATCTGCCAAGCATCCCGGTTACGAATGCTAAGTCAGGGCGAGTGCACACTTGTGCATACATTATGCTTCCAATAGCCGAAGCATATGGAATTGACTTCATCTGCGCAGATTCATATTCATTTTTCGGATATTGAAAAGTCCCAAACTTATCGCCTTTGACTATAGGAGCAGGCGAGGCTGAGCACTTATGCATATTGTACTTTTTCAATACCTTTTCTATATATGCCTTTTGAGATAGCCCCAAGATTCCTCTGGATCTGTCTCGGTGAATTTGAATGCCTAAGACATAGGTGGCTTCACCAAGATCTTTCATATCAAATTTGGAGGAAAGAAATCTTTTAGTTTCCAGTAGCAGATTCTTATCGCTACTGGCTAAGAGTATGCCATCGACATATAATATTAAGAAGATGTACTTACTCCCTCTGAACTTGACATATACGCAATTGTCCACCTCATTTTCTTTGAAATCAAATTGTCTTATAATTTGATCAAACTTGAGATACCACTGCCTTGACGCTTGTTTTAATCCATAAATGGATTTCTTAAGTTGACATCCCAAATGTTCTTTTCCTTCCATAACAAAATCTTCTGGTTGTGCTATATAAACGTCTTCATATAAGTTACCATTCAGGAATGCTGTTTTAACATCCATCTGATGTAACTCTAAATCATAATGAGCCACAAGCGTCATGATGATCCTGAATGAGTCTTTAGAAGAGACAGGTGAGAAGGTCTCATTATAATCAATGCCTTCTCTCTGTGTGAAGCCTTTTGCTACGAGCCTTGCTTTGAACCTTTCGATATTCCCCTCGGAGTCACGTTTGATTTTGTAGACCCATTTACAGCCTACTGTTTTGGCTCCTTCAGGAATTTCTACTAAGTCACATACTTCATTTGTACTCATAGACTTCATTTCATCTTTCATAGCGCTAAGCCATTCAGATGAATATTCACTTTCCATGGCTTCCTTAAATGAGGTAGGATCATCGTCCAATTCCAACTCATTCATATCTTCACTCATATAAGTGACATAGTCACTAGGAATAGCAGGTCTTCTGACCCGTTGTGACCTTCTAACGGGTTCATTATTTGGTACATTAGTCACAGCTGGAGGCTGCTGAGTCTCTTCTATAGGAACATTATTAAGTGTGACCTCTGAAGTAGTCACAGGGATCTCAGCAGGTGTTGCATTAGAAGTCCTCTCAACTGGAGGTGCAACATCAGCATGCACTGGGAAAATAGGTTCTTGAACAATAGGTATCGGAACGTAGTCCCGCTTTTCTTCCAAATCTATTTTTCTGGGTGTCATGCTCCCCCTGATCATATCATCTTCCAAGAACACAGCGTGTCTTGTTTCAACAAACTTAGTGAACTAATTTGGACAATAAAATCGATATGCCTTAGATTTGTCAGGATAACCAATGAAATGGCAACTGACTGTCTTGGGGTCTAATTTTCCCATATTTGGATTGAAAACTCTAGCTTCAGCAGGACAGCCCCACACATGAAGATAATTTAAAGTCGGTTTCCTCCCAGTCCATAATTCATATGGTGTCTTAGGAACTGATTTACTGGGAACCTTATTAAGAACATGTGCAGCTGTCTTTAGAGCTTCCATCCATAGATTGATGGGTAAAGTGGAGTGACTTAACATACTTCGTACCATATCCATAAGAGTGCGGTTACGTCTTTCAGCCACTCCATTTTGTTGATGTTCGCCCGGTGCAGAATACTGGGCTACTATGCCATTTTCCTGTAAAAACCTAGCAAATGGTCCAGGAATTTGGCCATAAGGTGTATGCCTTCCGTAGTATTCTCCACCACGGTCAGACCTTACAACTTTAATCCTTTTATCATGCTGATTTTCAACTTCAGCCTTGAAAACTTTAAACTTGTCCAATGCCTCAGATCTTTCTTTGATAGGATAAATATATCCATAACGAGAGTAGTCATCAGTGAACGTTATGAATGAATCAAAACCATCCACTGACTTTACATTGAATGGACCACAGATATCTGTGTGAATTATCTCTAAGACTCCCGTGCTTCGATTTGCACCTTTCTTGATTTTTTAGTATATTTTCCTTTGATGCAGTCAATACAATGATCAGTGTCTGCATCTGAGAAATCCAGAGGATGAAGTATTTGCTCTTTAATGAGACGTTCAATTCTCCCCCTCGAAATATGGCCTAAACGACAGTGCCATAATTTCGAAGAAGTCTCATTATTATTTTGTTTCCGTTTGGTACCGATGTTATCTTTTGAAGAGGAATCAATGTCATTAATGGTATCACTGAGGGAAACCAGATAAAGTTTATCTTGTCGGATGGCAAGACCAACATCTTTATTATTATATATAATTATACATCTCTTGTTTCCAAAGTCACAGTGAAAACCATCATCATCTAAACATGAAACTGATACTAAGTTTCTTCTCATAGAGGGTACATAGAGAACATTATGTAGTCGAAGCGTGAATCCGGTATGGAGTATGAGTGAAAACTCCCCAATTGCCTCAGATTCAGCCTCTACTCCATTAGCAACTCTAATTCTTCTTTCCCCTCTTCTTAGGGTCCTCTTCATATCGAATCCCTGTAAAGAATTTGCAACGTGAATTGTTGCTCCTGAGTCAACCCACCATGTATTGGTGGCATAATCAGTATACAGGGACTCATCTATGAATGAGATAATATCAGTACCTTTCTTATTGAGCCATTTCATAAAGCCAATGCAGTCTTTCTGAAAATGCCCACTTTTCCCACAAAAATGGCATCCTTCTGGATCCTTTTCATTCGCATTAGGAGCCTTTTCAGGTTTATTCTGCTGGGATTGCTTAGAAGATTGCCCCTTGTTTTTGAACTGAGCAGGCTTAGGCTTAGTGAATTTCTGATTTTTCTTCTTCTGAGAGTGCTTGAATTGATTGATGTGCTCAATTTTGTCAGCTCTAAGCCTTTCTTCTTCTTGTACACATCTGGCCATCATTTCATCGATGCCCCACTTCACATCCATAGCATTATAATTGATTGTGAATGGAGAAAACTCCTGGGGCAAAGAAGACATAATAAAATGGACAAGAAAACCATCTGAGATTTCCATTTCCATTGTCTTAAGCTTGGCGGCCATGTGACATTTCTTCATAATATGTTCCCTTAGACTTCAGACGGATCATATTGTTTATCAACAAGCCTTTTGATAAGGCTAGTTGCATAAACCTTAGAAGAACCTCTAAACTGGTCCTCAACTTTGGTAAGATATTCTTTAGCAGTCTGGGAGTCAGGAATAGCTCCTCTTATGCTGATATTAATGGAGCTCTTAATCACCATGAGGCACTTACGATTCGACTGCTCCCACTTAGTCTTTTCAATTTCATATTCCTTTTTCAGAGAATTATAATTTTCATCATCCTCCTTAGGTGCTTCAGGAGGATCATTATAAAGAGCATAGTCGAGATCCAGCAAAGCCAGAGTAATCTCGAGCTTCTCTCTCCATGAAGCATAATTGCTTCCATTTAGTTGCTCAATGCCGTTAATTATATCGGCAATTTGAGAGGCATTAGATGCTACATAAAGAAAATTAAATGCTTTAGTAAGCATCATTATAAACTTCTTTTATTGATCAAATCCACATCAGCTTTGGCCAGAAATGGATAGGAACAATAAAATTTTTGCGAACAGGTATTCACTAATCAGCTTTGGCCAGAATAATGAATACAAACCACACTTAAAATTTTGTATATAAACTTCTTTTATTAATCTAGTCCATATCAGCTTTGGCCAGAAATGAACAGGATTAACAAAATTTTGCGGTCACATATTTGTCAATCAGCTTTGGCCAGAATGACAAATATTGACCACACTTAATTAGAGAACTAATTAATGATTTTAATATTGCAGCGGAAAAATAAGTTTCAAGCATAATTTAATGATCATCATAATCTAAAGAGACTAATCATAAAATCTTAAAACATGATATGAAGTTATATTAAATAAAGCACAAGATAATCACAAAGTGTTTTTTTTAGGAATAATGAATCATAACATAAAATTATAACAAAACATAAGAAAATTTCTTAATTTCTTAAAAAAATTACTGAATATATAAAGGGCATGAAACGTTATACATATATATATTTATTCATTATTTAGCTTTTAGAGAAGATTTATTCAGCCCTAATTTTTTTTTAAACTTGGGCTAAAAAGCCCTTCTTAATTGGGCTCAGGTCGGCCTGTCCGGCTTCTTTTTACTCCGCGTGGGCCCTGGGCCGGGAATTAGCTGTTCCCGCACCGGCCTCTTAGCCCATCCGGTCGCTTCCTCCTGTCAGCCGCTGGATCGCGATCGGACGGCCGAGAGCGCTCGGGCGAGATGATCAAAACCACCGAGCCGACCGACTCCCCCTAAACCCTAATCTCATTTCTCTCCCTCCCCTTCTCTCTCACCCGTGAGCGGCGGCAGGGGAGTAACCGAGCGGAGCGCCTGCCTCGGGGAGGGTGATGGCGGCGCCGTTGAGCTCCTCTCGCCGGAGGCGCGTGCGGCTTCGGCTTGCGCGCGTCTCCGTCGAGCGGTGCTTGGCGGAGCCCTTAGCGAGGCGGTGGTGCAACGGCGATGGCGCACGCGGCCGGCTCCGGCGTGGCGACAAGCGCTCCTCGACGCGCGCTTGAGGGAGGACGGCGAGCAACCCGGCGCGGTGGACGGGCGAGGCCCGCTCGGGCACGACCCCGAGGGTCTTCATCGGACTAAGGCGGCGACCACGGTGGCCAGCGGTGACCACCGGAGCCCTAAAGGTAAGTCCACCGCCTCCAATTATTTGCTTTAGTGTTAGGGTTTCTCAATTTTGGGATTTGGGGATTTTGGGGAATTAGGGTTACGGGATTGGGGATTCGCTTAGGATTTCTTAGTTTTCCCCAATCCTCTCCTTCTCATTGCTCAAAACCGAAATCAGTGGCCAATTAGCTCATGTTTTGTTCAGTTGCACTGATTAGGGTTAAGACTTAGGGGATTTAGGGCTAAAGCATAAAAATGAGACTTAAAAGGAGTTAAACTTAGAGCTAGGGCGCTCTGATACTAATGTTAGATCATGCTAGCTCAAGATTGAACCACGCACAGAGGAGAATCAAGAATTGGGCATGAGGACCTTGATCGGATGAGCTTGCCATCTCTTCTTTCTTCTCTTCTTCTTCTGTTCTTGAGCTTCTAGGGTTTGGGTGATGCAGTACTGTTCTTCCCTCTGTTGGGTGCTCGGGTTTGATCAGTTGATTTTGGGGAACTTAGGGTTGAAGTACTTTTCTTAACGTTCACGGTTAGGGACTAACCCCTTATATAGAGCACCCACAGAGGGGGAACGTCCACCTGATATTTGGCTTAGGTCGGTTTGCCTCTGATCAGAGCAAACCGACCTCTTGGCCTGTAGATCAAATATCCAACACACTTAGCTCTATCCGATCAAATATATCAAAGAGCTCATATTGATTTAATGGTCTGCCACTGTAACATCCCTATTCTAATCACTTGCTAAGTGAGCATCATTAGCATATGAGCATGCCTTAAAATTTTTGAATTAAATGTGAGAAGATTTTTGTTTGAAACTGTTTGAATTGAAGCAAATCTGAAAAGAAATGCAAAAGAAAAAAAATAAAAACCTAAACTAACCCCCCCCCCGATGGGCCACCCGAGGCCCATCTTTTCTTCTCGCCTGGGCCTTCCCCCTTCTCCTGCCCCACCCCCGCTTCTTGACCTGGCCCGCTCCCTCTCTGCTGCCCTCCTCCTTTCTGCGACTGGGCCTCGGCCCAGCTTCTTCCCTGCGCCAGCCCACCTGGCCCACTCCACCGCGGCCGCCCCCTCCCGTCCTCATCCTCTTTCCCCGGGGTGCTCGCCGCCACTCCCACACCTCGCCACCGAGCAGCTTGGCTCGCCGCGCCTGCCACGCGGGTGCCTCGGTGGCGAGCTCACCGTGCCGGCCGCCCCCTTTAAAGCCCCCGGTTTCCTCTCTCTCTCCCTCTCCCGAACACCCACCATCCGAGCTTCGCCGCGCCGCCGCCCCGAATCCTGCGGCCGTGCCCTCCGCTCCATCCCGGCCGCCCTGCCGCCTAGCTCCGCCCCTTCACCCTCCGGTGCCACACCGCTTCCCCGCACCGCCCTCCGCTCCACCCCGTCCCACCGAGCTCCGCCACCGCCTCGGCTTCGCGCCACCCGAGCCAGCCGCCGCTCGCACCGCCCGACGCCGCCCCCAAGCCGCCTCGGTGCCTCGCCGCGCCGCCCTTCATCGCTCCCCCTCCCCGCCGGCCACGCCCCTCCGGTAAGCCACCGTCGCCCTTCCCTGCCCCTCCTCGCCGCCGGCATCGGCGCCACCCCGGCGGGACCGAGCCAACGGCCGGCCATCCCGACCGGTGTGGATTATGGCATTAATGCCCTTTTTAACCAGTTAGGGCATAATTAATGCCTATTAAATGCTAATGATGGTAATTAATTTCAAACCATGATTAATAGTGTAATTAATGACAATAATTACTGTTCCGATAAATTTAATGCTAATCATTAGCAATTAATGCTCACCGACACATTAATGACCCTAATTAATGATCAACAGTGTAATTAATAAGTTCATTAAATATGTATCTATGACCAGTGGACCACACACGACAGATTTAATAAAAATAATTAAAAGAAAATGTAAAATATGACAAGTGGGCCCCACTTGTCATTGACTCAGTCAAACTTGGTCAAAGTTGACCATAGGGCCCACCTGTCAGCCTCTAAGGTTAAAAATGAATTAAGTAATAAAAATAATTATCATTTAATATTTATTTTTATTTACTAAGAAAAATACAAAAATTTAAAAATTGATTAAATCTTAGAAAATTCATTTTTAATTAGAAAAATGCAAATAATATATCAAAATATTCAGAAAAATGAGAGCTATTCAAATACATCATTTTCATACATGTTTGCATGCTAAGAAAAACATAAATTGCTAAAAACTCAAATTAGGGTTTCCCGATTAGCCGGAAGTCGTCGGGTCGCTATATCTGGAGCGTTCGGACTCCGATTAAATTGATTCCACTTGCATTAGTCGTTATTTTGCATCCTCTATGCTATGGCATGCATTTCATCCCATGCTGATGTTCAGCATTTCAATATTTATGTTTATGCCCTTTTTCCGGTGTTTTCATTCTTCTTCCTTAGAGCCAGAAGGTCCCGAAGAGGACGACCTCGATCACGAGCAGAGTGTAGTTGCAAAGCAACAAGGCAAGCAACCCCTTTGACCATATTGCAACCACCTAATATTTGCAAAGTACTATTTGTTTTCAAATTCGTTATTGCATGCGTTCAAATTCTACTTTTCGTTAAGTATTAACCATATTGCTTTGCATGAACTTACTTTGTCGCTCAATCATGCCACTACCAACCCAACCTAACTAGAGTAGTATAGTGCATACCTTTATACTGCTTATTATATTGAATATGCTTAGACATGTAAAAGTCGTAATTCCTTGGATGGCAGACACAACACAATACTCTGGATGGGTTAGGTGGTAGGTGGGATTCACCGAGAACTGTCTAATGAACTTGACTAATAATTATTGGGTTAAACGAGAGGCCATGGCTAAGAGCATGGTGGGTTGTCTCGTTTTCTCACAAGCACCGGTTCCCATGTATATTGACCCAAGAATTGCGTACTTCTACACGGGTGGGATAATGAACCACCCATGACTAAATAATTTGCCTAGACTTAGAGTATGAGCTGCATTAGTTCACCGTTTCCATTTGTCGTGTGTGTGAAAAAGGGGATGTGGTGTGGTATCTCAATATAAGGGTGGGGTGGACACACGGTCTGGGAGACCGGAGATGTACTTTGATTCACAACTTATGGGACCGTGTCGCAGTTGCGGCCGGACTGGCGTACATGGAATGGCCCGTAAGGGTGGCTCATACCTAGGTCGAAAGCATTGTAACAGTCGTGTTCGATCACCCTCTGCTAGCACACCTCGTGAAAGTGTGTCCTTGGTCTAGCGCTAAGAGACGATCGATACGTGTAGGTAAAGATGTACACCCCTGCAGGGTTTGAACTATTCGAATAGCCGTGTCCGCGGTTATGGATAACTTGGTGATTACCTACATCGAATTAGACAACTACAACCATAAATCTAAAACTTGCCCACTCTAAGGTTGAGGTGTAGCAATTGCTTCCTCCCCGGGTGGT
The DNA here is from genome assembly GCA_019208055.1 of Stipa capillata. NCBI lineage: Eukaryota > Viridiplantae > Streptophyta > Magnoliopsida > Poales > Poaceae > Stipa > Stipa capillata. The sequence continues at coordinate 222,008 of JAGXJF010001092.1, forward strand.
TGAGGAAGAATCGAGGGTTTAAGTGTTCGATGGTCTGCAATAGAATCTTATCGTGAAGAGTTCGACTCCTCTCCTTTCAAAGGTACTCTAGTAGTCGGCTTTCATCTACTTAAAGAATATTGACAAAGTTAAATTAGCTTTCCGCAAAAGGATCCATAGATAACCCTGTTATTGACACTTGTTGCATCTATTATTAATTTCCCCTTGTAAGTCTTACTGAGTACAATTTTTGTACTCACTCTGCAATCGTTGACATTTTTCTTGCAGAGGAAACCATCCCCTTCGAGGGTGGTTTCTACGTAGAGATCGACGCCAATGACGACTAGTCGCTGGAGATCCCAGGCAGTGGTCCTGCCCCTGGGATTTGGCAGCTCATTTTGTTCTGCTGCCACCTTTTGGCCCGACCTTTTGGCTTCGTAGCCTTAATTACTCTTCCGCTGTGTAGTTGGATTTAGATCTTCGGATCCTATGTGTGAATATGTTGTTAAGTTTCAAGAACTTATAATATTGCAGTTTCTGTCGTAGAGTTACTGCTGTGGTATCTGGTTGTTCTCGCCTGCCTCATGTGCCTTGCGTGTATGTTATTGAAGCACATGATGCGGGTAGGGTTTCAGAGTCTATATCATAGAGTTGTTAGGTTTAATCACCCCCTGTGAAGTGACTCTTGTACTGAGAGATTGGGAACTATATCATCCTACTGCAGCCGATCATTAATTTGCTGGGACGAGTTTGGGATTGACGTTTCGGCTCAGTAGGAAAAGAGTGAGGAGGCCATATCACCCTACTCAACCCGTGCAATTGTTTGCCAGAGCGAGTTCGAGGTTGACGTCTCGGGCTATTCGAAGCCATATCACTCCACTCCTCTTGGAATTGACACCCAAGGGTTGAGGTCAGGGTTGACGTTTCGACTTAGTGGGTGATTTTACTTAAATCTCTCTGTTATGGATTTTGGGTCCGGACAGCCACCAAATCTGATGGCTATTCTTATTTGAAGTTGATAGATAATTATCTACCATTGTCATTCACTTAAAGTTGATAAATAATTATTCATTATTACCCGTCACTTAAAGTTAATAGATAATTACCCATCATTGCCATTGCTATGCCCTCCAGAGCTCCTCTTTTCTTGAACCTGCGCCTGCGCCGCGCTCCGGCCGTGCCCGTGTGCCACTGTCATCTCCTCTTCGACCCGATGTAGTATAGATTATGTTTTTACACTACATATTGTGAAACATGTGATTGCACGTGCTTATTTGCTAGTACGGTTAAAAAGCACAACATATCAACTCATCCAAATGGGACTAACTCCACGTGCCATGTCACGCGCCTGGTCAAGCCCTGACGGGCACAACACACCCCGATGACTACCTACCCTGTTGGGGCGTCGCCGACACCAATGTGATCGTCTTTGTCGTGTCTATGCATCCACGTGTCTCCTTGTGCCATCATGTGGCCTTTTTGTCAATGAGGGCCATTGGACTCTGTCGCGAGGATTTCACGGCAATACTCATTTTTATGTAGGATTGGGGGCGCAAGAGGATGATCCGAGGGCGGTTCACACAAGCAATTTACCCAGGTTCAGGCCCTCTATGGAAGAGGTAATACCCTACTCCTGGTGAATATCTTCCTGGTCTTATGTGATGGGCCTGATGGGCCGACTCCCTGCCCTGGGCCTATCCGGAGGGGATCCCTCCGTCAATAGCCCCCGAGTGCTTCAGGGGCTTGATGCAGGCGTCATCTGGAGGGCGAGCTGCGCGCCTCTGAATCGTCTATGAAGAGACCTTGATGGACTCCTGAAATACCTGAAAAGGTTAGGTTTGAGCTAATAGCGGAAATAGTTTTGGTGATACCCGCGTTTGACGGCTGGGGAATCGGCTAGTAGCCCGCTAGGAGGCGTATCATGAATTCCAGGTGAATTCGACCAACGTCTGGGCTTATCCGAGTTGATCGTTGCCAGCTTGTGCCCGTAGGGGAAACGCTTTCGAAATCGAGCCTCGAAACCGAGTCTTTGAACTTTGGCATTTGGTTCTAAGTCAGAGACCGTCTTGTGCCGCTGGGGATGCCGAGTCCGTCCTTAGCTCGGGTGTTGCCGAGTGACCCGTTTGCAGAGCTGGTCTACTTTAGAGCGGTGCGGTCGGTGCGCCTCGGGCCTGGCGGAGTCGGTGCAGCCTTTGTGCCGCAACTCGGCGGGCCGAGTCCGACTCCAAGCTAGTTCATCGACCGCATGCGTGGTCACCTGGTCCTGCCGAACCTGGTCAAAGCCTGCTCGCGGTCACACGAAACGTTACGACTGCCGCATTAAATGTGCTTAGTCGACTGGACAGGGCGCTTGGGGTGCCGGGTCGCGATGATTGCGCCTCGAGTCCCGTGCGAGGCGTGCGCGAGGCGGCCATTGCCGCAGTGTTTCGTGGCCACGGGGAGCGCACTATCCGGCGGGCGGTTCGTCTCCCTCTCGTATAAAAGCAGGCGCTGAGGAGAGTGGTTCCCATCTGCCTCTTCATTCTCTTCGTGCACATTGTCATAAACCACTGGAGTCCGCCACTGCGCATTGCTTCCATCCCTACTTCCAAAACTTCCTTCTCCCACGAGTGTCGACCATGTCCCGCGCCGACAAGCGCAAGAAAAGCGACGCCTCCTCCGCCTCCGCCGCCACCCTTTCTGATGGGTGGAAAAAGGGCGACTGGGTCCCGTCGGTAGTGACCGACCGGATCCTCTCGGGCTTTGCCGACGAGGGGATGCTCCCGCCTCGGGCGATTAGCAACTGGAGGGAGCCGTACCGGGAGGAGAAGCCCGCCCCGCATGAGCATGAACGGGTGCTGCTCATCCCGTTCATCGAGCGGGGCTTGTCGCTGCCCCCTCATGACTTCGTGCACGGGCTGCTCTTCTTCTACGGCCTCCAAGTCCATCACCTGAATCCCAATGACATTCTGCACATCGTGTGTTTCTTCACGCTATGTGAATGCTTTTTGGGGACTCAGCCCCATTGGGGGCTATGGAAAAAGATTTTCATGGTGAAGGCGTAGCCGATCAAGAGCGCCAAGCCGTCCAGCACGGAGATGTCCGAGGTCAACCGACTCCTGAGGAAGATCCAGAGGCTCCAAGAGAAGGGGCTCACTGTCGTCGACCTCATCATCACCTGATTGAGTCGGCGGATTCAACCACTTCAAGTTAGGGCGCACCCGATGTGGGAGTTCTCGGGTGCTTCTGACTCGACCAGGATATCGGCCAAAGGGCTCTCGGATCAACTCTTCATTGAGCTCTTGAAGAGTTTGACCAAGGAGCGCTCCGGCCTCAACAGGGCGCCGCACGTGGTGCCCTTTTCTGCCGCCAATCCTCCGCCCACCGTAAGTCTTTTGACTTCCGAGTTCATTCCTTCATATTTTTTCCTCGGGTTCTCTTCTGAATCCGAGTCCTTTTTGTCGCAGACCTTGCTGGGCTTGAACTCCATGCCACCCCTCCCCGAGCAAAATCCGGCTCCGAGAGTCCTGAACGACGTGGAGGTCGACGAAGATGCCCCCGAGGGCAGGGACTCAGAGAAAGGCCAAGACCCAGCGGACTCGGGCGACGAGGTCCAAGAGGTCGAGCCCTCAACCTCTTCGGCTCCGAAGCGGAGGTGGGCGGACGACGCTTCTGGCTCCGGAGCCTCGCGGGCGTCGGCGGAGTCGGCGCAAGTGGAGTCGGCTTCCAAGCGAGCGCGGGCTGAAACCGCCAGCCCCGTGGCGCAGGTTGCTGTCCGCGCTTGTACACCGGCTGCCGCCCAGTCGGCGCCTTCTACCTCCGGGGTTCCGTCCGCCCCGGGAAGACCGAAGAAGAAAACCGTGGTGAAAGTGATTCCCACGACCACCAGGTACGTCACTTTTTGGTTTGTCTTCCGCCTTTCGGTTGAACGTAATGCTGAAGTCAGTGTGGGACTTTTGCCATCGTAGCATCCAGAGGAAGCTTTCCGACAAAGGAGACCTCCAGTCTGGCGCAGTCATGGGGGCCGACTCCCGTTCAACAGACGGAGTCGGTTCTCCCGGCTCCGACTGTGGTTGTGCCCGTGGGGCCGACTCCCGTTCAACAGACGGAGTCGGTCGCGGCGCTAGAGTTAGACGTGGGAGCCGGGCCAGCCGTGGCCCCGACTAATGACCCGCAGCCCCTGCCAACTCCAACAAGCAGGCCGTCCTTGGAGTCGAACACGGCGCTGGCGACCGCGGCTGGTGCCGACTCCTCCGAGCCGGCGGACGTGACCAAGGGCCAGCCCTCCACCCACTGTGCTGCCATGGACGTCGCGGGAGCCGTAGCCTCCGACTCCTTGTCGATGGAGTGGAGCCTTACGCTCGGTCAGCCGAGTGGCACTGCTCCCGTCCCGCAGCTCATGCCTCCGACTCGCAGCGTGCAGGAGTGTGCGGCAGCGCAGGAGGCCATGCGGCGAGTTGCTGCCCTTGGCACCAAGCTGAGGGAATTCGTGGACGTGGCCAGCACGCTGGCGGACTCGGCCAGCATCTTGGAACATTCTGTCGGAGTAAGTCTTCACACCCGAGCTTTACTCCCTTTTCTTTTTTGCTTTTGACGCTGGGGGCACGGTCAGTGCACCCAGTGGGTGTAGCTCTCGAGTCTCTAGTCTACTATTTGAGTCAGCTTGAGACTTACTGACTCGAATCTCCCTTTTGCCCAGGCGGTGGTCCAACTCGGCGGAAACAACCAGGCCCTCATGGAGAGGAACACCTCCTTTGAGAAGGCGCTCACCGATGAAAGGGCCGAAGTCGGCAGCTTGAGGAGAAGCTCGCCGCCGCTGGGAGTAAGTATCCGGGTCAGTAGTTATTTGCCTCGAGATTTTGTTGGTTTTAATCTTTCTGAGTCGGCAGACATCGAGGCCGAAAACGCCTGCCTTCAGGAGAAATTGAAGGTCTCCATCTCGATGGCGAGGGCGAGGGAAATGATCGACGCTCGCGAAGCCGAGCTCCATGACGAGCTCAAGCAAGCTAGTGAGAGCATGAAGACCGCCGCCTTGCTGCAGTTGGAGCATCAGCAGATGGCGGAGCAGTTCGAAGAACTGAAAGCCACGAATCGCGAGCTGCAGGAGCAGGTCGACAGCTTCTACTTGAAGATGACCAAGTCCTAGAAGCGGCATGCAGCGGCCATCGTCGAGTGGGAGAAGCGCGAGGCGGAGCTCATGGGGCACCTCAAGACTGCCAATGAGACCCTGCTCGGTAAGCCTCGGAGTCCCTTGCCAGTTCTTTCACACATTTCCTTGTCAGTTTCCTTGCAATAACTCGCACCCAGACGCTTGCCCAGAACTGGAGGAGCAGGCGAGACAAGCGGCGCTCTGACTCCGGGTGCTGTCGAACCCGGCTGAAGCGGCTCTCGAGGCGTTCTGGACATCGGAAACAATGTCTAGTTGCGTCGTCACTTTGGAGGACCGACTCCTCCAAGTGAAGAGCCTGGTGCAAAGCATGAAGTCGGCTTCGCAAGACCTCTGCACCATGCTGTGGCCCAGCGAGGAAGCGAGCTCCAGCATTTTCACCCTCGCCGATAAGCTTTCGCAAGGCTCGGCGGAGGTGGAAAAGTGGAAGGAGTCGGCGACACGCTTGGGAGCTGGCATGGCGCTGGCGATGGTGCTGGCACACCATCCTGATGCGGACGTCGACAAGATCTTCACTGGAGCTCCACTCAATGCAGAGGGCGAGCCGGTCAATCCCGTCGAGCTGCTCCCCGAGTTCACCGCGCCGCCAGCCGGATCGCTGGGTTCACCGACTTGGAGGAGCGCGTGGAGCCGACGCCAGAAGAATAAAATTATTTTGTATTAAACCTCAGTATGCCGAGTGGAAATGCTGTAAGGACTATGTTACTTTGCAATGAAGTGCTAAGTTATTATGCACAAGTTATTTTGCTCGTCTGAGTTTGTTTCTACGCCGAGTCCTTTCGCGTGTAGTCTGACCTTTAGCTTTTGCTCTTGCCAACCGGATAGCCGGTTGGCAACTGTAGTTGGGGACGAAGAGTGGGCCTTAGGTACCGTACACATTTACTTAGACGTTCACGGGGAAACAAAGTTAGAAGATTCAAAATAACTTGCACTGATCGACAACACACCCAGTGGGTTGAGGTAGCCCCCGGGGGTTGCCCAGGAGAACGACTATAGTTTAATAGCAAGATCATAAATAAGAAATTCTGACATGGAGGGACAAATTTAGCGGAGTGCCGCTCAGGAGGGACAAATTTTACTCATGAACAAACTACGAACTATGGAAAATAGAAGGTTTAAGTGAAGAAAGGTCGTAGCTGAGCAATGTTCCAGGTCCTTTCGGTGACTGCTCCTGATGCCGGGTCCTTCAGTTGGTAGGCGCCGTTGTGCAACACTAGGTTGATGATGAACGGCCCCTCCCAAGGCGGGGAAAGCTTGTGCATGCCTGCCTTGTCTTGAATGAGTTGAAGGACCAAGTCACCTTTATTGAAGACTCGGCCCCAAACTTGGTGGCTGTGATAGCGGCACAAGTTTTGCTGATGTATGGCCGAGCGTGAAAGAGTGAGTTCCCGTGCTTCCTCTAAGAGATCAAGGTCGTCCTGTCTTGCCGACTCGGTATCCGCTTCCACATATGCTGCGACTTGCGGGGAGTCGTGGAGGATGTCACTCGACAAGACAGCTTCAGCTCCGTAGACCATGAAGAAAGACGTGTAGCTAGTCGACCGGTTTGGAGTAGTCCTTAAACTCCAGAGGACAGAAGAGAGCTCGTCGATCCAGTAGCCGGCGGTCCTTTGTAGAGGTACCATCAATCGGGGTTTGATACCTTGGAGGATGAGTGCATTGAGGCGCTCAACTTGCCCGTTGGACTGCGGATCCACCACTAGAGGGTGCTTGCCCGGATGCGGGACGTGGTCCGGGTGGTCGAGCCAGTCGAAACCGACTGACACTTCTGACCAGTCCAGCCACTAGGGAACTGCAGGCACGGTCGCGTTCACCTCACGGTACCACAGCTTCCGATTCCTTTTGGAATCGGATCCCTGGAAGATCATGAGGACACCCTTCTGCGGGGGATATTGCGGGGCGCCGCTACCCGCAGGAGGGCCACCCGCACCGCCAGTGTCAGAAACGGGTTGCTTCTCTTCCTGGAGGTGCTTTAAGAAGCTGCATTCCCTAGTCGAGTGACCCGCCTGGTAGTCAGGGGTGCTATGGAAGGAGCAGGGCTTGTTGAGGATTTTCTCGAAGGTGAGCCTTGGCACCTTGCATTGCTGCCAAGGGCGTTCCTTCTTCCGGTCGCCATCACCGCGCTGTGTGCCGCGTTCAGCAGCCGCAACCAAGTCGGCCCTGCTAACTCCATCTCCGCTGTCAGCTTTGTGCTTCTGAGGGCGGTTGTCGCCACGCTTTCGACTTGAGTCAGCGTGGACTTTGCGACCTGAGAACTCAGCTTTCGACTTGCCCTTGTCCTCATAACGCATGGCCTCCTCACCAGTCACATATTTGCTGGTGACTTCCATGAGTCGGCCGATGGTCTGAATGTTAGACCTGGCCAACTTATGCTTCAGGAGCTCATATTTGACTCCCTGAGAGAAGGCCTGAATGGCCTGTGTCTCAGAGACGTCCTCGATGGAGTTGCGGAGCCGAGTCCAGCACTGAATGTAGTCTCGGACCTTCCCGTTCTCCTGGACGCAAAGCCAAAGGTCTTGCGCGTTCCCGGGACGCTTGTACGTGCCCTCAAAGTTTTTGACGAAAGCCTCCTGGAGGTCCCTCTAGTCGTAAATGCTGTCTTCGGGCAGGCTGTTAAGCCACGCCCGCGCCGAGCCTTCGAGCATCAGGGGGAGGTTGCAGAGGGCGACACGCTCGTTGCCCCCACCGATGTTGCATGCGACGAGATAGTCAGCAAGCCAAGTTTTCGGCTTGGCAGTGCCGTCGTACTTGTCAACGCCATTGGCGATCCGGAACCGGTCCGAAAATGGCTCGGAGCGGATCGGCCGGCTAAAGCATAGCAGGCCGATGGAGGCCGAGCCACTCGGCTGATTGTCCTCGGCGCCACGACGCTCGGCCCACGCCCGGGCCGCACGAATTCCCTCGAGGTCGTGCCGCGCGTCGCGGGCGCTGTCAGCCCGGCCACGGAGGGAGCCAGCATGACGCCGCTCCGCGTGGATCCGGTTGATCTCCTCGCGGGCATCGGGACATCGGTTGCTGGAGCGAATCGGTTGCGACGAGCCTATAGTAATAGGGCGACTCGGAGCCGCTGAAGGCTGGCTCCGCGCAGACCTGGAGGCCAGCCGGTCGTGTGCCGAAGTGGCCTCGTTCTGCTGCTCTATCGCCGTCTTCATCAGGGTGACGACTCGACGGTAGGTTTCTGCCGCAGGGCCATCCGCTGGGGACGGGAGTGAGTCGGCCAGCGCGGCAGCCGCGATGAGGTTTTAAGATGGAGTTTGGTAAACTGGAACACTGTCCTGCTCTCGTCCCAAGAGGGAATCACGGATGACGCGGCTCCTCCGAACGGCTGACGAAGTGTGTCGGCATGAGCGCCGGCGGGACCTGTGAGCCATAGCCTCATTGTACTCACGTTCTCGCGCCTCAAGAGCTGCTCTCTCTTGATCGACACGATCCCGCTCGCCCAGGATGGCCTGCCGAGATGCCTCCATGGCTCTCTTAGCTTCCGTCTGGCCAGCAATGGGCGTGCGCAAGAGCTCATCCATCGCCCTAGCTGTTGCGCCTGACGTGCCCGCGACGTCGGTGGTGCTGGGTGCAACCATGTATACCTCGGCCGCGGAGGCACAGCTATGCGAGCTCTCGTACCCGTCAGATAGGGAATCCAAGACGGGCAGGAGGGAGTCAGAGCCAACCCTGCCGACGAGCTGTGAAAACGTCTCGCCGTCGCACGGGGCAGATGGAGATCCCAGGGAATGTCTGGGCATCAGCTCCGCCGCAGAATGGGGAACCGGATTCTGGAGGCTTAGTTGGCCGAAGGCATCAGCCATGAAGTGCAGGCTCCCGAAGGAAAGCTTTGTACCTTCAGGGAGCTCGGCGGATGCAGAGTGCAGTGGCGTGGTGTCGGTCACGAGCCTGTCGCCGGTGGCCAGAGGAGATCCCACCCGGATCATAGCTCCAGCATGCGCATCCCCTACCTGGCGCGCCAACTATCGCAGAGATTTCGTGGCAATACTCATTTTTATGTAGGATTGGGGACGCAAGAGGATGATCTGAGGGCGGTTCACACAAGCAATTTACCCAGATTCAGGCCCTCTATGGAAGAGGTAATACCCTACTCCTGCTGAATATCTTCCTGGTCTTGTGTGAGGAGAATTATAGAAATGGTGGTTGCTGTTCTTGTTCAGAGGAAGAAGAAGCTAAGTCTCTCTCTCCCTGGCGTGGGTGCCCTAGCCTTGCCTTATACAGGGCCGGCAAGGCTAGGCTTTACATGTGCCGACTCGGCCAGTCGGCCGGGTTACAGCAAAGACGTACTTAATGTATGCCATAACTCTACTTAATTCTCCATGCAACGTCTGCCTTAATGTCGTCGTAACACCTGGTCTTGATGACACCCGGATGTTACTACCGAGTGGGCTTCATGCGGATCATTAGCCGAGTGGGCCTCTTGGCGTGGACCTCCATGGGACACCCTGGGCCTGATGGGCCGACTCCCTGCCCTGGGTCTATCCGGAGGGGATCCCTCCGTCAGACTCGATGACATGAACCTCAGACTACTCTCCCATTTAACTCTGGCAAGTTAACTCTCCCTTTCTAGTGCCCGTCTCTAACCAACTCCAGATCCAATCGATCGCTATTCTCCCTCTTTGACTCCAACAAGAATGAGGCCCTTCCTTCATCCCGTTTGCTCGGAACACGAATGACGTTGTTGCCTCGGCAAGAGTGTTCGCCACCTCACGCTACTCCACCCCTTGCCGCATGTATCTATGGGCTCATGGACTTATCCCATTGGATTCGCCTCATCACCATGAACTCACCTACGCCTTTAATCGCCTCTCTTTGCAGCCAGGACAAAACACCCAATTTTCATCTTTGCCTCTAGCCAAGCTTCATGCACATTTCTTCATCCTCGGTGAGTGATACATAAAAAACATATCGTGTCTTTCTGAGTTTAATGATGCCTTGTTGTTAAATTTCAATTACATATTTTAATATTTTTTTGGATTATTAAAAAACTGTCAAACTGTCTATTTCTCTCTCTATTTTCTATATGTAAGAAAAACACCACAAAAATCAGAAAGTCAAGCGTATTCAAGGACCTTCTAGAGGAGGAATACTTCTGCATGAAGCCTCCTCTGACTTGAGTTCCACATATAAATGCATGTGTGTATATATCTATGCGGCTCTACATGATGTGCAAAAGCTAAGTAAAGATTAGATCGCCGTGGTCCACTCCATTGCATTATAGTGCCAGACATGTGAAACTATAGTTTTTGTTATATAGACTGTCGGCGGAATGGGGCCCAGGGTCCCCCAAACCGCTAGCGGAGGCCAACCAGATGCCGCGGAGCGAGCCACGTGGCGGTCGGGTCGGAGTAGACCCCGCCCCGGCAACCAAGTGGGTCCGGCGTTCAAGTCCGGGTGCTCGGGGGCCTTCCTCGTGCGCCGCGCCTGTGGGCCACCATCTGAAAGGGCCTTGGGCTCCCAAGAGCCCAAGACTCAAGAATCGAGGGGGCTCCCGGGGTCCTTCCCCGAGAGCCCGGCGTTCCCGGGTGCGTGGGCCCCAGTAGAGCGCTCGGGGCATCCCCCCGAGCGCTCCTCTTGGAACTCCGCCCGTAGGGGCCCCGAGCGATTTTCCCAGCGAGCGCTTCCCGAGCGCTCGGGGTCACTCGGGGGCGCCCTGGGACAGCTGGCACCCCTCGCGTTTGAAGAGGCCGCTCGGGGACGTAGGGCTCGGGGTCGTCGGGTCCCCCTGTGGGGCCCACCTCCGGCCTCGTCATCAAGTGGTTAGCTTCTCCCGCAAGCCTCTGCTCTGGCAGAGGCATTTAATGCATGTCATTTCGGCAAGGGATCCTAAGCCCTATGAGGGCATGATGACGGTCAGGCCAGGGCCCCACCCGCTCAGGCGATAGGTTCTTTTGCCTATCACCTTTCGCATAATGATGGGCCCGTCTGACAGCTTTGTTGACCGACCGGGCGCGCCGCACCGCACGCCCCTGTCGCTGTCACGCTTTTTGCCCCCTTGGGTCGCGTCACCGCGCGCCCCGGTGCGTGGGTTTGGTCGCTGACACCCGGGGCCCAGGAGTGGGTGTTTCACCCACTCCGTCAGAGGAAGCCCGGTAAGTCTCCATTTGCGGGACCCACCAGGGATAAAGGTGTCAGATCCCCTGTTCAGAAGCACGGCGAGAAAGACGTCCAGTGCGGAAATCGGAGCCGCGCATTAATTGTAAGGCGTGGGTCGCCCTGTTGCGCCCACGTCGCCGATAGACCCTTCTGGCCACTGTGGAAACCCCCCGGGTATATAAGGGGAGGCCCAAGGCCATGCAAGGGGTTCGAAGTTTGGTTGGTTGGATAGTTGGTCAATTCGTTACACTGCACTCTGGTTTCTGCTTTCTTCTCCGGCTGGTTCAAGGCAGCTAGGGTTAGAGCACTGAGAGAAGAACTCCTACTGTAAGCGAAATACCCCTTGTAATCCCATACAGATCAATACAAACACCAAAGCAGGACGTAAGGTTTTACACCTCCGGGTGGCCTGAACCTGGGTAAATCCTTTGCGTCTCCTGCATCAGATCCATCCCCTTCTCGATCCGTCTCCGGTTCATAAGAGAAACTCTACTGCGCCCCCAGCCGAATCCCAAAGGGGGTCCAACCGGACCACCGCTAGAGGCGTCTCTACGCCGACAGCTGGTGCGCCAGGTAGGGGGCGCTTAGGGTTTTTTCGAACCTACCTCCATGGTGGATTCTCGTCCGCCTGCCGGTGGTGGAAGGGTTAGTCTGTCCGGACCTTCATCTGATGAGGATCCCTCCAACCCGGAAGGGGGCGACAACGAGTCCGGTGGCACATCGGCGGTCGCTGCCTTTGAGCTGCGGCCGCGGGCGCGGCCCTCTGGGGCCGCCGCCGGATCTGCCCCACCATTGCCGCCTCGCCGCCGGCTAGACTTCGCGGATCCCGGGGAGTTGAGCACGCTGCAAGCGGCGCAGCTCCTCCTCCGGCATCCTCCCGTACCCGTGGAAGTTGCCTCCCCTGTGGGCCCATGGCTCCAGGACCTCGCCGACCTGGTCGGCACCGCCCGTCGCCAAGCGGCGGCCAGGAGCACCCACGCTTCATCCGGACGTGGCGGGACCTGCACCGGCCCCTCCGTGGCCTCGCCGCCGGCGCCACCGCGTCCACAGCGCGGGTCGGCCGCCGGCCGGCGCGGCGCATCTCCTCCCTCGATCGCTTCTCCCGCCCGGGGGAACCCCCAGGATCTTTGCCACCGCCTTGACAGGCGGAGGGAAGGTGTCGACGCGCGCACCATCATCGAGCGTCAGCGCGAGCGTGATAGGGTGGACGAGGGCCAATCCTCCTCCGGCCCTACCGCTGGCCGTGCGCGCTCCCGGGCGCACCGTCGCGTCCAGCAAGGCGGGGAGGCCGGCACCCCCCTTTATGGGACGGGCTGCCAGGCCTTCACCACCGAGCTTCGCCGCGTCACCTGGCCGAACAAGTTTCGGCCGGAGCTGCTGCAGAAGTACGATGGATCTTTCCATCCCGAAGAGTTCCTCCAGATCTACCCTACCGCGGTAGAGGCCGCTGGAGGTGACGAGAAGGTCATGGCCAACTGGTTCCCGATGGCCCTAAAGGGATCGGCCCGGTCCTGGCTCATGAACCTTCCCCCAGGTTCTGTCTCATCTTGGGCAGACCTGTGCCACCAGTTCGTGGCGAACTTCCAGGGCACCTTCGAGCGCCCTGGCACGGAGAGCGATCTCCACGCTCTCCGCCAGCGGAAAGGGGAAACGCTGCGGCACTTCATCCAGCGTTTCAGCCAGGTGCGCAACACCATCCCCAAGATAACCCCTCAGGCCGTCATCGTCGCCTTCCGACAGGGAGTCCGCGACGAGAAGATGCTTGAGAAGCTGGGCACTCATGATATCCAGTCCACCGCGGACTTGTTCGCTATCGCGGACAAGTGCGCTAGGGCGGCTGAAGCCCGTGCCTGGCACGACCCGCGCCCCGACCAATCAGCGGTCGACGGCGCTGGCCCCTCTCGCCCCGCTGGGAAGTGGGACAAGAAGGGCAAGAAGCGTAAGTCCGAGCCCGTCGCGGCGGCGGAGGCCAAGCCTCGCAAGCCCCTGCGCGCCGGGGCCCAGCGGCGGCAATAAGCCACCCCGGGCTCCCCAGCCGAGCTCGGGCCTGTGGTGCCCTATCCACGAGACCGACCGGCACGATCTCTCCGAGTGCCGGACGGTCAAGTACCTCTCCGAGAGAAACAAGAAGCAGCGGGAGGAGCGCCGCGCCGAGGGCGGCGACAATCCCGACGGGCAAGAGGAAGACCTTGGCTTCCAGGAGTCACAGGCGGTGGCGTGCATCAGCGGCGGTGCCTTCGCGCCCACCTCACACCGTCAGTTCAAACTCCTGGCGCGCGAGGTGTGCTCGGCGACCCCGAGCGCCGATGCATCCCGAACGCTCAAGTGGTTGGGGTCCCCGATCACGTTCGACCGCTCGGACCATCCCGAGAACATCTCGGGCGTGGGCCGCTTCCCGCTCGTCGTCTCCCCCACCATCTGTAATATCAAGGTAACCCGCATGCTGGTCGACGGGGGCGCTGGGACTTAACCTCCTATCCCCCGAAGTGTTTGGCAAGATGCAGGTACCCCGAGGGGATCTGAAGCCAACGCTGCCGTTCTACGGCGTCTCCCCCGGCCTCACCTTGCCTTTGGGCCAGGTGTCCTTGATGGTCACCTTCGGCACCAAGGGCAACCACCGGACCGAGAACATCATCTTTGATGTTTCCGAGTTCGAGCTCCCCTACAACGGCATCTTGGGGCGTCCGGCGCTCGCCAAGTTCATGATGGCTTGCCATTATGCTTATCTGACGATCAAGATGCCGGGCCCCAACGGCACTATCACCGTGCCGGTCGACATCCGGGGTTCCGTCGCCTGCGCCGAACAACTCTTCTCCAAAGTTGCTGCGGCTATCGACGACATCCCCGATCTCCCCGGGTCCTCGGGTCCGCCCCCGACCAAGGTGAGAGTCGCTGCTGACGACTCCGTCCCCGTGAAGGAGGTGATCCTTGGACAAGACGCGTCCAAGACCGTCAAGATCGGCGGCCGCCTGGCCACCAAATAGGAAGGCGCGCTCGTCGCTTTCCTCCGGGCAAACGCTGACGTGTTTGCATGGCAACCGTCCGACATGCCCGGGGTCCCTAGGGAAGTGACTGAGCATCGCCTCGCCGTGCGTCCCGACGTTCGGCCGATCCGGCAGAAGGTGCGCCGTCAAGCACCAGAACGGCAGGAGTTCATCCGGGATGAAGTCAGCAGGCTCCTCGCAGCCGGCTTCATCCGGGAGGTCCTCCACCCCGAGTGGCTCGCCAACCCCGTTGTCGTGCCCAAGCCGAACGGCAAGCTGAGGATGTGCGTGGACTACACCGACCTCAGCAAGGCTTGTCCGAAAGACCCTTTTCCTTTACCTCACATCGATCAGATAGTAGATTCCACCGCAGGGTGTGATCTTCTCTGTTTTTTAGATGCCTACTCTAGTTATCACCAGATTAGCATGGCTGTAAAGGATGAGGAAAAAACTTCATTTACAACCCCTGCGGGGACCTTTTGTTATGTCCGCATGCCTTTTGGGTTGAAAAAACGCTGGCCCGACCTATCAGCGAGCTATGCGTATTACTTTGCAGTCACAGCTAGGTCGCAACGTTGAGGCCTACATCGACGACCTCGTCGTCAAGTCAAGACGCGAGGAGACGCTCATCGAGGACCTGGCCGAGACTTTCAACAGTCTCCACGGAACTCGCATGAAGCTGAACCCCGAGAAGTGCGTTTTCGGGGTTCCATCCGGCAAGCTTCTCAGCTTCTTGGTCTCGAGCCGAGGCATAGAAGCCAACCCCGAGAAGATCAGGGCCATCGACCAGATGCGCCCGCCGGCTCGTTTCAAGGACGTGCAGCGCCTAACGGCTGCATGGCCGCCTTGGGGCGTTTCATCTCCAAGCTCGGGGAACGGGGGTCTCCCTTTGTTCAAGCTTCTCAAGAGGTCGGGCCACTTCGAGTGGACCCCAGAAGCCGAGCAGGCCCTCGAGGGCCTCAAGAAGTACCTCACCTCACCTCCGGTCCTGGTGGCGCCGAGACCCGAGGAGCCTCTGCTCCTCTACCTCTTGGTGACGCCCCGGGTGGTGAGTGCTGTCCTCGTCGTCGAGCGGGAGGTCGGGTCCGAGCTCCCGCCATCCCCCGACCAGGCAAAGGCTCTCGGGCCCCCGCTCCCGAGCGGTGACCCCGAGCAGTCAGCAGGAGCCCCCGAGAGCGAGCTCCCGAGCGAAGCTCTCGGGGAAGCGAGCGGGGTTCTCGGGGCCGCGACCCCCGAGCAACCACGTTCCCGAAGGGGACCCTGAGTCCCGCCTCCCGAGTGAACTCGAGCAACCCGCCTTGCTCGGGAGCGAGGTCGACCGCTCGGGGGCTGGGCCCGAGGAACCTCCTTCCCGAGTGCGCCTCCAGCAGCATCCCGTGTACTTCATCAGTGAGGTATTGCGTGATGCCAAGACGCGTTACCCCCAAGCTCAGAAGCTACTCTACGTGGTGCTTGTCGCGTCGAGGAAGCTTCGGCACTATTTCCAAGCGCACGAGGTGCGGGTGGTTACGTCCTACCCCCTCGAGCGCATCCTCCGTAACCGAGAGGCCACTGGGCGAGTCGTCGAGTGGGCCATCGAGCTCGGGGAGTTCAATCTGCGCTTCGTCAACAACCACGCGGTCAAAAGCAGAGCTCTGGCTGACTTTGTCGCCGAGTGGACGCCCGTGCCAGAAGACGAAAGCGAGCAACTCTCCGCCAACCCGGGACAAGAAGGAACCGAGCATTGGACTCTGCACTTCGACGGTTCCCTCACGCTCAAGGGCGCGGGGCTGGAATGGTTCTCACCTCCCCGACAGGCGAAACACTCCAGTACGTCGTGCAGTTGCACTTCCGCGCCACCAACAATATGGCAGAGTACGAAGGCCTCCTTGCAGGGCTGCGCGCCGCCGCATCCCTCGGGATTCACCGTCTGCTCGTCAAAGGCGACTCCCAGTTAGTCGTCAATCAGGTGTCAAAGGAGTACCAGTGCTCGGACCCTCAAATATCGGCATACCTGAGCAAAGTCAGGAAGTTGGAGCGGCGCTTTGATGGGCTGGAGCTCCAGCACGTTCCTCGCCGCTACAACGACGCTGCCGACGCCCTATCGCGACTGGCCTCCTCTCGGGAGCCGGTTCCGGCTGGGACCTTTGAAGAAAGGCTCTCTCGGCCGTCCGTCGAGGCCGCCGACCAAGACGAAGGGGGAACCTCGCGCCAAGGCGAGTCTACCCAGGCGGCGCCTTCAGTGGGAGATCCTCCCGTCAGGCCGCCGCCGGGCGAGCACCCTGTGCTTGCCACCTGTTCTCAGGACACCTCCTGGATCTCCGAGATCCGAGGATACCTGAAAGAAAACATCCTTCCCGAAGACGAAGCCGTTGCAGAAAGAATCGCGCGGCAATCAAAAAGGTACGCGCTCGTAGATGGGGACCTCTATCGGCGCGGTACCAACGGCATTCTCATGAGATGCATCTCCCGGGAAGAAGGCCACGACATGCTCGTGGATATCCACGAGGGCGAGTGCGGTAGCCATGCATCGTCTCGCACGATGGTCGGTAAAGCCTTTCGGCAAGGATTTTACTGGCCGACAGCCCTCGAGGACGCCTTTGAGCTGGTTCGACGCTGCGAGGCCTGCCAGTTCCACGCCAAGCAGACACATCAGCCCGCTCAGGCACTCCACACCATCCCCTTCTCGTGGCCTTTCGCGGTCTGGGGGCTGGATATCTTGGGCCCGTTCCCCCGAGCAATCGGGGGCTACGAGTACCTCTATGTCGCCGTCGACAAGTTCACCAAGTGGACGGAAGCTGAGCCAGTCGTCAAGATCAACAAGCAGTCAGCGATCAAGTTCATCCAAGGCATCATGAGCCGGTTCGGGGTGCCTAACCGCATCATCACCGACAACGGCACTCAGTTCACGAGTGATGCTTTTCTCGAGTACTGCCAAGCCCTCGGGACAGAAATTTGCTTCGCCTCTGTCGCTCACCCCCGAGCCAATGGACAGGTCGAGCGTGCGAACGCTCAGGTCCTTCGGGGGCTCAAGACGAGATCGTTCGACAGGCTCAAGAAATGCGGAGCCGGCTGGATAGAAGAGCTCCCGGCCGTCCTTTGGTCAATCCGGACGTCCCCCAGTCGGGCGACCGGCGAAACCCCCTTATTCCTCGTTTACGGGGCGGAAGCAGTCCTCCCCTCCGAGCTCGCTTTCTGGTCCCCTCGGGTCGCGGCGTACTCGGAGGAAGAACAAGATCAGCGCAGGCTTGAAAACGTTAACTTCCTTGAAGAACACAGGTGCCGAGCTGCCCTCTGTGCTGCCAAATATCAACAAAGCCTTCGGCGCTATCATCAGCGCCGCGTCAAGCCGAGGTCTCTTGAAGTCGGAGACCTGGTGCTTCGCCGCGTCCAGACGCGGGAAGGGAAGAACAAGCTCTCCCCCATGTGGGAAGGACCCTACCGAGTGACCCGAGTCACTCGGCCAGGCTCGGTGAGGCTGGCTGCTGAAGATGGGATGCCGCTGCCCAACGCATGGAACATCGAGCTCTTGCGCAAGTTTTTCCCGTGAATGGCCCGGGTAAGTTTTTGCTTTTTAGGGTCAGCTCCCCGAGTGCCAAAAGTGAGTCACGGGAAGTTCCGGGTCTGTCACCCCAAGCCCTGGCTGCTCGGCCTGGTTCCTTAACCCCGAGCACCAGTCCGGCCAATGGTCACCCGAGTATCCCACACGCTCGCGCCCGCGCTCGGGGGCTCCCTTGTACCGCAAGCTATTATCTTAGCATTATAATCAATATAACAATGCAATTTCCCTATGTATGAATTCACTGTGTAATGTCATTTCTATGCTCAATGTCAGTATCCTCTCGCTATCCAACAAAGTAGTCTTTTTCCGCGTTTTTCTCGGGACCCCGAGTCCCCCCCCGGTGCGAGTAGGCCCCACCGGTCCTAGTACGAGCGGTCGAGCGAGTCCAATGTCTGTTCGCGGGCCGTAAGACACTCGGGTGTTTTAGCTGTACCCCGAGCACATCCGAGTCAGGGCAAATAAGCCCCTGGCCACCCGTGCTCTGCTGGTCAGCAACCCCGAGCGCTACCCAACTACATGTCATTCGGGTAGCCTCACTCTTCGTGCTCGGGACAGGCTGGCAGTTCCGAAAACCCGCGGGCTGTGACAACAAGCGAGCCCTCGAAAGATCCACGGAAAAGGACCTTTTTGCTGAATAAGCTATATAATCGCTCATTAAGTGAACATGTTCATCCTGACGAAGTGCTCGGGTACCGCCCGTTGCACCAATGATAAGCCTCGGGGCAAAATACAACAAGGAGCCTAATCCCTAAGTTAAGCTTCTAAATCATTTCCCATATGTTTTTAAAGCTCCCGGGCATCCCACGAGCGAATAGTTTTCACTCGCCAATCTTTCCAAGTGTCGTCTGTACTCGCGAGGGGTTTACCTGAAGGTAGCGACGAGGGTCACGGGGAGTGCTTCGGGTTGCCCGCTCAAAGCCCTGGTGTCTTGCCTGGTTCCTTAACCCTCGACATTAGCCTGGCAATTAAGCCGCCCAAGTACCCTACGCGCTCGCGCCCGCGCCCGGCGGTCTTCCCAGTAGCGTTCCGGAGGCACAAGGAAACATTGTCGTGTAAAAATGAAAGTTCTCCAAAATAAGAAAAAGTACACAAATATCCTACGGTTAGCATGACATATACCAATAACTGCTCGTCCCAACAATTGCCCCGAGCGTAAAGACTTGGGCAATTTTTTGCAGGCAGGCGGCGAAATCAAGAGTTCGGCTCAGGGACACTCGCTGTCCCGAGGGTGGAATTTCCTTTGCTTCAGCAGCGACGCGTCGAGCTCTCGGGGGCTTGGGGCCTTTGGGGGACCTGAGGACCTTTCTCCGTCCTTCTCCGAGCAAGAGCCAGACGCTTCGCCCGAAGCAGCAAGGAAAAGAAGCAAGTTCCAGCGCAAGTACAATAACCAGAAAAAAGCAAGGGACAAAGGGCTTCGGGCCAAAGTTCTTTGCATTACAAAAATTTCAAGCAAAAGTTTTTACAAAGGGGCTTCGCCCCGGGCTAAGAACAGCAAAAAGAAGATAAAAGGAGGAGCTACGCTTCGCCGGCGCCATCGCCACCGCCGTCGCCGGGCTCTTCCTCGCGGTCAAACCGCAGGGCAATCTCCTCGGCCGCCCCGCGGACCGCCCTGCGGGCTTCCTCCTCGCCGGCCTCGTCGACCCCCTCCAAGGCTGGTTCCAAGGAGAAGTTAGGGTCGCGGCTGCGGTAGCACGTCAAAGTGTGCTCCGCCACCACGACCGCCAACTCCCGGCCTTCTTCCTCGAGCCGGCTGCGCACGGCTTCGCCGAGTCCCTCAAGGCGCTCGGTGATGTCTTGGAAGCCCAGCGCGAGGTTCCCGGGGTTGTCGTCGATCCTCCCCGGCAAGGACGCCTCGCCAAGCCCAGCGACCAGGACGACCTCCTTCGCGCGGGAGAAGAGTTCCCGCATCAGCTGCGTCGTCTCAGGCCGCTCGCGGAGGATCCGTCCCTTCTCCCGCTCCAACTCCGTCAGCGCCGCGGCCGCTTCCGAAGCCTCGCGCTTCCTCGCCTCCTCCACCTCCTGAAGTTTGGCTTGGACATTACGCTTGGAAATGCGCGAGTCCTCGAGCCGCTCCTGGAGGTTTCGGACCTCCGTGCGAAGATCCTCCATCTCCTTGGCGAGCTCCGAGCGAGCGGCCTCGACGCGCGTCTGGACTTCAGCCTCCAGCGAGTTGGCCCCCTTCTCAAGCTCCTTCTCGCGGCGGCTGAGTTCCTGCGCCTTCGTGTCGGCCTCCCTCTCTCGGAGTTGGAGCTGATCTTCCCGGTGAGTGAGGTCGCCGGCGCGTTCCTCCAGCCGCGCCCGCTCCTCGTCGGCGCGCTTCTCCCGCGCCTCCAAGTCCCGCTCGCGCGGTTCGAGCAGCGAGGCCCGCCGGTTGAGGTCCCGCTCCAGCCGATTGAGCTCTCGCGCGCGCGAGATGGCCTCCCTCCTCATCTCGTCCACGTTCTCCCGCTGGCGCTCGAGGTCGGCGGTGTCCCTCTCGTGCTCTCGCTTGGCGATGCGAGAGCGGGCCAAGAAATTCTCTGCCGCCTCCGCGAGCGCGGCCTCCCGGTCCTCCAAGGACCCCTCCCGCTCGTCCAAGGACTTCTCCCGCTCCTCTAAGGCCTTCTCCTTAGAGGTGAGGTCCTCTTGGATCTTGTCGATGGCCGCGTGCGCCGCATCGAACACATCGGCGGGGACCCTCCGAGACGGCTGCTCCCGGGGCGCGGCGGGCCTCCACCCTGTCAGGACGAGGACGTCGAAAAATTCGGACTCCTCCTCCTGTTGGGGCTCGGGACGCCGGGCCATGGTTGAGGCCCCGGCCCCTTCCTCGGGTCGGGTCCCCCCGGGCCCCTCCACCAGGGCCAATTCTTGTCCAAGTGCCGCCGCCCGCCCCTCGGGCTCGGCGACACGCGGCTCCTCCTCCGCCGGGGCGGTGCTCTCCATCGTCTCCGGCATCTCCATTGCCTCCGGCGCGGCCGTCTCCGCGCTCGGGGCGGCCTCAGCTCTCGGCACCGGCATCGCGCTCGGGGTTGGGCTCGCGCTCGGGGCAGCAGGCGCGCTCGGGGCCGGGGGACCGCTCGGGGCCGGGGGATCGCTCGGGGCCGCAGCCCCGCTCAGGGTCGGGTCCACCGGCTCGCTCGGGGCCGAGGGACCGCTCGGAGCGGAAGGCGCGCTCGGGGGCGGACCCGCCGGCTCGCTCTGGGCCGAAGGGCCGCTCGGAGCCGTAGCCCCACTCGGAACTGCCGCCGCACTCGGAGCCTCCGGAGCTCTCGGGCCCGCAGTAGGAGAGCTCGGGGACGGCCGAGATTTCTTGCTCTCCCTGAAAAGACAAACACAGCCAAGTTCGGGTCAGTGCCCGAGCAAAACTCTTGGCCAAAAAGGAGAAAAGGTGGGGGAAAAGCTCTCGCTTACCGCCACGAGCCCTTCCTTTTCTGTCCGGCGGTGGCGCCCGTACCCGCCGCCGATGAACCTCCGGTCGGCGCAACTCCGGAAAGCCCTCGCCCAGAACCGCCGCCAGCCCCCGGCGCCGCAGGGCGCACGGGCGGCGGAGGCGGCGGAGGCGGCGGAGGGAGCAGCTCGGAGGGGTGCTGCCCCGAGGATCTTTGCCCGGCGCCTCCAGCCCCCAGCGCCGCAGGGCGCGCGGGTGGCGGAGGCGGTGGAGGCAGCGGTCCAGAGGGCCGCTGCCCCGAAGACCCTTGCCCGAAGGTCCGTTGCCCAGAGCCGCCGTCGGCCCCCGGCGCCGCAGGGCGCGCGGGCGGCGGAGGCGACGGAGGCAGCGGCCCGGCGGGGCGCTGCCCGGAAGATCCCTGCCCGGATGATCCTTGCCCGGCGCGGCTGCTCCCCATCCCCGTCGCTTGCCACCCCGCGGTCGACGGTGCTTGCGGCCTCGGCTTCGGCGCTTGAGGCCGCGGCGGTGGAGAAGGTGGCGGCGGGACTTGCCCCTTGCCCTTCGGGTCGGCGGGGTCGTGGACGGCGACCGAGGCGCTCGGTGCCCTAGCCGCGTGCGCCGCCTCCGCCTCCTCCTCGTCCGAGAAGATTCTGATGGACCCGGCCGGCCTGGCCGGCCTGCGCCCGCCATCCGCCGGCGGACTCACAATGCCCTTCGCATTGCACATCGGCATCATGTCTAGGATGGACTGCCGTTCCACGTCGACGCAGAGCGGCAAGTCCGGCCGCGACAGCTCGGCGAGGGAGGCGTCCGATACCCCGAGCAGTATCCTCAGGTTGGTGGTCATCTCCTCGCCCAGATTCGTGTCGGCGCCAACCGCCGTCCGGCCAAAATCTAGATCGCCGGTATATATCCACGCCGGCCGCTCGCGGTCCCGCAGCGGCGCCAGCCGACATCGCAGGAAGTCGCCGACGACCATGGTGGCGTCCAAACCCAACTCCCGGAGTTGGGAGATGCGCTGCACCATCACCCAGAGGTTCTTGTCGTCGTAGTCGAGGTACTCCCACGACTTGTGGTGCTCCGCCGGCGCCTCGGGAAGAAGGAGCAACTCCGCCGGGTCGGTGTTGACGTAACACCAGCTCTGGCGCCAGTCGTCCCATTTGTTCCGCAGATCTTGCGGGATGTAGGGGTCGGCGACTTTCGCTCGGAGCTGGAAGTTCGCGTTGCCGCTGACCTCCACCCGGGCCGAGCCCCGGGTCCTCCCGACCGTGCGGAGGATGAAGTAGTGCCTGAAGAGGGCCACCGACGGCATCACCCCCACAAACACCTCGCAGAGGTGGGCGAAGATCGCCAGCACCACCACGGAGTTGGGGGTGAGATGCAGCAAATGGATCCCGTACGACTCCAGGATCGCCATGAAGAACGGCGAGAAAGGCGGAAGGAGCCCGGCGGCGAGGAAGCTGATGAAGATCACCGTCTCATTCGCCCACGGCTCCGGCGGATACGTCGCCGCCCGGACCGTCGTCGGGTCCGGCCGGCCCTCCGGCACCACCAGCAGCCGAACCTTGTCCATTGCTTCCTCATTAAGGAGGCGGGACTTGGGAATCACGGCTTCCGACTCCGGGGAGGTTGGGCGGTTCCTGCGGCGGATCATGGTGGCGGCGGTGTGGTGGTGAAAGAAGGGTTTCGGGAGGCGAAGAAGGTGACGGCGAGAGGAAGAAGACGAAGCGAGCGCAAAAAGCTTTGGAAGCGAAGTGTTTGCGCAGGAGTCGGAAGTTTGAAAAGGTGTGGGGTCAGTTTTCTTTTAAAGAAAAAGACTTCCTCAGAAGATCAACCGCCCGCCTGCAGCGTTTTTCGTGCAATCGCGGGTTGTCAGTCCGCTGCCGTTGGCAGTGAGACTGCGGCCGCGCGAAACCCGGAGGACGTGTAATCATGGCCTGCGAATTTACTGCCATATGGCAGTAAAGATTCGGCCGCACGAAGCCCGGGGCACGCAACCGCCCGCAGGGCGCATGAAGATGGGCCGGCATCCCCGCTTGGCCCAAGAAAAGGAGGCCTTATCCCCAGTCGCGGCCCGTCGGGCCGTCTCTGGGGAACAAGGCCGGGGGCTACTGTCAGCGGAATGGGGCCCAGGGTCCCCCAAACCGCCAGCGGAGGCCAACCAGATGCCGCGGAGCGAGCCACGTGGCGGTCGGGTCGGAGTAGACCCCGCCCCGGCAACCAAGTGGGTCCGGCGTTTAAGTCCGGGCGCTCGGGGGCCTTCCTCGTGCGCCGCGCCTGTGGGCCACCATCTGAAAGGGCCTTGGGCTCCCAAGAGCCCAAGACTCAAGAATCGAGGGGGCTCCCGGGGTCCTTCCCCGAGAGCCCGGCGTTCCCGGGTGCGTGGGCCCCAGTAGAGCGCTCGGGGCATCCCCCCGAGCGCTCCTCTTGGAACTCCGCCCGTAGGGGCCCCGAGCGATCTCCCAGCGAGCGCTCCCCGAGCGCTCGGGGTCACTCGGGGGCGCCCTGGGACAGCTGGCACCCCTCGCGTTTGAAGAGGCCGCTTGGGGACGTAGGGCTCGGGGTCATCGGGTCCCCCTGTGGGGCCCACCTCCGGCCTCGTCATCAAGTGGTTAGCTTCTCCCGCAAGCCTCTGCTCTGGCAGAGGCATTTAATGCATGTCATTTCGGCAAGGGATCCTAAGCCCTATGAGGGCATGATGACGGTCAGGCCGGGCCCCACCCGCTCAAGCGATAGGTTCTTTTGCCTATCACCTTTCGCATGATGATGGGCCCGTCTGACAGCTTTGTTGACCGACCGGGCGCGCCGCAGCACACGCCCCTGTCGCTGTCACGCTTTTTGCCCCCTTGGGTCGCGTCACCGTGCGCCCCGGTGCGTGGGTTTGGTCGCTGACACCCGGGGCCCAGGAGTGGGTGTTTCACCCACTCCGTCAGAGGAAGCCCGGTAAGTCTCCATTTGCGGGACCCACCGGGGATAAAGGTGTCAGATCCCCTGTTCAGAAGCACGGCGAGAAGACGTCCAGCGCGGAAATCGGAGCCGCGCATTAATTGTAAGGCGTGGGTCGCCCTGTTGCGCCCACGTCGCCGATAGACCCTTCTGGCCGCTGTGGAAACCCCCCGGGTATATAAGGGGAGGCCCAAGGCCATGCAAGGGGTTCGAAGTTTGGTTGGTTGGATAGTTGGTCAATTTGTTACACTGCACTCTGGTTTCTGCTTTCTTCACCGGCTGGTTCAAGGCAGCTAGGGTTAGAGCACTGAGAGAAGAACTCCTACTGTAAGCGAAATACCCCTTGTAATCCCATACAGATCAATACAAACACCAAAGCAGGACGTAAGGTTTTACACCTCCGGGTGGCCTGAACCTGGGTAAATCCTTTGCGTCTCCTGCATCAGATCCATCCCCTTCTCGATCCGTCTCCGGTTCATAAGAGAAACTCTACTGCGCCCCCGGCCGAATCCCAAAGGGGGTCCAACCGGACCACCGCTAGAGGCGTCTCTACGCCGACATAGACATTCTAACTACAATATGAGAGTTGGTGGTGGTGGTTCATCCACACCCCTCCTCACAAATAATATGGTTCCCATATGTGGATCTTCTAACTAAAATTCAAAATGCACCCTCATGTGATCTGGATAAGATTAACATTAAAAAACTAATCATTGATTCTCTCAACAACAAAACTAACTCTTTAAAACTATAGTTCTTACATGTGGACCTTCCATTCAAAACTTTAACTAATCCTAACTAACTCACACAAATCTCTCTTCTCTAAATAACCCCTAACTAACTCGCACAAATCTCTCTTCTCTAATCTCTTCTCTAACTAACTCCTAATCCAACTCAATTTCAAAAAAAAATCCACCGTAACCCTTGCCACGCTGCCACCGCCGTGCACCGTCGCCCCGCCGAGCTGCCAAGGGAAGGAGTGAGGAGCTTGGTTGGGGGAAAGGGAAAGGAAGGAGGGGAAGGAAGAGGAGGAGAAGGAAGAAGATGAAGAAGGAAGGAAGAAGCCGTCGCCCCTTGCCGCGTCGCCACCGCCATGCGCCACGACTGGTCACCACCGCCACGGCCGAGCTGCCTCCCCTCCTAGTGCGAGCAGCCCTAGTCACCGGCCAAGGGTAGGAAGAGAAGATCATTTGGGGAAAGGAGAAAAGAAGGGAAGTGAAGGAGGGGAAGTAGGAGGAGGAGAAGAGGAAGGAGAAGGAAGAAGAAAGGGAATATCGGGATTTTTGTCAAATTTGACATGTCAACTTCAAGGTTCATGCTGCAAAGGTAGTCTCTAATTAGTCCTTATATGAGAATTGATGGACGGAATTGAAAGAAATTGTGCCTGATATTTGATCTAGGGTTTTAAAATTCAAAATAGAGAGCTTAATTAGAAAACTACCACCAAACTGTGCTGAATTTTGAATTGACACAATTGAGGAAGTTTTAAGTTTCATCGTCCACCAGCACCGAGTTTGCCCAAACAGGAGTTGTGGTTCAAAAGTTATGGCTAAAATTTTGTCACTGTTATACTGCTTTTTTTGGGCTGACATTTGTTGAGCTTGATTAAGTGATATTGTCTTATTGAGAGATGCAGGTATAGCTATAGCTTTACAGGCGGCGGCGCATGGTGGTGGCGGCGCGGAAAGGGTTGCAGCGGCTTGGAGGGAGTGTCAGGCGAGAGGAGAGAGAGAGAGCACGGTTGGGGTGATTTTATTGTTTTCTTTTTCTAAAATTGAGTTGGATTAAGAGATAAGTGAAATTCGACGATTTATATTGATCGGACTCTCAAAAATTCATTCGGACTCTGATTTGAACAAACTTATAGTATATCTCAATTGATTCGATGAGATGAACACAACTACGGTCTCGAATCTTCCATTCAACGCATGGTTTAAAAGTCAAATTTATACCTTCGTCCTGAGTTTTCAGTCAACCTCGATTTCTAATAACTCCAACATTTTTAAATTAATTCCGGAGTGCTATAGTTAGTGACGATGAGAAACGTGGCAGAGGTCCATTAAAGTTGGAGAAGGCAAGCATATAACGGTGGAGCGACGAGGATTAGATCAGGATGATGGTAGAGTGAAGAAACAATAAAGTCAGCGACAAAGCTAAGTGAATGACGACGAAACAGAAAGAAACATAGATGATCGCCAGAGAAAGAAGGAAGTGAGAGAAAGATGTTGGCAATTATTGTGAAAAATCACACGCGTGTCACTTTTAACACCTATTCACAAAATAGAGCTACCATTTTATCAATATCTTTAGACATCTCTCTTTTATTCCGTTGCAACACACGAGTATCTTACTAGTTCAATAGATTTTTTGTGTTTATGTATTTGTGGTAATTGTATGTGTGTAGTGAGTAATATAATTTACATGGCCAAGTACGTGCTGATATTGTTATAAATTTTGATAGTTTTGCCATGCTGGGTTGTTTTGTAAACACTTCCTCTTTTTTTTTGTGAGATTGTGAAAACTATCTTTGAAATATAATTCCATGAAAGTTTGGTAAATTACATAATTGATTGTTTGGTAAAAGTACATACATAGTTCCACAGTGTTACTCGAATAAATATTATCTACTCATTCAACTTCCAAATATATCCAACAACTGTGTCCCTTTGACGAGGATGCTTAAAATTTTAAGTAAATATTAACGTAGTCGGGTTATGCTTATCCTCAGTCGACATAATTTAACCCATCAACGTCTTCCACATTATCTTCATCGGTTATGTTAAAAGTTCCTATCTTAATTATCATAAAAAAGTAGAGGATGGAAAGGTTCACACTTGATTATCTTAATTCACATACGTTGGTTAATCTAAGTCGTTTGTCGGTTTTATAAAAGTTGTTTACCGTATTTTGGTTCGTTAGGCCCATTGCAAATCTTTCTTTTGACGGAAGGACCATTGCAACTCTTGGAAAGTCACACGGCTCCATGCCAGAAGATCGCCGTATCAGGAAACGTCACAAGCCGAAGGGGACGCAGTTGGATACGAGTGAGCCGACCGTTGTGCTTGACGCGCGGGCTAGCCTTTGGATTGTTTTCTTCTTCTTTTGTGAATGGATCATGTCACGACCACGACGCCACCACGCGTATATTAACTGGGTATTGGCCCAGAGAAGACGTGGTTCCCAGGTCCACATGCGCGTTATGGTATTGACTACTCGTCAGGTAAAGAAAGCTTCGTTGCGTGGATCGGCAAATTGCGCTGCGTTTTCGCTGCGCGGTGAAACAACTTTTGGGGAAACCAGACATACCGGCGGTCGTGATGCAGATTCAACGCGATCCTGGGCTGGTGGGCCTATCCTTTTGGTCTGCGCTTGTGAAACCATTGGTTTTTTCAGATGATCACTGGCCAAGCCCGGCGTCTTTCGCTTCCTTCCTCACGCGACCTATTCCAAAAATCGATACGTCGTGTCCTTCCTCAAAACGACGCAAACTAAGCACCATGCGGTTCATCTCCAAGCCTCGCTCCGGCACCGTGCGCGCCGTCAGGAGAGCCGCCCACAATCGGCCGGTTTTGTTGCCGCCACGGTGACGCATGGCACCGTAGGGAGGAGATCCCCGCTCGCCTGTCTCTCCACCTTTATTTCTTTTTTCTCTTGTTTAGTTTTCACTGAATTGGTGTTTGGACCTTTTCTTGATGAATTTTAACGTCCGATTTTGGAGTTTCGGAGTTAAAACCTCCACGGCTCAAATTTGTGCGAATTTGGAACTTTAAGCCACAATATTAGGAATTCTAAGGAAATTCGGTGACAGGCATGTCCCACCTGGAAGCAACACATACTTTTACTCTCATTTAAGAATTCAGATTAATTGGTCTGCTGATACATGAGTGCTAGGTGTGGTTTCCTCGAGAATTACTTGTTCATGTTTCGCAATGCTTCTTTTTATTTCTTATTGTTTCCATTCATTAGCTTTGATTTTCACTAATTTTTTGATACCACGTGTCATGCTATGACGAGGGTCTAAACTCACGTGTATCATTTCTCGCCCTATATTATTATTTGGGATTAGTAAGATACCCGTGCGTTGCAACGGGATAAAAAAGAGATGTATAAAGGCATTAATAAAAAGGTCGCTCTATTTAGTGAATAGGCGTGTTAAAAGTGACGCATGTGTGACTTTTTCACAACAGCCATCAATGTCTTTCTCTTACTTTTTTCCCTCTCTAGCGATCACCTGTGTTTCTCCCTTCTTCTCTCTTCATCATCCTCTTAGCTTTGCCTCTGATTGTTTTTTTTGCTCTGCAGTCATCCTGATCCAATCCCTATCGCTCCACCATTATGTGTGCACATTCTTCAACTTTGATAGATCTCCACCATGTTTTCCATTATCTCTAACTGTAACACTCTAGAATTAACTAAAAAAATGTTGGAGTTACTAAAATTCAAGGTTGGCCAAAAATCCGGGATGAATGGGTATATTTGACTTTTTAAATCATGCATTGAATGGAAGATTTTGAGACCGTGATTGTGTTCGTCTCATCAAATCGATCGAGACAGACTATAAGTTTGTTGAAATAGAAGTCCAAATGAATCGATCGAGGTAGATCCACCCCAACCCATGCTCTCTCTCTCCTCTCCTCTCACCCTCCCTCTAAGCCACCGTCGTCCGTTTCCGCGATGTCACCAACGTGCACCGCCACCGTTAGAGCTATAGCTATACGTACGCCTCTCAACAGAACCCTAAATCGAGCTTCTTGACAAAATCTGGGTCACTTATCTTTTCTGATCTCTCACTGTTATTTTTATATCTTTAATTTTATATATCTAAATCAAGTAAATGAATACTATGTGGATATCTACAGAAAATTTTCAATAACTTTTATGTTGAGCCTATATTTTAGTTATACCATCAAGATCATTTAATTAAACTCGACAAATCTCATCCCTAGAAAAACAATATAACAGTAACAAAATTTTGGTCGTAACTTTTGAACCACGACTCTGATTTATGCAAACTCAATGCCGTTGCAAAGGTTGTGATGAATCCTACAACTCCCTCAATTGTGTCAATTTAAAATTCGGTTCAGTTTGGTCGTAGTTGATTAATATAAGCTCACCGTTTTGAATCTAAAAATCCTAGATCAAATACCGGACACGATTTCTTCCAATTCCATCTATCAAATTCTCATATGGGGACTAACTGGAGACTAAATTTATAGCATGAACCTCAAATTTAACACTAATTCATCAAATTTGACCAAAATTCCCAAATTACCCCTTCTTCTTCCTCCCTTCTTCCCCCTCCTCCTCCTTCTTCTTCTTCTTCTTCTTCTTCTTCTTCTTCTTCTTCTTCTTCTTCCATCTTCCTTCTCCTTCCTCTTCTCCTCCTCCTCCTCCTTCCCCTTATTCCCTTCCCTTCTCTTCTCCTTCCCCCAACCGGTGGCTCGACCGAGGCGCAGCGACCGGTGTTGGCGGACGACGGTGACAACATATATAGCAAGGGGCAGCATCAACTTCTTCCTTCATTCCTTCTTCTTTCTTATTCTTTCTTCTCCTTCCTCTTCTCCTCCTCCTCATCCCCCTCTTTCCCTTCCCTGCTCTTCTCCTTTCCCTTAGCCAGTGGCTAGGGCAGCCTGCCTAGGAGGGAAGGCGGCTCTGCCGACAACCGATAGAGATGGTGCAGGATGAAGGGGAGTAGCGGGGATCGGATGGTGATGGAGCGTATGGTATGGAGACGGCTAACCTCGGGCTTAATTGAGAGGAGTCTTTATTATATCTAAGGTACTTAGTTTGTTGGTTTTTGTTAGAGAGTTTTTAGGTCTTTATTTATATCTAAGGTAGTAGTTTGTTAGTTTTTGTTACAGATTTTCTAGGTCTTTAGTATATCTAAGATAGTTAGTTGTTGGTTTTTGTTAGAGATTTTTTAGGTCTTTATTATATCTGTGGTAGTTAGTCTGTTGGTTTTTGTTAGAGACTTTTTAGGAATGTAGTTAATGGGGGAAGAGTTAAAATAAGAAGTGGAAGTGTGATACCGCTTCACCAACTCCCATTTTGTGATGGGAACAATGGCTCTATAATATTTCAATCTGTGCATGCTACTTTCGTTCCCTCGACCTAGATGAATGATTTATATGAAAGTGTGTTTGATTTATTGTTGGATCTAAAACTGACCAGGTTGTTGGAGTTGTTATTTATTGTGTTGATGCATGGCAGGTTGTTAGAGAAATAGGTTGTAGAGTTATTGTTTTTGGTTGGATAAGAACGTCGAGATGAGGAAGTTTTTTTTACTTGGTGGATTTGGTGGAAGGGTAAAATCGAAAAAAATAGACGTACCATCACCACCAACTCAAATATAACAGATAGTAATAGATAGGATTTGCCCAAATTGGCGAGCCCTCCTGATGATTTGTTCTAAGAGTCCTTTGCAAAACTAAAATTTGCATGCCAGGCCTGTCCCATGTGAAAAGACCACTATGTCTCCCCAACAATCACATTTGACGCTCTTTGTCATGCATGTAACAACCGCCGCTTCTCCCTTCCGATGAATTTTTTAAATGTTTTTCCCCATAAATCTCAAGTCTATAGGGCAAAAACCGAAAATTTCAAAAATAAGGTCCAGTGGCCAGCCACGGGCAGAAAAAGGCCCGTTGGCTATCCATTCACTGATAAAACAAAAATTGGCCCATGATTAGCCGACAGACTGCAATTGGCCATCGGGGAGCCGACTGGGCCCAACCGTTTCTGGCACGAGGCCCAGCCGGCCAACGGTTGGCTGATTTCCAACCCTTATCGGCCAAAGGTCAACCTACTAGCTCCAGTCCCCCCTATTTAGTGTCCTTCCGCCCCTTCTGCCTCCCACAAGCAGAATAGAGAAAGAGCAAGAGAGGGCGACGACGCGGGAGAGAGAGCAGAGGAGATTAGTGTTTTGGAGGGAGACGAGGAGTGAAGAAGCTCTCGGTAGTGGCACAGGAGAGAGAGGAGAGAAGGAAGAGGGAGATGAAAAGTGTGGGTCTTCGGTCTCCATCGATCAACAAGGCACGTCAGTAGTGACTGTCAAAGGGAAACGCCTTGACTTCTCCTTGACCTCCATGAGCTGAGTTCTGTCGTCCTAACCAAACCACAGGTAGTCCTCGTCACTACCCTTGACCATCCATGCTAGGCGGAGTAGACCCGCCCATCCCAACCTGTCATAGTGCACACATGTTAGCAAACACAATGATAACCTAATTT
Organism: Stipa capillata; assembly: GCA_019208055.1. Lineage (NCBI taxonomy): Eukaryota > Viridiplantae > Streptophyta > Magnoliopsida > Poales > Poaceae > Stipa > Stipa capillata. The sequence goes on from JAGXJF010001092.1 coordinate 253,294, forward strand.
ACATTAATGAACATACGTACCTACCGGTCTAGTCCTCAACGCGACTTTGGGGGTCCGAATTCTCAGGACTGAGTGCCAGTCGCCATTGGCAATCTTCTTTCCTCGATGCTCACAATCCACCCGGTATCGAGCCACTCAAAATCCGCCATACCTGCATGATTGAAACACACAAAGAACAAGTAGCACATGTCATACATGTAATGTTGTTTTACAAATCACGTACATAATGAACAAATTACATAATATGAGTTACAAACAAGCCTAAAGATAGCATGAATGAAATTTGACGAAAACTAGTTCAAACATAAGGACGATACAATAGTTAAATTACAAAACAGTTCGAACCTAACAAGGACGCAATACAAATACTACAAACCAGTTGGGATGTAATAAATTACAAGTACCACAAACTAGTATGGATATAACATGAATGAAGTACTAGTATCTCGTCATACTACAATTATTTCAGCCTACTTCTCATATCACGTCGCCATAACCCTGTTGGATGTTTTCACGCCCTATTCCACACCCTCGACTGCCTCTAGGAGAAGGGTTTGCTGACTGACTCGCGATAGGATCACCTCCTACTACGTCCTTTAACTTTGGACAATGCTTCTTGCAATGCCCGTAGCAGGCACAATGCAAGCAATGCCTAGTAGGCCCACAACCTCTGACTCATCCACGTTGTTACGAATACGACGAACTTTGCAACGACCCTTGTTATCACGCAGTAGACTCCAGTGTGGGATATATTCCCTTTGGTCCTTATTAACCTTGGTGTAGTTGTCAACAGCACGAAATCTAGTTATTTCACCACTCCATGTTGCAAGGATGGCCTCTTTCAGATAGTACTTTGACATGAATGAGGTGGACTCCATCCCAATTTTCCCACAAGCTGCAAGCTCATGGGAGCATAGTTTGTGTACAAGGAAAGGCTTGTTGCATGTGCACTAGCAAGATGAATTTTCTTTGGCTCCAAAAGTAACCTCAAACGTCGAAACCTCATTTGCACTTTCAAAACTAGTTTTACCCCTAAGCCGTACCTCGTACCTCTGTTGCATGTTGCTAACTCTTATGACAGTGTGCATCTTTCTCTTTTCTATCTTCTCCTCCATGTACTGCATGATCCATGCATAGAAAGGCATTTCAGTAAATGTACTCATGTGCAGCACATAAGTCTAATATCTCTATTGGAAGTACCTAATTGTCCCATGAAGCACACCCTCTATGATAGAAACTAAGGGTAAACCACGCTGCCCCCGTAGTACCTAATGATATACCACTATAATGTTGGTTGTCATGATACCGTACCTTGCGCCATGAGTGTCAAAGAGCAACGACCACTTCTTCTTTGGCTCATTCTCAATCCACTCGAAGAAGTTCTTGATCTGTCCAGCTTTCTTCCTCTTCACGCCAAGCAGGTCAATACTTGGCATAGCGCAAAGTTCTTTTCGCTCCTCCTCAGTTGATGCTAGCATTGCCGCAACTTTCTGTCTCTATTGAGTTAACTCAATTTTCATAAATTCATCTAGCTTATCTCATAAGGCATCGAACTTATTTTACTGATTTTTCTTGCAAAGCCTCTTGAAAAGATTCATAAGATGCTTGTTTCTGAACTACTGGTAGAAATTAGTCTCAGGGTTCAAGCTCATCCACTCCAAGATTTGTTAGAGTCTTCACAACCTTCAATATGCCGGGATGCTGGTCATGGAGTATGCAGACCTTGGGACGATTTTTGACAACACCATGTTTCAGTCTTCTAAAGAACCATAGCTAGCTTGCGTGGTTCTTACCTTCAATGAATGTGAAAGCTAGTGGAATAAATTGGTTGTTACCGTCTACACTGCTAGCAGTCAGGATCTACCCCTTATACTTGCTTGTCAAGAAGGTACCATCGACACACACCACAGGCCGACAATGGTTGAATGCTTCAATGCATGCCCCAAACGGGAAAAAAGCCCGGTTCAACTCTTTATGTCTAGGCGAATTAGTAGACAAAGTGTACTTGATGTCAACATAAGTGCTCGGGTTCCTTCCTTGTAGTGTCCATAGCAGGTAAGACAGGTTGTGATACGAATCTTGGAAATTCTGAACCGCATCTCCATAGCCTTCGGCTTAGCCCTCTATGCCTTTCTGTAGCTAATTGTGAACTGATACTTGTCTTTATTGCAACTTGATTGTGTTTTGCTTCCATATCCTTCATTTCCACTTCTCGGAAAACAACATTCTTGCAACTAAGCTCGAAGTCAAGTTGCGGTGCTCTGCGAGGACATTGGATCTAACACGGTTATGCAGCACTACTCTACTCACAACCCAATTCACTTCATACTTCAGCACATAAGCATGGATAGTGCAAGGATAACCATTAGCATTGCACTTTGTAGTATACTGCATCGGGGTAGATACATGAGCATAGAACGTCCTTTGCGTGGACATTCCCTAAAGAGTTACTCCATCTTTCAATTCATGCTTGTCACGATATATAATGCCATGTTTTATCTCATTCGTCCTGAATTCCCACGATAAGTCAAGATACATATTCCACCCAATAATTATTGGTTCCACCCACTAGGAATATGATGATGCAAGCCTCCTCCTTGTCATCACTTTCTTCATCATCAACCTCCTTACCTTCATCTCCTACCATATTTGCTTGATCTTCTTGCTCCATAGCCTTCACCAACTCGAAATCCTCGGCTTCATCTGCCTGCCTAGTAGGAACACGATTATGTCCCGTTCTTCTATGGATATCTGCTACTAGATGATTATCCGCTTCGTACTAACTACCCCCTTGGGCCAATCAACTGCTCTGACCAGTTTTGTAGTCTCTACAATGTGACCCCGTTAAATCCTTCACAATAGCCTGCACCAATGTGATTAGATCATCTTTACGAGCTCTGCACATACTTGGCCAAGAACTCAACTCTTTCGTTCTTTCAACAGACATCAAAACACAGAGCATGTTTGTTAAGGACATTAAAAACACTGCTTGAATGCTGACACTGTACTTATCAGTATCAAGAGCAAAGCTACGTGTGAACCATTCTTTCGCTTCTCTAATATTTAGCGTATCCGCATTTTCTAGAGGCAATACAGTATAACTGAATCCACTAAGATCAACCACAGACGAGTTTGTCATAACTTCTCCAGGACCACAGAAAACCTTGAATCTCACTACTTTTGACATACCTGTCATCAGTAACATTAATGTCAACAAATTTACGATGTCACGCTAAATCTAGGGTGAAAATCTATGATGCTAAAAATCTACCACTTTATAAAATCTATCAGTCTATAATAATATAAATGTACTGCAGTACATAATAAAACTAGGTTTACGACTAATTTCAATCTAGGTCAAGTATAACCAAACCATAAGGGTTCACGATAATTTCTAATGTCACTACCTTTTTCATCAAATTATATTGTTTATGACTTTTGTAATATTTGTAACTACTTCAATATGCCTAACATGCTAATTTATTACGATTTACCTAATGCGCACGACACTGCCTCTCTCTTCCTCCTCTGCTCTCTCCCTCTCCTACATACTAATTTAAACACCGTAACATACTACTTTTAACAACTAACTGTACAAGTTATTCTAAATATATAGGGTCCATGAAAATTTCTAAAATTGCTAACTACTTCAGTATGCAGTTTTCTAATAATTTATAATATTGCTAACAAATTTCTAATATTGGTAGCTCACTATACAAAATAATAATAATTAGGGTTAGGATTTACCTAACATGCACGATGTCGGCTCCCTCTCCCCTCTTTCCCTTCTCCTTTCTCCCTCCTCTCCCTACTCTTCTTCCTCTCCTTAGCCCGCGCAGCCACTGCCCTGTCGGCCTCGCCGTGCTACCACATGCCTCTCCCCGCCGCTACCAGCCTCGTTGTGCCGCCGCCACTGCCCAAAGTCGCCCGCGCTGCTGCCTCCCGCCTCCCTCTTTCTCTCTATGTGTGCATGCGTGCGTGTGAAGGTGGCCTGGGGGTTGAGTTGCATGACATGATGGTGACTGGCTCCTGTCAGCCACCCGACGATTGATAGCGCCCAGCTATCTCCAAGGCACCCACCGACTGGCGCTTCAGCAACCGATAGGCCGACACGGGCTGCAGTCGGCCGTCCTTTGGCTGACAGCACCTTTTCGGTCGGTGGCGGGCCGAGTAGGTCTTATTTTTGAAATTTTTGGTTTCTAGACTTGAGATTTGTGGGAAAAAATATTTTTAAAAAAAATTCCCCTCCCAACACTATTTGTTATTCCCATCCGCTTCTTTGTCCCACGCGGAAGGTCACTCGTGCTGCCCCCTAAAGACACCACGACCATCAGCATCATGCTTTGGCAACTAACAACAGCTGGGTGAGGTACTCCATTCCCTTTCCATTTTCTTCATCTTATTCTTCTTTAAAATGTAGGTTTTTATTGGTTCAATTCCTTTATTCCCTAGGTTTGTGAGATGAAATTTTGTGAAAATTTAGAGCTGATTGAGGGGGAGTAATCCATTTTTGCTTTGGTCCAACAAGCATAGAGCTTCTCAAGACTTGGCTCCTCTCTTTGATGCGTGACTCTCTCGAGGAGAAAAAGTTTATCAACGACAAGGAGGTAATTTCTCATGGTGAGTGAAGGGTTAAGTGATTTTGTTTTGGAAGAAAAATCCCGCAGGACAATCATCAAGAGGCTCACCAACTTGTGAATATCCTCGAAGGCTCACCAAGTTCAGGGCGATTCGTTAATTCTCCCCTATCTTTTTTTGATTTTAGGCATAGAGAAGGCTAATGTGAAACACATAGGAAAGGATCGTTCGAGCGAGAATTTCTTAAATCTCAGTTGCTGTAGGATATTGATGCGACAGCCAAAAAGTAAAAATCAGTTCGATATACACAAAACTAAAAATCATATGTAATTTTATGCTTAGAAATGTACAACCGGTAGCTGCGTATCTTTAAATCTAAAAGTTGGATATTTTTTTTATAAGTTTAGGTTTAGTGAGTATGCAAGAAAGGAAAATATAAAATTAACACAAAAGAACTGAGATTTAGAAACTGTGCGTTAGCAAATCCATATAGGAAATGTTCAATTTATTACTCAAGTCTCTCTCTCTCCTGCTTGTCCGCTGCACCTGCACCGACGAAAAGAAGCTAATAAAAGAAGTCGACATATAGCACATCACTACACTGCATGCCTACGTGGTGAAGTTGAATCCACTGCAGGTCGCCCCAGATCCCCACAGCAGCCCGCTGAACCTGAGCTCCTCCTTGTCCGCGTCGAACACCAGCAGGTTGTCCTCCAGCTGGTACCCGCCGATCACCACCGCCGGCCCGTCCGCCGCGGCCGAGGCGCCCATCTCGACGAACGCGAGGCACACCGTGCGGTCGCCGACCTGCAGCAACGAGTTGCCGTTGCTCACCGTCCAGTTCCTCGTGGCCCCCTCGCCCAGCTCCAGTCGGATCGTCGGCACGTCCCACCCCGTGCGCTTCAGCCGCCGCAGCGACCACGTGTCGTAGCACAGCTCGAACGGTCTCACCGCCGCCACCTTCACCACGTACCCCGGCCTGCAGTCACCGAACATTAATTCATCAATTCGATCAAGATGAGTTTCACACGTATGTACGTACCTGCTGATGGCCGCGTCGAACGCCTGGACGAAGGGGCGGTACACGTCGGACCGCATGGCCGTGTACCGCGTCACGGTGCTCAGCGTGACGCCACCGCGGCCGGTGGCGGGGTCGAGCTCGAGCGCACGGGGCGGCAGGGCCACGGGGGTCTCCACGACGTCGACCCAGAACACGGAGATGGCGCCGACAGGGATGTAGTACGCGCCGCCGTTCCTGGGGTTCCTGACGAGCGGCGTGGACGCTATGGTGGACGTGAGCTCCACGGGGTAGTACATGAGGTAGATGGTGGTGTTCCCGAACACGGCCACGCCAGGCAGGCACAGCGCGAACCTGCTCCCGAGCCCGTGGCGCCGCGCCGCGAGCTGCGACGGCAGGGACAGCGGGGCGCGCGACAGCCCTGCGACGCCCGCCGCGCCCGCGGGGAGCGACTGCAGCAGGTGGTCCGGCGCGCACGAGCCCACGGCGGAGAACGACACCGGGTACAGCAGGCTCCGGCCGTCGGTGGTGTTGGCGGACATCAGGGAGCTCGTCAGGTCCCCCGTCGCGCACCGGCCGGTGACCGGGTTGCACGGGTACGCAGTGCACGTGCAGTACAGTCGCTTATTACCCTGGCTGCCACCCCCACCACCGACGACATCACCGTCGTCCGCGTGGTGGCAGCTCGGCGCCGGGCTGTCGCCGTTGGCGGCGGCGCACTCGCCGGAGCTGCAGGGGAACGTGGGGTGTCCGGACGCGCACGTCGACCAGACGAGCGGGCCGGCGAGGTCAACGACGAGGGGCCCGCTGTCCTGGATGGAGATGGTGTAGAGGGAGGTGGCGGGGTCCTTGGCGAGGGGGGGAGACCAGCGGCTTGTACGGTGGCTCGTCACCGCTCGTAACCTGCGCTGTGCACCGTCGCACGGCTGGTGATAGTACTAGCAGCAGTGAGATGGCGAGCGAGAAGGAAAGCTTGGGCCACATGATGTGCTTGATTAGCTTCAAGTGAACATAGGTGATCTTCTGGTTATAAAGAGTATTAATTAAGCAGGAAATCGATCTCACTCCCCCACCTAACAGAACTAGGCTCATCAGTTCCTGATCATTGGTAATTTCTTTGTTTTTAGTTATAAGAAGAGTTGACTATGCACTGGAAATGGTTAGCCTTGACTTCCAAAAGTGCATTAAATGTAAATAATGTGCAAGGTTTTTTGAAGGAATGCAAGATGTTTTTATCCGTTGGATCAACACCCAGCATCAATCTTCATGCAGAGAATGTAAGGTCGGGATCTCTTAATTAATCCTTGTCCTACGTACGCACCTATGGTCAATTAGTAGAGTGATTAGTTAACTAAAAGTCTAAACCTGGGGAATTGCGATACTGCCGATCCATCGGATCCGCCCTATCAGGCGAAACGTGGCTTGACCTTCAAAGTTGACACTCATTCACCGAGATGGATATCGCTTAGCTATAGTCGTACTCCGTACGCCTGAGCTCCTCATCGCACATGATCGCTTAATTCCTGAGGAAAGTATTTGAATTTTAGTTGAGTTATCTTGTCTGTATACGAGACTACGCGGCATCTTCGAAGGAGGAATCTGGATTATCTCCACCACTCCTCTGTTAGTCACAGCGGAAGTGGTATTGTCGACTCAGATCCGTGCTAGTAAAAAGAAATTGGGTTTACTTATTAATATAGAAAAATACCTCTAAAATGTTATATTGATATTACTATGTTTATCATGAAACACATCTTCATGTATAATGTATACTAAATTTTATTTAAAGTAACACATTATTATATAAAATGATGGTTAAAATGTCACCTCCAATATCACATCAGTGTCTAAAACAACCTACATTTTGTCTTAGAGGTAGTAATCGCAAATTCTACATTACAAGGGCCATGTGCGTCCTCACGGTATGCCCACATGGAAGCTTCCAAAATCTAATTGTAACTAATTTGATATTCATCACCTGACAAAGTCATCATCTAATATTAATCATCTTTTTAGAAGGTCTGATCAGCTTTAAGATTTGTGTGCCAGTGATGACGAGGAGGAGCACGATAGAGGTGGTAAGGCACATGGCGACGGCGGAGAGTTAGGGTTCTCGTTCGAATGGTGTGGGTTTTCTACCGACCACTCCAGCACACTTAGGAGCTAAAGTTTTGACTAAATTTCCATCCCTTACCTCGGCTCTATCTCCTCCGCTCACTCCTACATAGCGCCCATCTTTTTCTCCCGCCACCGTTGGGCTGCCACCACCGCCCTTTTGCTTTGCCATCACATTGCATGCATTGTCGGTTTCCCCTTTCCCACCGCTGCTGCCACAACGGATGTAGCTAGACGTCTTAGGCCCCTTTTCACATAAGATTTCGAGAATAAAATTAAGGTTTTCCCATTGAAGTTGAACTTTGTCTTTTAGGGTTGAAAATTCCAATTATTTGAGTTGAAAGTCTTTAGTGTGCTCATTGAAGTCGAGTTTAAAGTTGAAATTTCATGTTAGAGAGATTTAGTTTTCTGGCTTAAAGGTTATAGTGTTTTGTATAAGGATAGGCACATATTAAAAGCCCCCGGTTGTACGGTGGCGGGATCCTTGTCAGGGGGTGAGACCAGCGGCTTAAGTTGCTCTGAAAAACCTGGCTCAAGAGATGCGCATTGGCTTTCTTTTTACAATTCAACAATTCAAATATGCATAACTTTAAGATCTATTTGAACCACCTCAACATCTCAAATTAGTGTCGCCAGTTTGCCACTGGCTTGGCGAGTTAACAACGCTGCCACTTCAACTCCTCTCTTTGATTCCTCTGCTCGGTTCACTGTTCTCACTCAGTGCCGCCGATCGCTACTAATCCTTGTTCTCTTTTGCCATCTTTGCCTCTGTCTTAGACTGTAGTGCCGTACCCCAACGAGGTCGAGGAGAAGCCCGGGGATCGCTGCTCCTAACCATGAATGCAAGAAAGGCTTGGTAACACAGGGGGTCATTGGGGGAGAAATACTTGGTGACACACAAGGTGGGGAGAAACACGGTTTAGATGGTGAGGATGCAGCACGGTGGCAGCGGCCGTCTCTCGTCTTCCTGAAAAGTTACTGGCTTGTGGTGGGAATTAAATAAACAAATATATCCATTCATTTTTTTTATATCAAATACCATCAAGTGTTTGTTTTAGGCTATCTCCAATGTGGAAATAAGCTCGGCCATAAGAGCCTTAACTCAGCCATATACATTACGCTCAAAGTCTTAAGACGAGCCTCAGTCAAAGGACGAACTCAACCTTGTGGCTTGGTCATAAGGAATACAAACAATGATTTCTCTCTTCTCTCTCTAATTCTCAAACTGCCACAGCCGGATGGGAGCCGGATGATACCTAGGGAAGTGAGGGAAAAAGATTTTCCTTTCATAGGGACCCACCTTAAAGTGAAAGCATTGTAGCAAAAAATCAGGCTCATGGTCTCCTCACCTTGGTGCTAACTTATGGTCTACATAGGAAATAAGGGTTGAAGATGCCACATGGGTCCCCGGGGTCCAACCTGAGATGGGAAAGAAGAGAGGCTCAATTTGGGGATGGAAAAGTTTGAGGATATAGGGTTTTGCATAAAACGGAAGCCTGATTCGTGAGGGTCTTTTCACAATTGTCAAGTTAAGTGGAGCTGGGAGGTCCCACTTGAAACTAGACTGTAGATTGCGGATTGGACGGCTTAGATTGATTTGATTGCATGGTTACACTACTTCGTTAGTTGAATAGCAAACAGACCCTTGTTTTAGAGAATTTTTAACAAAAAATGATTCTAACAAAAACATGTAGCTCACCAGATTCCAACCGCAACAGGGAGTTCCTGATCAACTAGGAGTAGATTGCATGCCCTTTGTTCCTAACAATTATTTTTAATTTTTTTGTCCTACATATATACATAAGTATATTTTAAGTGGTACACATTAAATATTTAGATGAACTTCACAGGAATAACACTACTATATTTGTCTTAAAAAAATTCTGTCATATCATCGTATTTTCTTACCTACACTGATGTTTGCTGACATACGTTGCTAGCAAAGTTTGAGCAGCCCCACACCGTGCACACGTCGATGAACTACTTTCCGGTCATACTTTTAAGTGTTGAGAAAAATAAAAATAGAATATATCACCTCGTCATCGTAAGACATTACATTTGTTATTGAAATTTCATAAAGTTAGACATATCCATCTTTACTCTAAAAAAGATATGTTCATTTTTGTTATTCAAACCGGTAAGTTAATCTATTTACCCAATCTATATTTTCCAAAACAGAACAAGTGTTCAATATACTTAACCTTCAAATATAGAGCTTCACTTTGCTAGAAAATCTTAAATAATAATTTTTGAAATTTTAGCAACAATCACGCTATCAGATATGTCCACATTTACTGTCAAGCTCATTAATTTACCTATCAAACTATATAGAACCAAGGGTTCCATTATATTTAACATTTGCTAGAAAATCTTTAATATCCATTTTAGAAGCTTTAGAAATATTCACAAAAATAATTAAGGTGAATTGTTTAAATATTTATTTAATTTACTTGAATAAAAGACAAAACAAAAGAAAAGCAAAAACAAAAAGGAAAACACATTCTAGCACACTAACACATGGAACACAACCTGGTTGAGCTCCAACAATTGCAATGCATGAGCTATATCCCGCTTTATTTGGAATTTATATACATATAATAGTACATTTAAGAATATTTCATAAGCTTGCAAAAGTTTACAAGCTAAGATTTACTTTGTTTTAATTTAATGTTTAATCATCATTCTATATAGTCTCATGTCTCCCTAAATCAATCTCTAGTGATCAACTGCCCCGGCGATCACTTCCAACGTTACACCAGTTCATGCTGGCCCCATACCCACTGAAAGATCATCTAGGCCCCTAAATGGTTTTGATGGTTAATGGTAACTCAAACTGGAATCTAATGTTTACAATGAGTGTAAGTAGGATTAATAGGTTTTAGAAAGAAGTGTCATCAAGGAAAGGATGACCACCAAAAAGGGTACAAAGGTGGTTTCCAGGACAAGGGGATGGCTGTGCTAGGCAGCTGTGCCACAGCTGTGAAGAAGCCGGTGTTGTGTAAGAAGTTGCAAGCAAGGTGATGGTGGCTTGATGCGTCAAAGGTCGTGACTGCAGTTGGTAGCAAATAAAGCCTAGATTTGCTAGTTTCCTCGAGTGTATAGAAAACACCCGTACTACCAAGAGGGATGAATTAGTAATGATCTATGGAGATTCTTTTGCTCAATGCTCAGAGTGTTGGACAGTGGCACTGATGCTTTGAGGTCAGTGGCCCTGCATCAACAGTTTTGCACAAGTGTGGAACTGGTTTGTGCTAGCACTTTGCAGTGCTAGCGGTAGAAAAATCCTAGAGGTTAGAGTCACCTGTGTGACACAGCTGTGTCACAGGTGGTCTAGCGCTCTATGACTCAGGTACATCTCTGTGCCAGGGGAGAGCTTGTAAATGCTAAGGGACCTGCGCTGCAATAGTTTGTCTGCTGAGTCAGAAGACTGTAGGAGGTTCTCTCCTTATTAGGGATCAAAGTTAGTTGTGCGCTGAGGGCATGTGATGTGCCAAGATTGGGCTGAGTAGTTAGGCTATGTCAGTTAAGGGTTCACCTATGTGTGCCTCCAGTGACACAGGTATCGATCTACCTGAGCCGGTTACCGTTGTGCGTCGTGATTGGCTGTGTCACTGGTGTCTATCACCGGTGACCCACTTAATCCTACGTGGCATGAGTGTAACGGTCAGGTACCTGTGAACCCTATAAATAGGGGACCAGGGGAGGTCTTCGATCTCAACCTTGCTCAAACCAGTGAATCATATTCGACCGTTGCAAGCCTCTCACCCTCTGAGCAAAAGCCAAACTTCCTAAGAGTTAGTTCAAGAGAGTTAGAGCCTTTGAGCAAAGAGCATTGGTTCCTCCAAGAGTGGTTGCTGCTGAATCTGTTACTCTTGGAGTGTCTACTCCTAGACGGGCATAGGAGTTGCTGGTATCACCCAAGCTTGTGTGGGCTGAACCAGTAGTCTATGAAGGTGATCTGAAGTCTACCTGCTGCAAAGCTAAAGGACTTCCACAAGCAAAGCAAGAGGCCTGATCACTCAGGTACTCGGAGAACAAGCACGATTCAGTGCTGGTGATCTCTTCAGAGTAGCCTCTCCAACGGAGACGTACCTCTCTGAAAAGAGTAGGGAACTTCGGTGAAAAACACCTTGTCTCTCTGAGTACTTCATATACTGCTTTTTAGTTACTCATTAGATCTGCATGCTTGTGTGTTCTTAGATATACATTGTTTATCTGTGATAGATCACTTTTCGCCTGTGTTAGCATAGCTGTGCCTCAGTTGCTGTATATCATATCTCTTACCTGTGTCAGCTACCTGTTACACAGCTATCTGTCTTGCTCATCTGTTTTAAGTCATTAGCTCACCTGTGTTACATACCTGTGTGACAGCTACATGTTAATTTACATAACATATATTGCCTGTGCTGTTCACCTGTCACACAGCTGACCTAACCTTGCAATCTGCTAAGACTTAATTTGATAACCTAAGTTAAAAAGAAGTGAAAATAGTTAGCCTCCTATTCACCCCCCTCTAGTCGGCACCTTCGGTCCTTTCAATTGGTATCAGAGCAGGTTGCTCTTTGATTTGGCCTAACAGCCAGAGTTTAAAGGATGTCGGGCTATGAGGGTAAAATACCTGTCTTTAATGGAACTAACTATGCCTTCTGGAAAAGAAAGATGCAAATGCATTTATCGCCATTGATCCAGATGTGTGGGAAGTTGTGTGTACATGTTACAGGTTGGAAGACACCATCATCCCTAGCATAAATGACAAGAGAAACATTCCGAACAATGCTAGGGCTGCCACAGCTATATTTCATGGGTCTACAGGAGCATGACTTCAACAGAGTCAGTACCATGGATTCTGCCAAGGATATCTGGGATACTCTGGAGCAGATCTATGAGGGCAGCAACACTCTGAAGAAGTCAAAGAGAAGCCTTCTGGAATCAACACTGGAGAGATTTGAGTATGAGCATGGTGAGGACATCAACTCCCTGTTTTCAAGACTCACCATCATTACCAACTAGTTGAACGCTCTAGGCTCCAATCGGGTAGATGATGAAGATGTGATCAAGAAGTTTCTGTCAGTGCTTCCTAATGCCTACAGAACTCTTGTTCTGATGCTGAAAGAAAAAGATGGGTTCGACCAGATGAAGCCCACTGAAGTGTTAGGAAGGATACTAACACATGTGATGGAACTCAAGCAAGAAGGCAAGCAAAACTCTTCCCTAACTGTCAAGAAGAACATTGCTTTGAAGACCACTGCTTCAACTTCACAACTTGAGAGTGATAGCAATGAAGAACTCAATGAGGAGATGACCAGTGGAGAAGAAAATGAACTTATCCTGCCTCACAAGAAATTTTAGAAAGTTCTACAAGAAGAAGAAGCAGTTTGAGTCAAGTGACAGATTCAAAGGAAAGAGGCTGTCCAAAGACAACAAGTGCTTCGAATGTGGCAAGGAAGGTCACTTTGTTGCTGATTGTACAAACAAGAAGAAGGACAACAATCAATACAAGAAGAAGGACTTTCGTGGAAAGAAGAAGACCTTCAACAAGCACCCAACTTATTTCAAGAACAAAGCACTGCTAGAGCCTATGTTGGACAAGTTTGGGTATCAGATGACTCAAGTTCAGAGGAAGAATCTGAAGATGAAGGTCAGGTTGCTAGAATTGCCATCAGCATGGCTGATGCGCCCAGCTGTGACACAGCCAGGTCACCCAGCTCCAAGATCAACGTCAAGGCTGATCAGACGTCATCTATTTCTGCTTCTTTGTGCCTCATGGCCAAAGAATCTAAGGTACTTACTAAAGATGACTTTCCTGATTATGCTGAACTAATGGAAATCCTGGAAAGAACAGATAAGGCCTATGGCAGGGAGAGGAAGGAGAATATATCCTTAAGGAATAAACTCAGAGAGCTGAGAGAAACATGTGATGAGGTTTCAGATGATAGGGAAAACCTCAGACTTGACCAGGAAAATCTGAAAATAGCTCATGAAAAGCTCAAAGCAGCTCATGAGTTTCTCATTAAGGAGCATGAGGAGCTTAAGGAAAGCATTCCATGTGCACTGATATTTCCTCTACTATATCTACTGATGCACTGAAAGATCGAGGTTTATCAACTAGAGGGGGGTGAATAGGAGATTATCAAATTTTAACAAATTAGTTGCTTAGCATGCAAAGATGAAGCAATTTATAGATGAAGCAACAGGAAACAAACAGATTCAGCTCAATTGAAGAACAAGACAAAGTAAAGAGTAAGAGTCGAAGACATAAAGATTTAACCCGAAGTTCAAGTTGTTGGCAACAACTCTACATCTTCGTTTGGAGAGGCTGAGCACTTAGCTCCGAAGACACACAGTCTTCACCTTCTTCTCCTTGAGTTTTGTCCACTTAGGATCTACTCAATCACTCGTGGTGGATCTTGAGGTGATCCCCGGACCTTCACAAACTGTTGGAGGCGAATCACAAGTTGGAGCTCTTTAATAACGCCAAACCGGCTAGGAGATGCCAAATCTCCAAGAGTAACAGGTTTGAACTCTAGGCTCGTATAAGCTCTTGCTTCAATGCTCAATCAAGTCTTTTGGATCTCTCAAAGCTTTCCTCTCTCAAGTAGATCTCAATGGAGTCAAGAGGAAAGGGGAACACAGAGTATGTGAAGTTCTTTTTGCGCTAAGTGTCCTCCTGAGCCCGCAGGGGGTCGGGGGGCTATTTATAGCCGTTCAGCAGAAAAGAGTCGTTGGGCACAAAGATGCTCTTCCGGTACAACCGGAAGACAAACCCGGAAGCACCAGGATTCAAACCAACGGTCAAATCTGAAGAGCATCAGATGCACAGCGAAAGGTTTCAACACAAAGTCGGTAGTTCCGGAGAGGAACTCGGTCACACCGGAATTGAAGAATATACTCATTTGAGTTACTTCCAAAGCAATTTCCTGGTAGTGCCGACTTTGAAGGCGGTTGAGTCGGGTTAGAAGAGATGACACGGTCTTCTCCACAGAGAAGAAAAACGGTCCAGCCGAAAACTAACCCGGTACCACCGCTTCACAAAGGAGACCTAAGTCCAGAACAGATTCTCGGTGCAGCCGGAAAACGAACCCGGCACAACCGAAGACAAAACATGTGGGACTTAGTCTGAGACGAAATGAGCCCTAAGTCCAGAAGAGATTCCCGGTGCAATCGAAGACAACTCATAATGCGACTTAGACTAGGGCAGCAAAATACCTAAATCCAGAGAAGGTTCTTGGTGCAGCCGGAAACAAAACCGGTGCAACCGAAGACAAAACAAACAGGACTTAGTCTAGGGTATCAAAAGCATATTCCGGAAGCACCGGTTTTTCCAAACCGGTTGAACCGATTTCCGAAATATGAAACTAGGGTAAACCCTAAGCGGCAGGGTTCCCTAACTCTCCAACACAGAGGCCATTCTCGGTAGCACCGGGTTTAAGACCGGTCATGCCGTAATTGAAGCTCTTCGAGGTTGAAGACAACTAAGTCTTCAAGCCTCACAACAGAGGCCAATCTCGTACAGCGGATTCTTCAAACCGGTACAACCGAGAGTCACTGTCTGTGTTTCAGAAAGAGATTTCAAAGAGGTCTTCAGAGATTTGATTGAGCATTCACGAAGACTCTTCTTCTAACTTGGATTTCTCACCCCTCTTAATAGGCGGCTTGTCCTATAGACTCAAATGATCTATTGACCATATCAAAGGCTAGAAAATCACCACTAATCTTCTAGGTCCAAGCCTTACTTCATCTTCAACTTTTTAGAGGTCGACATCCATTGGTTAAACCAACTACTTGGGGGACTATACACCTGAATACACTTAGTAAACCATTAGTCCCTTTAATTATTTGTCATTAATTATCAAAACCCATTAAGGGGCACTAGATGCACTTTCATGCACCCTTGCCTACTTATGCTATTATTGAATCATGCATAAAACTGTGCTAGTTGTATAAATGTTCTAACTTTCACAGGTTGTGTAATTGATAACTCAAAAGAGACTTCAACCTCTACTGCTACTAACTCTGTGGATGCAGCTGAGCATAACAAGCTCAAAGAGGAGCTTGAGAGCTGAAAAGGCTTATGAGTAAAGGCCTATGCACTGCCAACATTGGCATGCAAAATTATCAGCTAATTAGAGCTGAGATGCTCAGGAAGAATGATGGCCGAAAGGTTTGGGTTACATTTCTCCTGCAAATAAAGATAAACTGCCTGCTGTCACTAACTCTAATCTTGCAGCAAAATTTGTGAGACAGGCATGTACAAATGACAATAAATTTGTTGATCATATGCAGATAAACAGGAATGTGGTGAACATTCCTTCTAACCCATCCTATGTTCTGTAAAAGGACATAAAAGAGAAATAGTGGCCACTATGTAGGTCGCAGGCACTTAACAAAATGGTTGCCTGCCATCTGGGTTCCAAAGATAACAGTTGCCTGTGTCACCGGTATCTTACATAACTGTGTACCCACCAGTGTCACCGGTAACTCACATATTGTCTAAGGTTGCAGGTGATAGACAGCCAAAATGATTCATCTTATATCATCTGTTGCTAAGGCTGTCAATTTTAGAAACAGATTTTCTAACTCATTAACTGCTGTTTCTACCTATGGTAAAACTGCTAAGAGAGCCAACAAGTTTGGGTCCCTAAATCCCATAACTAATCTTGCAGGACACTGCCTCCAGTGGAACTGACTGGGTTGTGAACAGTGGATGTACACAACATATGACAGGAGGTAGAGAGGAATTTGTAGAGATCACTAATGAAAATCTTCTAAGCAAATATGTGATCTATGTAGACAACTCCAAGGGAAAGGCAAATGGCATTGTAAAGTTTGCAATATCTGAACATCACTCTTTATCTAATATGATGCTTGTGGATCAGATAGGCTATAGTCTAATATCTGTGTCACAGCTGTGTGACACATGTATGAAAGTTACTTTCTATCCTGATGAGGTTATAGCCTCCAAACTATCTGATGATTCTCAAGTATTCAAAGGATGCAGGTCTGGAAAATTATATATTGTCAACTTCAATGAACAGCCTGCAGCAGCTCCATGGTGTCTCATGGCCAAGACCAATGTTGGCTGGCTGTGGCACAGGCGGCTAGAACATGCAGGGATGAAGCTTCTCGACAAACTGAGTAAACATAACTATGTCATAGGCTTAGGAAAGGTGAAGTTTGAGAAGGACAAGCCCTGCAGTGCATGTCAAGCCGGCAAACAAGTTAGAGCTGCTCATCGTCCCAAGACCATCATGACCACCACCACTCCTTTTGAGCTCATTCACATTGACTTCTTTGGTCCTACGACATATGAGAGCCTGGGAGGTAACAAGTATGGCTTTGTCATAGTAGATGATTTTTCTCACTATACTTGGGTGTTTCTTTTTGAAGGAGAAGACACAGGTTTACAAGAAATTCAAGCATCTCATTGTTAGAGTTCAAAATGAGTGGAAGGTAAACCTGATCAAGGTCAGGAGTGACAATGGGACTGAATTCAAGAACTCCAAGGTGGAAACATTTCTGGACAAGCATGGAATCAAGCATGAGTTGTCCAGTTCATATGCTCCACAGCAAAATGGTGTAGTAGAAAGGAAGAACAGAATGTTGATAGAGATGGCAAGGACACTACTAGATGAGTACAAGACTTTACCAAGATTTCGGGCTGAAGCTGTCAACACTGCATGCCACTCCATCAATAGGCTATATCTACATTTACTACTCAAGAAAACTCCTTACGAGCTGCTTACCAACTCCAGGCCAAATGTCTCATACTTCAGAGTATTCGGTTGTAAGTGTTACATTCTTAGGAAGGGCAAACGCCTTACTAAGTTTGAAGCTAAATCTGATGTTGGTATATTTCTTGGTTATTCCACTAACTCCCATGCCTATAGAGTTTTTAACACCTCCACAAAGGTTGTTGAAGAATCTATAGATATGTATTTTGATGAGTCTTATGGCTCCCAAGGAGAGCAAGTTGCTAATGATGTAGGGGGAGGGGACATTCAAAAGAAGTCTACTGGTGAGATCAGACCCACCATCAAGGAGGAATCTGCCTCACCAATTGATCAAGAACCACCCACTCCATCACTGGGTGAAGATATTGAAGTTCAAGATGTTGAGTTCGAGTACAACCCAGCCAATGATCAACTAGATGCAGAGGACCTGACTCAGCCAGATGTGTCACAGGAAGAACCAACTGTATCACAGGCAACTGCAACAGCTGTGACACAGGTGGTTGACCCAGATCCCCTTGTGATCAGCAGGCTGCAGAAGGATCACCCTGTAGACCAAATTATCGGTGCCATTAATAGGGGAGTGACTACTCGTTCTCGAATTGCTAATTTTTGTGAACACTACTCTTTTGTTTCCAGTTTTGAACCCAGGAACATAAAGGAAGCTCTCATGGATGCTGATTGGATAAATGCTATGCATGAAGAGCTGAATCAGTTCGAGAGAAACCAAGTTTGGTCCCTGGTTGAAAGACCCCATGATCATAATGTGATTGGAACAAATTGGGTCTTCAGGAACAAACAAGACACCAATGGACAAGTGGTAAGGAACAAAGCCAGACTTGTGGCTCGAGGGTTCACACAGGTGGAGGGCCTGGACTTTGGAGAAACATTTGCTCCAGTGGCAAGACTTGAAGCCATCAGGATCCTCCTTGGTTATGCTGTTCATCATAATATCAAATTTTACCAAATGAATGTGAAGTCAGCCTTTCTAAATGGTAAATTTCTGAACTAGTATATGTTGAACAGCCTCCTGGCTTTGAAGATGCTAAGAAACCATATCATGTCTATAAACTGCACAAAGCACTCTATGGCTTAAAGCAAGCACCTAGAGCATGGCATGACACATTGAAATAATTTCTGATAAAAATAGATTTAAAATGGGCTTAGTAGACACAACTCTATTATTTGTGTGCCAAATTTATATCGATGACATAATATTTGGCAGTACTAACTGTTCTATGAGTAATGAGTTTAGCCAGATGATGACCAAGTGGTTTGAGATGTTTCTAGATGGTGAACTCAAGTACTTCCTAGGACTTTAGATCAAACAACTCAAGGAAGGAACTTTTATCTCTCAAGAAAAGTTCACCAAGGACATCATCACCAAGTTTGGCATGAAGGATGCAAGGCCTATTTATACTCCCATGCAAATAAATGGTCATCTGGACTTAAACATTGAAGGTAAGTCTGCTGATCAGAAAGAATTCAGATCCATGATAGGATCCTAGCTATACTTGTGTGCATCTAGGCCAGATATAATGTTGAATGTGTGCATGTGTGCCAGATTCCAAGCTAACCCCAAGGACTGTCACAGAGTGGCAGTACGTAGAATACTGAGATATTTAATTCAAACTTCAGGGTTTGGTTTGTGGTATCCTAATTGGTTTGTGGTATCCTAAGGGTGCAAATTTTGAGCTAGTTGGCTATTCTGATAGTGACTATGCAGGGTGTAAGGTTGACCGAAAAAGCACCTCTGGTACTTGCCAATTCCTAGGACATTCTTTAGTATCCTGGTCATCCAAGAAACAAAACTCAGTAGCCCTTTCCACTGTAGAAGCTGAGTATATAGCTGCTGGTAGTTGTTGTGCTCAATTATTGTGGATGAGGCAGACCTTGAAAGATTTCAGCATATCTTTTAATCAGGTACCCCTCTTCTGTGATAATGAAAGTGCAATTAAGTTAGTGAACAACCCAGTGCACCACCAAAGATCCAAACACATAGAAGTGAGACACCACTTCCTCAGAGACCATGTTGAGAAAGGAGATATACAGCTGTGTCATGTAAGGACTGAAAAACAATTAGCTGACATTTTCACCAAGCCTTTAGATGAGACTAGGTTCTGTGCTCTAAGGAGTGAATTGAATATCATTAATGTCTCTAACTTACAATAAAAGGTTTGGCTTGGCGTCTAGCTCATATGTTTTGCTGTTTATATTGTTTATATTTTCACCTGAGTCAGGCACCTGTGTCACAGGTATGTTCTATGCTCAGAGTTGAAAATATTTCTTGAACTGATTGTGCACTCTCTTGTGTACATGTTTTCAATCAACTCTTATCAGTTTAGCTTTGCTTGATTAAATTTCTGGCAAACTGATTTTGAGAAGATTTCATAAGGTCTCTCTGTTAGTGCTCAAGTGCTTTCTTTCTTATCTAAGTCTCTCTATCTTGGTGTTCTAGATGAAATACTTATCACCTAAGTCATCCATCTATGTCTTAGGTGAATGCCTTTGATCTCCGTAGGTCATAGGGTCTCTTCTCGCCCACCTGTGTCACATGTCAACTACTCAGCTGTGACACAGCCATCATATACCCCTTCAGCCTATATAAGGCGTTGATACGTTTCCATAGAATCCACGTCCAACTCAAAACTCCAAACTTTCGCCTGCGCCAAAGTTTCGAGTTTTCGACGAAATCGCGGATTCCGCCCCTCTGAAACTTTTCGACGTATCGGAGAAAGCTTCCTGTGGCGCTCAAGCATCATTTCCTTCGTGCATTATCTCTTTCTCGATCAAAGTAAGCCTCTGCTAGCCATTCTTTACGCTCGTTCTATCATCGGGTTCATGAAATTGCTCTAAAGCTTAATCCACGAGCGCATTGTTAATGTCTAGGGTTGGTTTAGCTCTTGTTCATCCTCCAGTATACATCTAGCTTAAAATTAATGGCAAATCCTTGTTAAACCATAGTTTTCTTAAATCTGTTGTCCGCCTCCGCACGTAGCTGTGTCACCGCTGAGGTCTCACCTGTCACACAGGTATGCCTATTCAAACAGGCAGAGATCTCGGTTTTGTGTCTAAGTCATCACCTGTGTCATCTTATCCTCACACAGGTGTCTCACACAGCTACTACCTTCTACATCTCAGGAACACCTCTGTCCTACATTCTTTCTTATCTATCTTGTTTCTCCAGATGTCTTCAGATTCTGAGAGAGCAGATAGTGGCCTTAAATGGTCAGATCCAGAGGAGTCAAGCAAAGAGATAAACATTTCAGACTCCGATCAAGAAAGGGAAAGGTTGAGGCAGAAGGAAGAGGCAGCTGAGAGAAGGAGAGCAAATCAAAGAGCTTATAGGCAAAGAAGAGCTGCTGTCAAGAAAGCAACTGCATCAGTTTCTTAGGCTAGTCAGTCCAGCTCAGCTCAGCGTGCTCCAGCCAAGAGGACAAGATCCTCATCTAGTGTTACTCACACATCTCTGGGTAAAGAAGCTGCTAAGAAGCCCAAGCAAGCAGTAAGGAAGGTCTCCAAACCGTCTATTGCAGATGTAATGTTGCCAAGAGGCACACTCACAATTAGAGAACCTTTCCCTGAGCCTCAAGTGTCTCAAGATGACCTTAAACATGACAAGCTTATTCTGGATGAGATGGATAAGCTGGCAGAGCATATCAGCACAGAAACTGATGAGACAGTTAAGAAGCAGCTGACAACAATATACACTGCTAAAAGTTTTGAACTCTCTGAGATGTCAAGACCAGTATCTATGGCTATTCCAGAACCCGCAAAAGAAGACAGAGCTCTCATGAGGGAAATTGCAGATTTGCACCATCAGCTAAAGTCAGCTACTTCTCATTCTGCCGAGGTTGAATTGAGAAAGCAAATTATTGAGAAGCAGAATAACCTTTCAACTAGCTGTCTGACCGCTCCTTATCATAAACCTATTGAGCTCAAACACTCAGATGCTAGAGGTCGTCATCTTATGCTACAAATCAGTGAGCTGATAAAGAAAGTAAACACTCTGCCAAGTGGTCTTGAGAGAAGCACCCTGCAAGCTGAGATCAGACTCAAGCAAGGCTTGCTCTCACCTGAGCTTAGATCAAAGGGATCATCTGCTCCTGCTCTTGCTCAAAGCTCAATGCCCAAAGGTCAAAGTTCAGATGACAGAGATAGAATTCTTGTACAGGAGATACATGAGCTGCTAGGTAGAACAAAGAACATGCCACGAGGTGCTGAGAAAACAGCTTTGCTAGCTGAAGTTAAAGTCAAGCAGGGAATGATCTCTAATGCAATCAGACCAGATTCTGCAGCCTTGTCTGCACTAAGCTCTAAGAGAAAAAGGTCTGAAACTGTTGTGGTTATTGAAGAACCTCAAGCAAAGAGGCAAACAGAGGCAGAAGTTGCAATCATTTCAGAAACCTCTCAGGGCTCCAAGCCATCAATTAAAGATCAGCTTGACCAACAAAAGAAAGTTATCAGAGTTAAAGAAGGAGATGTCACCACCTGTGTCACAGGTGGCTAGCCCAGCCAAGTCAGATTTGCAGACATACCAGAGGAGGAGTAGAAGAACCCTAAGCTCTACAAGTGTTGACACACTTTCCTCTCTGGATGTTCAGAATCCCATGTCTCCCTCACAATTCCTTGTGTCTGAGACAGAAGAACAAGCTATAAAAGAGGCCCCTGTGCCTTCTTCATCTCCAAGGCTGGATCAGTGAAGCCTTCTGAAGCTGTCAAGTCAACTAGTCCACAGCTGCCCCAACCAGCTGTGTCTCAGGCGGAAGAAGTTCAAGCCCAAGCTCCTCAGCTGTCTCCATCACCTGTGTCACCACCAGCTGAACCAGCAGTCGCTTCTCCTATTGCTCATGCCCCTGTGTCCTCACCTGTGGCACAGGCAAGTGGCTCAGCTGAAGAAGAAGAAAGTTCAGAAAGCCAATCAGATGATGGAAGGGGAGTCTCAGTGACTCCACCAAGGTAAGAAAACCAGGAGCTGATTCTGATGAAGATTACCAAGCTGAAAGCTCATCCCCTAGTGTAGAATCAGCCAGTGAGCCTGAGAAGGAAGCAGAACAAGAAGACAGCTCACCCAGCCCCTCAGTAGGAGAAGAGGATTTGAAATCCAAATATCATTACATCTTCTCCTATGCTCTGAGGACTGAGGCCAATCAGATGCAATTCATTTCAAGGGCTGCAGCAAAGAAGCTTCCAAAGAGTGACCCCAAGAAGTCAAAGAGCAAGGTTGCCTCCATGAGCACAAGTGCATTCATCAAGATGAGGCCAACCTGCCCATACTTCAGTGAAGATAAGGAATACTTGGATCCAGTTTGCTTAGACCCCAGATTTCACAATGATCATCAAAGGGGTGTCTATCATGAAATCCTATCTTCAAAAGGATTTGTAGATTGCAAGGCCATTGACTGGTCTGCTCTGACTGATCCAAGGTTGAGGTCTCTTTCATCTCTGATCCAAGCCTCAGGCCTTGAATTCATTTGCAATCTACAACAAGGTTATAACCCAGAGGTCATCAAGAAGTTCTATGCCACAGTGTGGGTAGAACAAAGCAATCAGGATGTCATGCTCTGGAGAACAAGAGGTCAGTTACTATCCATAACAGCTCCAGAGTTCAACAGTCTATTTCATGCAGCAGTGGAGCCTGGCATGCCGAATTTGTTCAAATTAGAGCCAGTCTCCAATGCTGACAGAAGGAAGTTCTATTCCAGAAACTTCTCTTTCCCTACCAATGCCCTAGTAGATCATGTTTATTTCAAGGGGATCACAATAACTGCCAAGCATCTGGTAAAGATTCTTAATGTCACTCTTCAGTCTAAGGGAGGCAACACAGATGCAGTTTACAATCCAGTCTGGCAGGTGTTGGTGCACATAGCCAAGAATCAGCACTTTGATGTAGCAAGATATATTTTCCATGAGATAGACGCTGTTCAGAAAGACAAAAAGACTAAGCTGAGGTATGGATCATACATCATGTACATGATCCTTCAACGAATAGGTCTTCCAGAATTAACATTTGACATCTCAGTGAAGACATCAAAGACCCAGCTTAGGCCTCAGGTTGATGACCATGCTGATGAGGTTGCTGTTCCTGCTCTTTTTGGAGACTCTCCAGACCCAACTGTGCTAGTCCCCGGTGACATAGTTGCCCAACAGCTCCTCAAGTGCCATCACCTCAAGTCCAAGTGCCTACCGGTGTCACCGCTGATCCTCCTGCAGTTGACCCAGCTGTGCTAGTCCCCGGTGACATAGCTGCCCAACAGCTCCTCAAGTGCCATCACCTCAAGTCCAAGTGCCTTCCGGTGTCACCGCTGATCCTCCTGCAGCTGACCCAGCTGAACTAGTATTTGTGACACAGGTGGCTGACGATGGTACTCTGTCCTCCTCCCTGATGACTCAAACAGCAGCCAGAGCCTACCAGAACAAGGTCATGCCAACCCAGTTTGCAGCTCTGCGCAGAGAGAATCTCCAACTCAGAACAGAAGTCAACATTCTGCACTCCAAGGTTGATCAATTGCAGACTCAGCTCTCAGAGGTTCTCCAGCTGTTGAAGACCAAACTCCCCTGAATGTTTCTTCTCTTAACCCCTTTCTGGTGTTTTAGTGTCAAAGGGGGAGAAATATAAGAGGGAGAGTATTTTGGATTTAGGGGGAGTGTTATAAGTGTTATATATTTTGGTATATCAAGATTTGTTTTATTCTGAATTCTTCTGTCTTGATTACAATATTCTGATGCAGTAATGTTCTTGATATATGTGGATGGTATTTTCCCTGATATAATTTTTCTTCACATATCTTTGCTCTGATACATATGTTTGCTCTGACCATGAAATTTTATGAATCTTATGCTCTGATCATGCTAACTGCATCAAAATAAAAATCTATCAGTTCAGTTAAATCATTCTCTTATGATCTATCAAATTCTCTGAACTGATAAAAGTGTAAGTTGTAAGAAAATACTGCTCTCACCAAAAATTAGAATCTGTGCATTTGCATGTTAAAAGCAAATCTTATGTGCACAGCTTCAGGGGGAGTATATTTTGAGAACCTGCACATGTATCACTCATTCAAATCTTTGTTTGAAGGTGTTGAATGGGTTGCCACTAACCACCAAAAGGGGGAGATTGAAAGATCATCTAGGCCCCTAAATGGTTTTGATGGTTAATGGCAACTCAAACTGCAATCTAATGTTTACAATGAGTGTAAGCAGGATTAATAGGTTTCATAAAGAAGTGTCATCAAGAAAAGGATGACTACCAAAAAGGGTACAAAGGTGGTTTCCAGGACAAGGGGATGGCTGTGCTAGATCGGACATTCCATATGAACATAGAAGTTTGGTGTAGAGTGTTTTCCAAAGATTTTTAGAAAGGATTTCCTTTGAGCACTTAGCAAATTATCTTCTTCTATACTGTTTACTAGCTCCGCCTTTATGATACGGTTGTCATATACTCAATGTGATCATTGGATCACAAAAAGACTAGAAAATGTCCTTAGCCTTTTTTATTACATGACATCTCTTTTTAATCTTTCTAGCGGTTGTTATAGGCTGCCCAACTTGCCTTAGGGACTAAATACCTAATCAACATCTTGAGGCACAAATTATTCCGTTAATCATTTTTTGATGAATCATCAAAATCTACTTAGGGATCCAAGATACACTTTCAAAGGCCCACCAAAGCCCGCCAAGAACCCGCATGCGTGGCAGGCAAGAATAGGGCCACATAGGTAGGAAAGAGAGAGGAGAGATAAAAATTTAGGAGAATTCGAAACCATCTATATGTATTACAATGAAGTATATTATATCATGGGGACAAATGTACCTTATGCAACAAATTTGTACAACGAACACAACAAATTCACTAAATGTACGCAACAACAAAAATTAACTTATGCAACATACATTAAAACTTATGCAAAAAATTTGTACAATAAATGCAACAAAATAAATAAGTGTATGCAACAATAAAAAATCACTTATGCAAAACAAATTAGTATTTATGCAATAAATTTGTAAAAATAATGCAACTAGATCACCGGATCAAACTAAAAAAGTCTTATGCAACACTTAAGAACCTATGCAACAAATTGAGAACTTATGCAATAGGAATATAAAACCAATGCAATAAAAAAGAAGATGTATGGAACTATTTTTAGTTACCTATCAATATGCAATATCTCTTTGCAACGTTCCCCACAATCTTGTGCAACAAAACTCACCAATGCATGCAACAAAAAGTAATAATGAGTGTAACATAGAAATTGCCCGTATATCGACCTCGCATGCTTTACCTTCTCCCTAGGTGGCATCTCACACCTACTCTGATGAGATCCAGTGACATCTCTGCACCTAAGCCCACCAGTTTGGTGCTAGTTCCAACTAGCCCAAGCTCCACGGTGGAGGAGATGACGGTTGGAGGAGGAGTGTCATCGAGCCCACAATCCTAGGATGTAGCTGCAGGAGTGCCATGCGGCTATCTTTGAACTTGAAACGCAGGAGCAGCACGGCAGCGCGTGGAAACCGCACATGTTCTTGTTGGAGAGATAAAGAGAGATAGAGAGAGATAAAGAGCACACTCCCAGGAGGAGAAATGAGAGAGACAACATGAGAAAGGATTCAAGAAGGTGGTCGACTTAAAGGAAAGCACATATCTCTCCCACATGATGGGTGCACGTGGCAGTTGTGCGACTAGGCCGATGCGAGCATTGGTCGGTGGGTTCAAAAGCAGTTTTCATATTATATTTCAATATACGCTATAATATATAAAATAAAAAATCTAATGAGCACATGTGCCCATGCATGTCTTACAGTGCGGCGCTACCTTGCACGTAGGACGACGACGCGCTTGTGGTTCAGATTAGAGTGCAAAATCAGTTTGCATATGACCGTAATTTGTGCATATAGACTACTCCAAAGAAGATGAGGTCATCAAAGATTTCATCAATTTCGAAAACTTAAAATGTTTTATCTCTCAAACCGTTTATCCAATGCATGATCCGTTTTTACCCTCAGGTATGTCACATGTCAATATGTTTCGATGACCTTTTTCTCGCATCAATAGTTACCAGGCAATAATAAGCTAGCTATCACATTGTTAGTGATGAGTTATCACGCTGTAGACAATGTGTTATCAGGTTGTTGTACCTCGCTTCTGGCCCTAAAGCTTACTTAACAATGCATTAATGGTCTAATAACATCAATTATTACTTAATAACACTTCACCACTCTCTATTGGGCTTACATAACAGTGCGATAGTGGTCTAATAACACATTAATTACAACTTGTAACCATTCATTGGTAATATGGTAAGCAACATATTTGTTTAGAAACACTGATCATAACGAGTAGACACACACACACGCACGCACACCACCACTCACATGCACTCACACAACGCCTACTGAAGATTGGAGTCACAGAGCTTGAAGATTGACAAAGTCACCATATACGCCTCGTTATTGACGGATACGTCACCTACCACTAAAAGAACAATCCGTCTTGGTGAGACACACATGATGTTGAACCTGGGGTTTGATCATTGGTAGATAGGGGTACAACTACCTCCACTAACCACCCAAGCTAAGCTTGGTTCTCATGGTAACTGACATATTACTACTTGATAATTACTGACATACAAAAAAGTTACTCGGATACACGATTTGAGGGATAAAATATTTTAAATTTTTAAAATTTAAAAATCTTTGCTCATGTCATTTTTTGGGGATGAACTTGCCCAGTTATATGATGCAACGGTGGTGCAAGCTCTCGTTCAAACAATACGTGGGACTTAAGACATGCTGTCATGCCGCCGCGCCATAAGTCTAATTTGGGCAAATCGTGATGTAGTCACGTCCTATATAAAAAGGACCTTCGTCTTGCTTAACGCTGCGACGTGCACCGCGATCGGTGCACCCCGGAACCAGTCCCTCTCTCCGTGCGGCGTCCACCCCAGGCAAACTCCACCCCCTCCCGCTTCGCGTCCCCACAACGTTACCACGGGAAAACGCACCGCTAGCCCTCCGCTACTTTTCGGCCGCCAAACCGAAAGCGTCGGGCAGTCGTTGTTGGAGGCGGAGTGGCGTCCCCGTCCGTCGCCTTCACTCCCACCACCCTTTCCCCCCTCCCCGACGGCGACACCGCGAGAGGCACGCACACGCGGCGCCGGCAGGATAGATACTCGCGCCGACCCTGGGCCACCGCCAGAGGAGAATGGTAGGTTCGGTAGCACTGTTGCAGCGCGCTCTCGCAACCTCGGTCGGGGAGGCGGCGATGGGGAGCGAGGACGGCCTCGTCGAGATCCACCCCCAGGAGCTCCAGTTCCTCTGTACGTATACCCGATGCAAGCCCTTGCTCCTCCTCCCCTGTGCAACCGGATGGATTTCGTGCGTCATAGTGTGTAATTCGGTGGAGCGGTGTGACGTGCTTGTGGTCGCGGCACGCCCATGCTTTGCTTTGCTATGCTCATAGGGGCGGTGTGCTCTGATCGTCAGCGGGTTGCTGATTAGCTAGTGATGTGTAATGCGGGTGAGTTCGTGCGGGAGTTTAATCAGCCTTTGATTAAAATCATAATCAGAATCAGAATTTAGTTTGATTTGTTTGTTTAAACCATGTTCTGCAACGTTGTATCTGTTAGGTTTTTATTTCAATTTTTGTGTGTGTTATACTGTGCTGCTACGGCACGGCCTTTTAACGTTAACGATTGCTTAATATTCGGGAATCAATTAGTGCTTGAAATACCTTCTAGAGTAAATATTGCATTCGTTTCCCAGCATTTTTCCAGGTAAAATTGTAACCACTAGCAACCACGTTACTTTATGATGTTTGTCTTTCTGGTGGTGGTGATTCGTTGTGATTTGTGAAGAGGTATTTCCTGTAGAGTGAGCGGTCCTCAAGTTGGTGCGCGGGTATGCGGCAGATCTGCTTGCCGCACATGCTGTGCATATGATGAATTGGGCTTTCTAGATCATTGCTTGTTTGTTCACCACTTGACTGCTGTGTTCAATCCCAATGCATTTGCATTTCACCGGGGACCAGTGACAATACGGGACCAGGACAGTTAATTTCCCTATTTATACCAAACAGGGGTGCATTGGTGATGGTGTTAGATCTTGCAATCTGCGTTCTTGACAATAAATGATGGTGGTTTTGGTTGAATGGGAATGGATTGTCTTTTATTCGTATCTGTATATAAGACTTGGGAGTTGGGACTATCAGATTCTTTATCCAAATTGATCTGTTGCATGCATGATACACTGGTGAACCGTGTATGTTTGAAACCTAACTTTGTTTTTTTCCATTTGAATTTCCTGTGGCACTACTCACTAAGGTGGCCAGGTCTGGAGCAGCCTTGTGCTGTGAAATTGTGAATATGGTTGGAAGGAGCTCAACAAAGAGCAAAAGAGGCCTCACATTTAGAAAGTAGTAACGTGTGAAACAAGATCGACATGATAAAAGGTCTTAGGTACAGTCCAGAATGCAGAAATAGGATAAATCAATAAATGAACTTATGTTTGAAGCTAAAATGCGATAATACATGTTGGTTGCCTTGAGGTCTTAGACAACTAGTAATATAAAAGATTTCCTCAAATAGCCTTGGTTCTCCTTGAGAAATGCGAGCAAATTACTAGTTTTCTACTATCTGCTTTATGACATAGTTGATTGAATGACCGAATATTTCCTGTCCAAATATTTGAAGAATGGCAAAATCCATATTTGTTTATTTCTAATGTACACTGTTGCAGTGAATAGCCTTACCACATGTAAGGTTTTAGCCTGTTAGAGCTATGTGGTTGTGTTAATATGTTACCCCGGAGGTTCGTAAATATGAAATAGATTTGTCATACGTTCTTAGATCACATGTTTAAATTGTTATATAGTTATCTGAATGCATTCTTTACATCATTTTTTAATATTATATCTGTGATTTTTTCTTATTGACAGTTGAGGTGAAGAAGCAAAGTTCATGTTCTGTCCATCTTGTGAACAAAACAGAGGAATATGTTGCATTCAAGGTTGTCATGCAATTTTAACTCACATTCAAGTAACCGCATTGTTTGCTTAAGCTTTTTCTCATATATTCTTAATACTTGGTGCACAAATATGCTGGAGATATGTGGTCTGGATTTTTCACCTAGTTATTGCATAGATAATACAATTAATCTATTTATTTGTGACTTGGCACAATGAAAGTGGACTTCATATGTACTACTGATCAAGCATTTTGGCCAGGTTAAAACAACATCTCCAAAAAGATACTGTGTTCGACCGAACATAGGAGTTATTCTTCCAAGGGCCACATGTGTTTTTACAGGTGAGTGTAGTCTTCCGATGGCTGATAGTTGATAAACTGATAATGGTGATTTGGCAAATTCTTAATTGATTGTAATGAAGTGTTGTGCAACTGATGTATCATCTTTTTCTAATTGACATGAGTGGACCTTATGATAAAGGGAATTACGCCAAAATAATTTTCTGCTCCCCTTTTGTTGAAATCAATTTATGTAATAGCAACCCACGAGAACATCTATAAAGATAAGCTGATTCCTGCTGTATCACTTCTTGTATTCATCCAAAGGATGAGATGAGCTTGCGTTGAGGAAGAGAAAATATGTATTTGCATTTTTTTCTTATTCTTTAGTTAGTTTTAGGTATTTTAACACAAATTGTACTTCCTTTTAATTTTATGTTTGGTTAACTTTGCTACTTAACTGAAATGTAGTTATTATGCAAGCACAAAAGACTGCTCCACCAGATCTGCAAATAAAAGACAAGTTTCTTGTGCAGACCACTGTTGTTCCTTCTGGTATAACTGATGAAGGCATTGTTCCTGCTTTTGTAAGTATGCAGCAAGTTATCTTCTGTTTGTGTGATGTTTTCTTTGCATCTTTCACCCAAGATTTAATCTGCTTGATATCCTCTTGTAGTTCTCCAAAGAAACCAGAAGACATATTGAGGAAAATAAGCTGAGAGTTGTCCTTGTCAGTGCAACTCAGCCTGAAGCAGGGCAACCCATCAGTGGAGTTCATGCCAAGACAGCTACTGAGGTTCCTGTGGTAAAAGAGACATTGAATATTGTGAATGAATTACCTAATGTGGTGAACGACATTCCTCATCCATCGAAAGCAACCTTTCCTTCTCTAAGAGAAACTCCCGCTATCTTGAGTGAAACTCCCTTTCCTGTAAAAGAAATGCCTACTGTTTTGAGAGATATTCCAGTCCCATTAAAAGAAGCTCCAGCTACTTCAACAGAATCTGCTATCCATTTGAAAGAAACTCCTGCTGTTTCTGTAGAGTCTCATTTTTCTTCAACAGAAACGACTATGGCATTGAAAGAGTCTCCTCCACCATTAAAAGATACTTATGCTCCAAAAGAAGTTGCTATGCCCTTGAAAGAATCTCCTCGACAATTAAAAGATACTTATGCTCAAAAAGAAGTTGCCATCTCAAGTGATATACTTCTCAATGCAGAGAATCTTCATCTATCTCATGTAAGTCTCCAATTCCCAAGTATGTTGTATGCTTGCATGTCCTTCTACCTCTGCTTAGCTTATTTTAAAACCAATTTCATTTGTGACATTTAGTCCTTTATTATTGTATTAACCCAGTGTTTTGTTTGTTATGTAAATATCAAGTGAATTAAAATGTGCTGAAACTTACTGGTTGCTTCTTTCCTCTAAAGTGTACTTTATCGAGTTCCTATGCGTTTCCTTTTTAGTTTGGTGGTTAACTTTATTCATTACTTGTACCAGGTTGAAGATGTTCATAATCTTAAGTCAGAACTTACTAATCTTGAAGTCAAACTAGAAGAGGTAAGATATTTTTTTTACAGAAATATGTTTGAGTTAAGTTGAGGGATTATTGGATCAGTTCTGTGCACACTTTCTGAATTGTTACATTGTTGCATTCTCCTTTTTTAAGGCTGAAATTTTGATCATAAAACTGAGGGAGGAGGCCAGAAGTAGCATCCGGGAACGGGATAAGTTACGGCATGAAGTGGTAAGATCTTAAGTGCATCCTTGATGTACACTTTTCATGGAAAACATGTTTTCCTTTGTGGTTCATGACAACTCAAGCTTCAAACACAACTCGAAGCTCTCCAATCTCCATATCCTTACCTTTGACTGTGGCGAGTTGCTGCCATGGTTTACTTTCATCTGCCCATTTGAGTCAAATGAAATTGCAACCGTCAGTGCAAAACTATGTCAAATACCTATAGGTCATACCGTCATAGTACCAAGTTCCCATGGTGAAAAAGCTGCAAATGACCTTCCAGCTCGCCAAACAGCCCCCTACCACTGCATTTGGCCCGTAGGCCCATAACCATCCAGAGGAAAGCTCCTCTTATATTACTACCTCCATTTTCAAATGTATGTCAGTGTGGGATGTGTGCTGTCAACCTTCTAAAATTTTGATCACTAATATCTGTGAAAATACATTGACACACTATATAAAAATAATGCATTACATTTGTCTTGCAAAATTCTTTCTTTCATGCTATGTATTTTTTATTTCTTATAACATATAATGGTTGAAAATTGTAGTCCAAGTTTTGTATCGAAGACCGTGAAAAGTCAAAAACGACATATATTTGAGAACGGAGGGAGTAACTTCTTAACAATAAACCACACTGGTAGATCTATTGCTGACATCCAATAATCAAGAATGTGTTCATGATTTCCAAGTTCAAAAAGAATCAACTCTTGCCAATTTGCATCATATTTTATATTGAATGATAACTGCTAGCATCTGAGTAAAATACAAGTCTATGATCTTCTGAGTTGATTGATACTCGCATGGTAATGTATCATTTGTCCTTGTACTTGGGTAATGTTTAATTTTCTCTTGTGCCATGTGACTGCCATCATGACATCACTCGAGGAAAAAATAGACGAACTTACACAGTTGATACTCGTCTATACACAGACTCTGGTCATAGCCGCCTCGTTGTGGTCTTAACTTGAATTAGGCTTCTCCCAATCACTCTTGTGTACACAGGAGTCAGGACAACTCTCTACTGGATTCGCTGTTTTATTAGAATGCAAGTCTTCACCACGATGCTTCAGAAATCCTTACCAAGTCATATATGGTACTATGTTCGTACATATTCCTGAGAAGGCATGTTGCATAACATACTTCGCGACCCGTTCCCTCCTATATATAACCCATGCCGAGTTTGCGCCTTAGCATTTGCCTTTTCTTTTTGTCGAGGAAATTTGCTTATTGTCCCGGTGCAAGCACGCTACAAGAAACCTCCATGCAGCTGATAATAGTTTCAATGTCATCAGTTACTAAAAATGGCAGGTTTATCTGCTCATGAGCCTAGCAGCCTAGTGCCGTAGCACCTCTATGTTCACTAATGGTTTGCATATCTTGAGCAGGAGGTCTTCAAAAGGAAGGGCAGTCCACCGAGTCAAGCCGGCTTCCCATTGCTGTTCGTCGCCTACATGGTGATTCTCGGCGTGTCACTCGGTTACCTGTTGCACCTATAAGTCTGATTGGCGTGTGTTGGATAGATCGATGAAGCGCCTTGTCGTACGTAGCTGAGCTTTGTAAAATAAGCAGAGTTGAGACATGACACATGAGGCAGGTAACCTTGTTGAGATGTCTTCACATAGTCACATACATTCAGCTGGTACTAATCACTGCGGTGAGGGCATAGAACAGTTTGATTTTTGGATTGTATATAGAAAACCTTATAAAACTATTTTACCCTGGAGGCTACACGTAGCAACTCCTAGCGATATGCTTTCTTGGTTCTTTTAAAAGAAAAGTTTATGCATGGAGCTAATCAATTTTGACAATCATGTACTTGGCTGCCACAAACAAAAAACTTGTTTTCTTGTGTTCTTTTTTCAGAGAGAGGGAACTTGTTTTCTTGTTTAAACACGCCTCCGATTGGCTGTCCTCTTGCGCCGGCCAACGATGTTCACAGCAGGATAACAATGCTCGACGCGCTGACGACGAGCTGGTGGCGACTAAACTAACTGAAGTCCGGCGTGCCGGCCAGCCGGCCGGCGGAGTTTCTCAAGGGCAAATGACGGGTTGTCTCTTGTCAGCCGTTACAAAACTAGGGTGCAAGACAAATGATCTTATTTTTCTAAGAAAGAATAAATTAGAAACTTTTCGTACGTATTACCAAAAAAAAAGAAAAAAAAACGTATCGTGCCTGTTCGGCTATTCGTACGTCCATGCGTTGGGGTTGATTTTCCCGTGCATGCGCGCACGTAGCCAGGTCGTAAGGGTGCCACAAAAGTGGCATTGCCGCCACGGGCTCTCCT
Organism: Stipa capillata; assembly: GCA_019208055.1. Lineage (NCBI taxonomy): Eukaryota > Viridiplantae > Streptophyta > Magnoliopsida > Poales > Poaceae > Stipa > Stipa capillata. The sequence continues at coordinate 287,002 of JAGXJF010001092.1, forward strand.
CGCCTCCAATCCTTCCTTGTAGCCCGATCGCCCGACGATTCCTCTCCTCCGTTCTCTCTTCTTCCTGCTTTCTCTCTCTACCTCCTCCGGCTCCTCTCCTTCGTCGGCGTCGCCAGCGCCGGCCATGGGTTGCGGTGGCTCGAAAGAGGACGTGGCCACCGGCAACACCACCGCCGCCGGCGCCGGCCGCGGCAGCAAGCTCTTCCGGAGGAAGTCCATCTCCACCAGCCGCCGCTCGTCGTCGCCGGACGACACCTCCGTCGCCGTCAAGGACGTCGTCAAGGAACCGGCGGTCGGCGAGCCCAAGGCTGACGTCGAGGTGGTCTCGGCCGAGAAGTCCGACGCGGTCATCGTCAATGAGAAGAAAGAGGAGGTGGTGGTCAAGAAGGATGTCACCGGTGGCGTTGTTGCAACGGTGACCGAGGCGGCGGCGGCGACGGAGCAACCACCCACTAAGGCGGAGGAGGAGGAGCAGCTGCCGAGATCCACCATGACTGAGGAGGAAGTGGTGGAGGAGGAGGCTAAGGTTAACGAAGCAGTAGTACTCAAGGAGGAGGAAACTTGCGAAACCGAGAAGGAGACGTCGCCTGCTCCGACGAATGAGGATGGTATGTGTCGGACTAAGTTCAATTAGGGAAGAACTAGGAATCTGTAGTTCAATCATAGAAACAAACTATGGTAATGGTGTTTTTCTACTTACGTAGTAGGTAAATTATATTACGGCTACATTGTTTCTCGACATGTTTTCACGCAATAAATTTTGCACAATAAAAATATCTTTTTGAGCAATAGAAATTTATCGTACCAAAAGTAAGAATCAGGCTATAGATATATAACATTTCCCTACACATTTTTAATTTGACTTTTGCTTTCGGTAGGATAAGTTTTTATTACACGGAGACAATATTGTCATCCCTTGGAAGTTGTTACATGGAAACATATTATAATATAATAAGGTGATAGTATAATTTGTATGTTGCATATGTAGATCAATGTTGTGGTACTTTATTTTTTATGTTTAAACTGTAATCTGAAATGTGTGAGTTATTATATTTTGAATAGACTGTTATTTGCACTATTTAATTGTTTCTCTATATATTTGTAGTCTAATTTTTGTTTTTAGTAGGATGAGTTTTTAATATGAAAAAATATTTTCATCGCTCGAAAGTTGTGACATACATGAAAATATCTTTAAAAATAATATTATGATAGTACAGTTTTTATATTGTGTCGAGCCAGGAATCAGTACCTGAATTAGTGAACAATGGATTGCCAAAGACCGAGAAACCACCCAATATACTATACGTGCTTATGTCGTATGTATCAATCATCGTTGGGTAACCCGACACCAAACTCAGATATCATACGCGCTTATGTTGTATGTATCTATCGCTGTGGGTCCAGCCGGCCAGAAGCTAACATCATTCATTGAGTCAAACACAATTTCAAAACATCCTGTAGAGGCTTGCTGCCTGTATTCTGTTGCAATTATTGCAATTACTTAGAGGAGCCTGATACTTGTGTCCAAACCCTAATCTAGCTGGCCGAAGCTCAAACTAGTGGGTCGCTCGAAAGACCGACATAGATATCCACACTCTGCCTAGCCGGTAATTGCATCTCAGCTAGCGGGTCACTCAACTAAAGCAATCGTTAACATTGCAATAGATATAAAGAATAGTACTCTACCGTCACATCATATACTTCATATCATACACGCAGTGTATATGGAGGGACGTGGTAAATAACTCAGACATCATTGCACAACTCTACAAATTACAAGATAATAATTCACATTCCTTACCTTCGTGCAGATACTTATGTTACAAACAAAAGACTCAAAGGTCACAAATGTCAAAACTGTAAATAGCGGAAGTCAAACATTCAGTGGTCCAAAGATACAAGCTAGTATCTTACAAACCAAAAGTACCCATTACAATCCAAAAGATCAAAACACTAACGGAGGTAACCAGTTCAAGCATCGTTCTGATAGTACTCATCGAGAGAGAGAGATCATTTGTTCCTATGCATGCAAGACAACTACGAGTGAGTACAAATGTACTCGCAATACTTAGTAGTGCTAGTGACATAAAAAGTAGCATGTCATATGATATAAACAAGTACAAGCATTTGTCATGACAATAATGAAGGTATAACTTGGTGTAATGACATTCACATTTGTCCAGGTACCGCTAGGACAATTCATTTTCTGATATTGGGCTAACCACCCAATATCCAATTAGGATGGTGATGAGACGGTGGCCCGATC
>JAGXJF010001093.1:0-140844 GCA_019208055.1 Stipa capillata
ATTGACGGGCACAAAAAGGACCGTCGTTGGAGGGGCACCCCGCTGACGGCCCCTTAGAGGCCTGTCAGTGGAGACAGCTGGCAGGCCGGAAGGGAAGACCTCCACTGACGGGCCACTAAGCCGACCGTCAGTGGAGATGCAACTAGGGTGTCATAGATGACGGGTTGTCTCCACTGACGGGCGCTTCTTAGATGCCCGTCAGTGAAGATGCGGTCTCCACTGACGGGCGCTCTTTCTGTCCGTCAGTGGTGATTCCTCCAGGGCTGACTGGACAGGTGCTGTCTACACTGACGGGCGGTACTGACGTGCCCGTCAGTGGTACCCTGGCCATATAAAACCAGAGATGGCGCTCGCTGCTGGCCACTGCTCGCGCACCCACTGGCCAGCAGCGAGCACCGCCGCCGCCGCACCATATGCTGCCGCCGTCGGCCCCACCCCCCACCCACAAGCACCCCCTCTCCTCAACCCTCCTCCTCTCCCTCCTTTCTTCCTCCCCAAACTCACAAACACTCCCTCTCCCCAACCCTCCTCCTCTCCCTCCTTTCTTTCTCCCCAAACTCAACAAACCCACAAACACTCCCTCTCCCCAACCCTCCGCCTCTCCCTCCTTTCTTCCTCCCCAAACTCAACAAGATCTCTAGATCTAAATCTCTCTTCCTCCCCAAGCCCTCCCCTTTTTTCACCTATTTCTAGGTCTCTCTCTCTCCAACCCAACAAGATCTCTCATCTCTCCCTCCTCCTCTCACTCTCTTCATAGATCTCTCTTTCCTCCCCGGAGTTCCATTCCCTCGCCGAAAAGATCGGTAATAATGCTTTCTTTGGACGAATGAGATACAAAAGTGTTCTTTTCATCGTGTCGTAGGGATCGATCGATGGATCGCAGTTGGATGTACGAGAACCGGGCGACAGAGAGTTGGGCTATGGCTTTGAATGAGTTTCTTGATGTCGCTGAGCGAGATATGAGGAGAAAAGGTGGCACGAAGATTTGTTGTCCGTGTTGCAATTGTAAAAATTTGGTAATGTTCGATACGAGAGGGAGGTTGACGGTACACCTGGTGCTTAAGGGTTTCATGTCAGGTTATACACGTTGGATATGTCATGGTGAGGAGGAGGAAGATCAAGTGTTACAGCAGGACGCCGAACACGGAGAGGACGAAGAAGACGAGGGGAGTTTCGAACCTGACGCTGAAGAAGAAACGGGAAACAATTTGGCCGATATGGTGCAGGACGTTCACATGGTGGAGCAGGTAGTGGTAGATCCTGGGGATGAAAGAGAGGCTGCTAAGTTCACGAGACTAGTTGAAGACTCGCAAACCCCGTTGTATACCGGTTCTGATCCAGAGCACGCGCGTCTGTCGGTCACGCTGGAACTTCTAAGGATCAGGCAGCCCATAATTATCCGGGCGAAGGCTTCGATGAGACATTGGCTTATCTTGCAAAAGTTTTTCCGAAAAACAACTTATTGCCTACGAGCATCGATGAAGCCAAGAAGGTTGTTTGCCCTCTTGGATTGGACATGCAGAGGTTCCATGTGTGTCCGAATGACTGTTTCATTTACCACAAGGAGCACGAGAAGCTGTACAAGTGTCCTACGTGCAACACATCCAGATTCAGGCGGGGTAGAAACCATGTCGATGATGAGGACCCAGTGACGAGTGGCGCTCCGGCAAAGGTTGTATGGTATCTTCCAGTCTTTCCCCGTTTGAAGCGTTTATTCGCTAACAAGAAGGAGGCAAAGCTGACACGTTGGCACGCCGAGGGGCGAAAAACTGATGATGGCATGATGAGACACCCTATAGATGCTTCGCAGTGGCGGGCAATCGACGCCCAGTACGATGATTTCAGAAAAGATCTGAGAAATATCAGGTTCAGTATGAGTACGGACGGAATCAATCCGTTCGGCAACATGAGCAGCAGAAATAGCACTTGGCCCGTAGTTCTATGGATGTACAACCTTCCTCCATGACTGTGCATGAAGGAAAGTATATACACCTCTCTATTCTCATTCAAGGGCCGAAGCAACCTGGGAACGATCTGAACGTGTATCAACAGCTGTTGTTCGAAGAACTAGCTACACTATGGGAACCAGGGGCCCAGGTCTGGGACGCTGACCAAGAAGAATATTTCAATCTGAAAGCGCTATTGTTCACGACGGTCCAAGGCTATCCCGCGTACGGATATCAATCCTGCCAGTGTGTTCATGGATACAAAGGATGTGTTAAGTGTTTGGAGTTTACAACAAGTTTACACTTAAAGGGCTCTAAAAAAATCGTGTTCATGGGCCACCGATGGTGGCTGAAACAGAATGACCCATGGAGGCAAGAGAAGGAATTGTTTGATAATACTGTTGAGACCCGTCCGGCGCCCCGGGAGAAGACAGGTGTAGAAATCTATGACATCGTGAACACAATGCCCCCTGTCACGCCGGGTAAGACACAGCCACATGTTCCCATGCAGGATGGCATCTGGAAAAGGAAATCCGTATTTTGGGATTTGCCTTACTGGAGATTCCTAAGCACACGTCACAGCATAGATGTCACGCATGTTGAAAAAAATGTGTGCGACAGCTTGCTTGGTATCCTGCTCAACATGTTAGACAAGACAAAAGATGGACCGAAGGCACGAGCTGATATGGAATTCTTGGGTATACGAAAGAAGCTGTGGGCAACCAAGCAAACGACCAAGTTGGGCACGTTTGCAGTCAGAATCAAGACGGACTGTCCCACTGCTTGTTACACCCTGAGCAAAAAAGAGATCGTTAGCTTTTTGGAGTGCCTCCAAGGTGTCAAAGTTTCTTCCGGTTACTCGGCAAACATCGGAAGAATAGTTGACATGAAGACTCGCCGAGTAATTGGTATGAAGTCTCATGAATGTCATGTGATGATCACGCAGATACTTCCTGTTGCAATTAGAGGTCTCATGGAGCCAGAGGTCCGCAAGACAATCTTGAATCTTTGTAACTTTTTCAACACGATATCTCAGAAGTCGATCTCGGTTTCGTGTTGCCATAAACTGCAGGAGGAGATCATTGTCGTACTATGCGAACTTGAGATGTACTTTCCTCCAGCATTCTTCGATATCATGGTACATCTCATGATCCATATCGTCCCAGAGATACTGGACCTAGGTCCCGTGTTCCTACACAACATGTACCCCTTGGAAAGGTACAATGGGGTTGTGAAGCGCTACGTTCGTAACAGGTCACAGCCGGAAGGTAGCATCATCCAAGGCTATGTTGCCGAAGAGTGTGTCGAGTTCTACACGGATTAGTTTGCTGATCAAACGTCTATTGGTGTTCCTATTTCGCGCCACATAGGCAGGCTCGATGGTGAAGGCCATGCATGCGGACAGAAGGCTTTACATGTCTATAATTCAGTACCGAATAGATCAGGTGACTACGACAGAGCACATCTCATGGTGTTGCAACACCTGATTGTGGTGCATCCCTATCTTTGGATGCACATGGTAAAGGTAAAAAAAGAAAACTCGAAAAAGGGAGAAGCGTGGCTCTCGAAAGAGCACAACGCAAAGTTCGCAAACTGGCTAAAGAACTACTGGTATGAAAGGCCTCTGACAAATGATGAAGAAGAGACGGTCAAAATATTGTCACAAGAACCTGCGAGCAAGTTCCTGACATTTCAAGCATATGATATCAACGGATACACATTCTATACGGAGGCTCAAGACAGGAAAAGTACGTATCAGAATAGTGGGGTGATGATAGAGGCTAAAACCGGTAACCGTAAGGACATATACTACGGCGTTATCGAAGAGATTTGGGAACTGGACTACACCGTCACAAAGATCCTCATGTTTCGTGTCAGATGGGCGAAGAATGTCCATATCGATGATGACAAATTCACTACCGTGACTTTACCTCCCCCGACATCTATTGACTCAACACAAGTCAAAGCAATCAGTGCCAAAGATGAGCCATGGGTATTAGCTAAACAGATCTCGCAAGTCTTCTACATAAAAGACCCGAAGGAAAAGAAGCGCCATGTCGTCAGAAAAGGAAAAAGGAGTATTGTCGGAGTCGATGGTGTAGTTGACGAAGAGGGCTATGACCAATTCGACGACCCAAAAGGAGCAAAGCTACTAAGGATGCTGAGCCCTACATAAGACGCAGTCACGCCGAAGGACTAATGTATACCACGAAGAAGATCGCTATTCATGAGAAGATTGTCGAAGACGATGAAACCTAGCGAGCTATGTGTGTATGTATAATAATGTCTTGCTTAATTTGGATGAGTTCATATTAATTGTGTGTACCGTATGTGTGTACGTGTGTATTGTGTAATATTGTTCACTCGCGCTAAACGACAAACGCTAACCCGCAACGACATATATAAACCTAACATATCCCTAAAACCCTAGAGTTATAACCTAAATCAATATAGATCTCCCAAAAACCCTAAACAAAAACACAAAAACCAAAAAACAACACATAACCATAATACCCATCTACACTGACGGGCAGAAACTGGTCGACCGTCAGTGTTAATACCACCACTGACGGGCGCACAAGGTGGCCCGTCAGTGGTAACACCTTAACCCTAACGACCCTCCCACCTCCACTGATGGGCAGCTTTTAGGAGCCCGTCAGTGGAGGGGTTGTTACCACTGACTGGCAACTTTGTGCGCCCGTCAGTGGTGGTATTAACATTGACGGCTGCACCTTCACTGACGGGCTCCTACAAAGGGCCCGTCAGTGGTAACCCATATCGTTCGAACCAGCAGTGAGACGGTTCCCATCCCCGACGCCGCCAGGCTGCTCCGCCGCCCCCTCCGCTGACCCCGCTGGCCCCAAGGCCCCCGCTGCCCCCCCGCCGCCGGCCCCGACGCCCCAGCCGCCCCCTCCGACCCCGGCCGTCCGCCTTCGCCGCCCCCTCGGCGGCCCCCCGCTGCCCCCTCCGGCCCCCGCGGTCTGCCTTCGCCGCCACCTCCTCTGCCCCCCGCCGGCCCCGAGGCCCCCGCCGCCTCCCCGCCGCCGGCCCCGACGCCCCCGAGCGCCGGCCCCCGCCTACTCCTCCTCGAGCGCCTATCCATACGGCTGACTCCTCCACTGCCGGCAGGTGCTCGCATCGCTCCAAGGTACTTCCCCGCCACCTCATCCCTTATCGCCGGTGCAGAGACGAGATGGTTGTGCTAGAGAAGTTTGTGCTAATGATGACATTCGATTTGTGTGGTAGAGAATAGATCCATTGATGTGCTGGTGCAGACATTTTACATGCTTGATCAATTATATTTCATATGAGTGATTGAATTAATGTAAAGTCTGAACAATCTTCGGAACATAGCAAAGAATTTAGATTGCAGTATGCTTGTGTGTGTTGTTCGTTTCGTATATGTTGACACATTCCGACAATTGGCAAGGTTTAGGTATATATAAGTCTGAATGCTCATATGATTTAGGTAAAGCAACATGAAGTGTGTATGAATGATGCTGTTTGTGTTATACTTTCATATATTCCAGACTGAACCATGTGTTCCAGAAGTATTAGAAGAATTCTGTGGGTATACCAATGTTCCAGAAGTATTAGAAGAATTCTGTGGGTATACTGAATTCACTAAGTTGATGACATAATTATACTGGTTGGGCACTAATCTGATATGGTACGTTTGATCTTTGCTAGTTAAAGATAATGCCTTTCTGATTGAAATGTTTTGCATGCTTGTATATGACAAAATTGATGAGATTTTGGGGTAATGTTCCTCAAACCCTTTGTATTGCAGAGTTAAGTCAAAACTTTGTCTTGTAAGGTTGTACCGATTCAAATAGCACTTGAAATCTTGCAAAGTACATGGTGTTTCGTAGTACCCATTTATTGGTGTTGCTTTATCTTAAACATTTCTGCTTTTGTGATATAGGTAGAAGGTATTGCCCCCGTCTGCCTCCCTCTTCACTGCAATTATTGGTATTTTTTTTAATTTCTTCGAATGTTGTATGCTGAAATTATTGTGTACGTGTGGTACTGAGAATGCTGAGATTGAGAAAGCTTGAGATATTTGTATATCATATGCTGAGATTGAGAATGCTGAAATTTTGGTGTATATATGCTGGAATTGTTGTATATGTATGACAAGTGTTGGGATGGATTGTTTCTTTGCTTTTGTAAGAATCTCTGGCTATGTGCATGACTAATATAGAGGTTGAGAGATACTCTTTATGTTTGCATTGTTTTGATATGGTATCAACGAAACAAACTCTTTCGTTATCTAAGTAAATGTCTAACAGAATGCTGCTGTTTGAGAGTTATTATTAGTTCATTTGTTTAGGCCAATAATACAGGTCTTACATTCCTTTAGTTTGTTGAAATAGTGGATCATATTTTGATTCATGTCAGCAGAAGCAACCATGGATAATGCAAAGTCATTTGTAGATATTGTTTTAGAAGATTGTCTTAGATATTGTCTTTGTAGTTAAATTGCTCCTTGGCATATGATAGAACTTGAAGATTGGAGATCGTGTACTCAAAGGAACAAGGATGGAAAACTGTTGAAAGCAAAACTGTCTTAGATATTGTCTTAGATGTTGTGTTTGTTAAAGCATGCTATTATTTTTTGCTTCAGTTCTAAAATGGCCGCCAGTACTACTCCCGCTGGGTCACCGACCTGAGAACTAGAGCCCGTTGATGATAGCACGGCCCCCCTCAACGTGCCAGCACCGATCGACACCCTGACCCTGGAGGCACCCAAGCAAGCTGCCTCCAAGCCGGCCAGGGAGCCTGCTTCCGAGCCGGCTAGGAAACATGCCGCCGAGGCGGCCGTCACAGCTGGCCAAGAGTAACCTGCCTCGGCGGCAGCTCCTCCAGCGATGACTCCGACTCCGAGTCAGGTTCTGAAGAGGACGAGGCGCCCGAGGAGAAAGTAGCGCCTCCAGCCCCGACCAGGTCTCAGAAAAGGAGAAAAGGCAACCAGTTGCCGGACAAGACATATATCATCACTCGAGTCGACGATGTGAAAGACGTTCCAGCTAGTCCACATAAGGCCGCCCGGACCTTTAGCAACGCCTGCGGGTGCATAGTCCACGAACAAGTTAAGATCACATGCAAAGAGTTCAGCCAATTGTCTAACTCGACCAGAGATGCTCTCTTGAGGAAACTGTGGGACAAGTACTAGATTCCTGCCGTCGACAAGGACATAGTCGAAGTGCAAGCCCTTCGCATCATGGCTAGGGCTTTGAAGACTTGGCAATACGATGCACAGAAAGTCGTGGACGACGATTGGGATACTAAAATTAGTAAAAGATGGTCGAAGATACAAAAGGAAGACTGGGAGCAATTCATTGCTCAAATAAAGAGTCCAGAATTCCAGGAGAGGAGTCGCTGGGGGAAGGAGCTACGCTCCAAGAACACATTAGACCACAAGCTCGGTAGCCGTGGATACCTAGGGAAGAGACCAAAGTGGGCCAGCGAGGACGCCAAACTAGCCGCGGCTGGGAAAACACCTCCTTTCGCACATCTCAGGGAGCCACGCGCCAGGGAGTACATGAGGGCGCACACAAGCTTTGACCCTGTGACGGGGTCACCAGTTATAGAGTCTGAGGAACTCTGGGAGGTGGCCAACCGGCTGGTAACGTCTCAACTCAGTTTCTTTTCTTACGTAATTACGTTGCATCCAAATACGCTATCTTCTCATGAAGTAATATAACTTGCAGACAGAACTGAGCCAGCAGCCTGGAAGCTCACAGGACTCTGTCACGAGCTTCCCGAGGTGGAACGATGATCTGGCAAAGGCTCGACAGAAACCGGAGCATCGGAGCCATGTAGTAGGCGCCGGGGATGGCGTTAAATGGGACAAAGTATTTCCCCGAAACCCCGATGGTCACCGCCGGCCAAGGAGAGATAGTCAGGAGTACATGGAAAATTTGCGGGAGCAAATGCGGGAGATTGCCGAGCAAACGTGGCTACGTATGCAAGTGCTCGCAGCGCAAGGCGATCCGACCATGCTTCCCGTGAACCAGCCGTCTGGATGGAGTAGCTGCACATCCGCCTCGGACGGCGGCCCCGACTTGCATAATCCCATCGACAGCATCACCGTAAGTTTCATCCGCTAAACGAGTCATTACAGTAAATCATGATTCCATTGTCCTGACTCCAATGAGGACGGCACATCTATCCTCTGTTTCACAGGAAGCCACTAGATGCACACTCACAGTGTAAATTCCTGGCATGAAGGTCAAGGTTGCGCACGGCCAGGTTTTCCCAATGCCGGAGGGGCAATCATGCACTGTGTTCCTATGCGGGAGCACCATGCAAAGGTGCAGGTGGACGTCGTCCTCAACGACTACAATGATGTGTTAGTCCCAGTCCCTCCTGAAGCAGAACTGACAAAGCTAGGGCAGTGCAAGAACTACTTCATCCAGTGGCCGAAAAGCCAAATTATTTTATCTGCGGCGGGCTCTCCTCGCACGGCCCCCTCTCCTCGCACGACCCCCTCTCCATCAGTCGGACGATCTACGCTGGGACTCAGCCAAATGCCTCCGTTGTTTAAAGACCTGGAAGACCATCTTGTTTGGGACCAGTGCATGGAGCCGGTTTTTCAGTCCCCGGAGGCGCCGGAGGAACCCAATAACGATCCACCAGAAAGACGCTCCGAGGCTCAAGGCGACTGGCTGGATCAACCCAGAGGGAAGATTTTCTCTCCCGCCACACTAGCCGGAACACTAGAAGCAGCGATGGCGGCAGGCAAGAGTCCTGAGCCGCTACATAGGAGGAAGAAAGGAAAAAAGAGACAGGCCGGCACCGGCGAGAAGGAAAGGAAGGAGCAAAAGCAGATGAAGAAATCCTTATCCTTCTCAACATCGTCATCCAAATTATCTACACGGAGCATGGGCCTCTGGCGAGATGTTTTCTATCTAGCTCAAGACTTGCTCCCGCAGGATGAGTTGGACAATCTTTCGGAAGACATGAAGGCGCTGCATGAAGATTACCTAAAGATGTCCAGAGATCCGCAAACATTTTGCCAATATTGGAAGGTCAAGGTGCCAAGAAATTACAACTTCTTCATGGAGAACGACCAGGACATGTTCGACATCAACTTTGAGGACCTCTTCAACATGTACAACCTCTATAGGCTTGACACCATGATGGTCAGGCTATGAGCTCTCTACCAAGCCCAAGAGTGCAGACATCTACGCGAGTCCAACATTGGAATAATCGATCCGATATGCATGAACGAAAGCTATGCTGCGACCCCGGACGGTCGAGTCTTTCTGGAAGAATACCTTACGCGTGCGTTTGTGGTTCATAAGGACAAGGACTACCTACTAGCCCCCTACAACCCTCCGTAAGTCCTTAACTTAGCACCGTGGGAATTTTTTTGTTTTTTACGTACGTATCTCCGCCTGCTTACGTTCATTTGTTCACATTGACACAGCGACCACTGGGTCCTTATTGTGATTATTCCAAGTTGGGCCAAGGCGTTTTACTTTGACTCCGATGAGAAAAAGAGATCGGACTTCGGTAATATCACTAATATTTTGGATACAGCTTTTTTCAAAGCCAAGTTCTCGGGACATAGTAGAATACCTTCAAAAGCAACAAGAATGGTACACCATTACAAGTTCCCTTGTAGAGTTCAGCCCGAAAATAGCGTGACATGTGGGTACTACACCTGTGCCCAAATGGACTGCTTTGTCCGGTACAAGAACAAGCATTGGAAAGATATGAAAGAACTGAAGGCTTGGAGTGAGCTGGGAAATCCCTTGTACGACTGGCGTCAGGACTTTGCCCGCATCCAAAGAGTCTTCGCCAAAGTCATCAACCTTGAAGTTATCAATCCAATGGGTGAATTCTACGCCGGCCCCCAATTTCCGAAGCCAAACTTAAGCGAGAATCGATAGATTAGTTGTTTTTTAAAATTGAAGAATAGTTGTTTCATACTTGTGATCAATGGATTAGAGGTGAAGTGTTATGTGATTATGAATGTGTTATGTCAACTGTTATGTGTAATGATGAATGTGTTATGTGATTATGTGATTTGACTACGTGATTACGAGTTCTGACATGTGACTATGTGCCGAAGGCCCATTCTGAAATTTGTGGAAAATAAATAATTGCTATAGCCTGTGATTATGAATAATTAACTGTAATTGCTATAGCCTCTACTGATGGGCACTTACATATGGCCCGTCAGTGAAAAGGCGCAACCACTGACGGTCACTAAAAGGGAGCCCGTCAGTGGTGACACCTCCAAGCGCCTCCCACGAGGGGTTTCCACTGATGGGCGGTGTGTGACCGTCAGTCGTAATAAGCACTACTGACGGTCGGGCCGCCCATCAGTGGGGGGCACCCCTCCACTGACATTTCCAGGCTGACGGGCCCCTGGGCCGTCAGTGGAGGGGGTTTTCGGCCCGTCAGTAGAAGCCCTTTCTGTTGTAGTGACAGAAGCCGACTATGATACCCTTGAACGTACAGTCTAGGGTAAAATATCACAGGCAGTTCGAACGAGTCGCCCGTCTGTGATGACAGAGTCATCACAGGCGGTTCGTATAAAGGCCCGACTATGATGATCCCTAAGTTCATAGTCGGTTGGTTTTAGCAACCGAATGAGATGACTCTTTTTATCACAGTCGGGTTTTTAGTAACCAACTATGAACTTAGGGGTCATCAGAGACCATCTTGCACAGTCGGTTGGGCGAACCGCCTCCAATGATCATTTTCACCCGCCTCCAAAGGCATGTTTCGTAGTAGTGGAACTGAACTATAAGACGGGAAAGAGACATTTGCTGGGGAGATGTGTGGTTTTTGTTTTGGTTATTGATGCTGTTGCTCTGTCTATCCATGAAGGCACTCTACATCTGTAACACAAAGTGGTACCCTCTTTTTTCTCCTGTTCAAAATAGTTGTGCCTTTTCAACATCTGATTTGCTTTAAAAATCGTGCTAACCGTGCACACCCTTTCTATTCTCAAGTCCCCCTTCCTCACCTTGTTACTGGACTCACAGCTACTGTATAGCATCTTTCTGGTTTACTGTGCTGATTAATTTAGGACAATCTTTTTCTTTTGAGAAATATCCTCTATGATTTATAGTAGCAATGGATGAGCAAAGTACATAATATTTACATAGCACATTAAAAATAGACAACTTGTTAACATAGACGTGCTGGATTTCATTATTTTTCTTGCTCTCAATTTTGTACCTTGCAACGATGTCTTAATTGTCGATGATTGGTACAATGAGAACTAAGTTGTTGATGACCTTTATTGATGTGTAGGACATATGTCTCAGTAATAGTATGGTTTTGTCAAGAAGAAAATAGATTTCCACCCAACTCACCTAGGTGTCGATTTCTGATGTAGGCATCGTACTCTTCATCCAAGTGAGTTGGTCCTGTTAAAACCCATCACCAGTAAATAAAATATGGCGCATAAGAGAAGAACAAAACTAGAAAATTTGTGCTAAGAAGAAAAATAGATGAAATAATTTGGGAAATTGATGGGACTCCACCCATTCAACACGGATGAGAATACCAGAGAAGAAGGAAGAGGATAGAACTGGTGAAAAACGATGGAGTTGAGAACCAAATGTTGCTTGCATGACAAGTAAAAGTGGTTGTATGCTCTGCTTACCAGGCATCAAACCCCGACTTATTTCCTTATGTGTTTCACCAAGACGAAAATTTCTCTTTTATCAATAGACAACGTATCCGTCTATAATGAGGCGCTCATCTTCCCAAATGTAGTTTCTAATAGTCGTGTGAGTGCGTACATGTGGTGATGTGCATGCCTATGTGTGTCTATGAGTTGTAGCTGGTGTTTCTAGCAAAAAATGAAGTTGTTCCGCAGGCATTATTTCTTCGGCGAGGACATGGCATTAGCCTATTGATTCGATACCCTCGATCGGCCATCTCGACAGACGTTCGATTCAAGTCAGATCAAAGGTTCTAGATGGATGCCTCACTCACTACATGAGTGCATCATCCTCCCGCATGCACAACCTGATGCATCCCTTCTCCTCGTTCTCCTCTTTTCTCACCTCGGTACAGAGCTTCGTGTGCATGCACATGACCACCGTCGCCGTCGATGGTGTGTACCTCTCACATGAATCTTGTGCATGACCGCATAGACAAGGAGGGCCGCTGCGACCACGAGGTGCATCATGCAAGGGGGCACATCGAAGGTGGACCAAGTTGAGGGGTTGCTCCATGGTGTCGAAAGAGAATCACCGTGGCATCACTGCCTCGATCTCGTTGAGGGACGGGGACATGCAGAATTTGGTTGTTGCATCAATATGGTATTGCAACAAATTATCTGAATGATTACAACAAAAAAGATAAATTTACGTAGTAGCGAAAAAATTTGGAGGTCCTATGCAACAGGTCCGTAAAAAGTGCAACAAGATGATCTTATACATGCAATAAGATTTTTACACAACTACAATATAAAAGATGCACTTGTGCAACATCACAACATAATCAGAAAAAACTTGTGCAACAACCACCATAGTTCACTGCAACAAAATTTCTTCACGATTGCAGCAAAAATTTGCATGAATGCAACCATCGAAACTATAGTTATGAAACAAGAACATCACAGCAAGAGTCGCTATGTGTTGCAATATCATCTAAATCTGGTAAAAAAAAATTGACCCAATACCACAAAAAAATTGTTCTTGTGGAACAACACTCCTTTACTGACTCCAATCGATCTCACTACCCATGCATGATACCGGCGAGGTCGATGGTGGAGATGTCCAGGCCACCACCTGACGGGGCCGCAGCAGTGGTGTCCTTCCTCAGTGGCATCAATATTGAGCCATCACAGAGATAGCTCGATCACCTCGTGCGGAGAAGAAGAGGACACGAACATGCAAGGGAGGGCGTGGCCACGTGGATGGTACCCTCGCGTGTAGGGGAGACGGGGAGGCAGCAGAGTTAGGCCGCATCAAAATCAAGATATATTTAGTGTAATAACACTATATTTAGTTGTCCTTTTTCATCTTATTGGTTTTTATTAAATCTTATTTGAAACTATGTCATTTCATGTGACTAATATCAAAACATGGCCACATGTATACACACACATAAATGAGACATGATATCAATTCATCTACCCTAATATCCCTCATGATCATCCATACACCTTTTGAGGATATATATATATATAGACAATATATTTGTATGCATATATGTACCCTAACTTCTTTTCCATCTAAACAAAAGGTGAAAATCTAAATCAAACCAATGACCATATATTTATAAAATCAGTGATATGTGGATACTAAAACATTCCACAACCCTACATTTAATTCCTATACCCTCTATCCTTTTTGGATATTTTTTCCCATTTCTCAAAATACCATTTCATTAGGGTTGAAACCCTAATCCAATCATCTCATGCCGTTCCTTATCCCCAGACATTCCAAATAAATTCTAGGAACCTCTTAGATCCATCCTCAACCTAATTCAAAAATAATATAGTGATGTGCAGTACAAATTTTTAAAACAATTTTGAATTCAAATTTGAGGCTGACTTGAGCATTGTACTGAACCTCATAGTTTTATACTTCAGAAAAATCCTAGAAAATTTCACAATAATTTATTCGGTATATACAATCCATTTTTGAAATAATATGGTTAGGTCATTTTGTGAATTGTCTTCTCATTTCACTTAAAACTTTCACACACAACTAGGTAGCACGGCACATGTAGGCAGCAGCTAAATACACAGAAGCACAACTTCTATCCCTCTCTCTTGTTGCAAGCACACTCCATCTCCTTTCCCCTCTCTCTCTGTCTCTCTTTCTATCCACACCCATCAGTCATGGTAACACTAGTGGTAACTTAGGTACTACGTAATTTACTAATATGCCATGGCTTAAGACCCGTTTAGTAAAACAAGTTTCAATAGAAAAGTTGTGGATCACTTGAATCCTTGTTGGATAAGCCCTTGGAAGACATTTTTTGTCCAAGGGAGGTTTCTTTTTTAAACTAGTTTTATGTCAGAAATCAGAAAATAAAAAGGAAGATGATTTGGATATAGGTGAGTATATAAGTTGGAGTCTGAGAAGATGTCTGTAGCATGGCTATGGTAATGTGATATGGAGCCTTGCTCAAATCAACTAAGGACCGAACACACCCAAGTTCATATCGCAACTAAGTATGAATCCGTAGGCAATAGATGATATGTGCAAAATTGAGTTATAACTTCTTTGAAGATGTTTCCCATTGTCGAGTATGGAAAGACTTAACATAAAGGTGGAAACCCCAATCTAATTATAATGTTGGAGCACATACAATCTAGAGGTAGGCTAGGTCCATCTAGTGGGTTTATTATTAGGGCCGGACAAGGGAAAAGTCTCATTCTGATATCCCTATCAGCACCCCTAGTGAAGTGTGCTAGTTAGCACTTGGCAACAAGTGAGATTCACATCCTATGGGTAAAGTTGTACAACCTCTACATAGCTTTAAAAATCTATTCGAATAGCCGCATCTGTGGTCATAGACATGACTTGGTTAGGCCACACCTTGGTTAGACTACATTTTCAAAGGTTTAAAAATGTGGGACATGGGATTAAGGACATGGAGTATAAATTGCCCACAATGTGCAGTATGAATACAAGGAATGTAGCGGGAACTATAGAGGTGTAACCTAAACCATACTACAAGGAGGTAGTACGAGTTGGTCAATCGTAAAGATATAAATTGATAACCAAGCATGTATCTAGCCATTGTACTCTCTTTGTGGGATGCCTGCAAGTATATTCAATGTACTCACCTTGCTTGTTGATTTAGCTAGACGAAGAAGACTACTACTCTGATGAGGACGACAGTGACTACGAGGATTAGGGCGCTACCCTAGTCAGTCGCCTATAAGGTTTGTCATACTGGTGTGCCCTTGTTATCCCTTATTTCTGCTGTAGATTTTGAATTCAGCCATTGGTTTATGTGTGTAAGACAATGACCATAAAGGTTTATTTATGTATCAGACTCTGATATGTACATGTATGACAATGGTATTTAAGTTAACCTGTGTGTACTGGCTACTGATTATGGGAATAGTAAAGGAAATACAAGGGTTATCCGGTCGTTAAAATCTAGAAGGTGAGGAGGCCCATGAAAAAGAGATGAGAACATGGTATTACAGCTAATACGTCATAGGGCAGGGGTGAGATGTACAACACGTTCGACGGAGAGTTCCATCAATGGGGTGATTACCAGTGTTTTCCTTTTGAGAAAAGCTACAAAACGGGAACCTGTCGAAACCCCTCCCAATGGGATCTTATCCCGTCAAGTTATATAGCCGCTCTTTCTCCATTTTATTTCTTTGAGGGGATACTGCGAGCCACTAAGTTTCGCTCAAACACAGCCTCCTATCGATGGATTTTAGTTTTAGGCCAACTGTGTCTCTTTTCCTAATGCCCACTCACTGCGAGAGATAAGAAGTTGCCGCGCACCCTCTTCCCCACCTGGGCCGGCCCACTAATTGTTTCTTCCTTTTTTCTTTTCTTTTTTTCTTTGTTTCCTTTTTATTTCATTTTCTTGTTTTGTTTTTCTTTGTTTTTTGTTTTTATTTCTATATTTTTTTCTTTTATTTGTTCATTTATTTATCTCCTTTTGTTCTTGTTTTATTTTTATTTTTTGTTATCTTTTATTTTATTTGTTGTTTTCCATGTGTTACACGAAAGGATGTTTCTACGCTGTCATATTTTGTAGAAGTGTTCATCTAATAGCTTTTGTTTCTTCACAAGCCGATATGATTTGTTCCAATAGTGATTTTTTATTGTTTTGACAAACAGAAAATTTCAACACAAGTAAGTTTGTCAAGTTCGTATGTGAAACATGGAACAATTTTTATGAGTTAGGTAAACATTTTTCTAAAATACATGAAATTTTTTCGTAAATGGCAAAAGATATTTCAAAAATATGTGATAACCCTAGTTTTTTGACCTAGTTAGGAGGAAGCATGGGGTGGAGGTGGACTTAACTCACGCTGAAGAGTTGGTCGATCTCTATCGAGTCATGTTGCTGAATAGACTAGATGGGAAAAAGAATACCTGAAGTGGAACCTATGGAAATTTTATTTTGAAAAAAAAATTTGATAACACTTTGATTTTTGAATATGTCCAAGGACCACATGGCTAAGACCCTTATCAGACTAATCCAATATGTATATACATATATATTTAGTGAAAAGAGGTAGATTAGTAAAATATTTTATTTTTACCTATACAAGTTTACCTCTAGTAGGTTTTTCTTTTTGTTTGAAAAAGAATTTTTGAAAACAAAAAAGTGATTGGATAAGGCATCATCCAATCGAGTTAAGGTCCAGTAGCCTATAACCTTTTGACCATGGTCAAATCTTAACTTATATGGCAACCAAACCAGCACGAAAGCTACTCTACATGTACAAGAACAAGTACTTGCTAGTATAATATCTAGCAGCAGCAACCAATCATGCAAGAATCGGTCAAAATATTAGCATACAACCAACTTAGGCAATCATATAAAAGCAACGCAGTAGTAGATACCACCATCTAGACCACCATTTTCACTGAAACCAGCCCAAGAAGCTACGGCATAGGAGCTAAGCTCCAGGAGGCCGAGAGCTAGGAGATCAGGAGGAGGATCAATAAGGAGGTCAAGAGCGTCGAGAACAACAGGGAGGAAGAATAGGGAACAGAGAAGCGAGCCACCAATGAGTAGAGAAACAAGATCAACATGACTTAGGGGACCCAAGCCTACCTTGCACAAATTAAAATAGTGTAAGACTCCTACAAGATCATCACCACTCGGTATATGGAATCGGTGAGCTAAAGAATAGGACCCTTGGATTATGCATCATGATTGGGTTAAGGCAATAAGCATAATATGTCTGTTCTTATCAGATTTCCCACAAATTTCCCAACCTTTCTCCCAGATAAGACCATAATCAAGATAGATTACAGGTTCAGGCAAAATATTCATAGTATCTGTTCTTCTTAGAATTTCTTTTACCATTTCTCTAATCTCCTCTCCGGTTTAATCATCACAGATATATAATATAAACCAAGACTAATATCTATTCTTTCAGTCTAAACAATTATATACATATATATATATACACACATATATAAAGAATACCAATACTTGGCTAGATAGCTTTAAGCTAGGAATATGATCCGTAAACATAAGCACACAACATATATCAATGATGGGGAGTGTTAAATGATCACTTATCAGCTTAGAGAAAGAGAAAAGTATGTTTCTTAGCAAGCATAGCATGCATTAGCACCCTAGAATGTACCAGTTCTTATCAATATAAGCCAAGCCCAAGCATAGTAAAAAAGACCACTAGGAGGTGAAGAGAGACCATTTTAAGCATAAGAGATATCAGTTCGGCCTTAACTTATCACTGCCAGGACCTTCCTAAACATTAGCACAAGAATAGGGCATACAATAAGGGGGGTTCATGCCACTGCGATTCAATTATGCCAACCGGGAATGACTAGTCAACTAGAAGCATACCATAAGCATCAACCGATTACTAAGGCACATTCATATACAAAGAAAATTAAGTAGGATGTCCAAAGCATTATTCATCAGAAAACATGTTAATTTACAGAAGATTAAACAATATAGCAACTGAAATCATCAGTTCAACCACTATAAAGACAAAAGGAACCCTAGAATTAGGGATAGAGAGGGGAAGTTGGAAAAATTATAGGGAGGAGGGGCTGAGCTGAGCAGTCGGCAAGAAAGAAGATGGCCACGACAGGTGACAGCACGAAAACTGGCGGTGGAAGCTAGGCAGAGCACTGGTGATGCCGGGTCTACGACACTGGAGCCACCATCGTGGTTTGATGCTGCACGGGCTACTACCAAGAAATGAGCACTAGGGCGACCAACATCGGGGGAGCGCGCCAAGGGCGAGGCCGAGGCCAAACCTTAGGGTCATGGCAACAGCCTCTGAGGCGGAAAGAGAGGTGCAACCGAGGGAATTCGCGGAGGAAAAGTAGGGAGCAGGCGGCGGCACCATGGTTGGCGTCGGACCGAGGTGGCAGCGCTTGGCGCTCGAGAGAGACCGAGCGGGTGGACAACAAGTTAGGGAAAGAAATGGTGGGGGAGAAAAGAAGGACAGCAGCATCGGTGTTGGCGTTGGACTGAGAAGGAGGAGGCGCACGGGTGCTAGAGGAAGAAGCCGAGTGGGCGTGTGCGAGCACAGAAAGAAGGGATAGACCAGTTTCAGAGTCAGATGAGGAGTGAGAAGGAGAGAGAGATTAGGTTAGAAGGGGGCCGCTGGGGTGGGCCAATGGGCTGGCAGAGGAAACTAGGTTGGCACTGAATGGCCACGGCCTGGGTTGATTCACGCAGGCCCAACCAAATTGACAGGCCAGTCAAGCATGCTAAGCAAATGGACCAGGCCAACTCAATCCAATTGTTTTTTTGAAAATAAGAAAGAAAGCCCATATTAGATTGCTCTTTTTATTTAAAAAGAGAGATAAGAATTAAAATGAATTTGTAAATTGAAGAATAATTCAAAATTGTAGACTAATTATTTAAACACTTTATCCTTCTTCTTCAATAAGAAAGAGGAAGATTAAGATAAATGCTTAAATCACTAATTTTGAGCAAACGTTTAATCTAATTGCTTGACATAAAATAGGAGGAGGAAAATTTTAGATGAATATTTAAGTCACAAACTTTAGGTTAAATATCTAAACTAATTAATAAGTGAATTAAAAATGTGATGGATAATAATATTGCTTCACAATTAAAGTAAAATAAGGTTAATTAATTAACATTATATGTAATTGATGATGAGTAGTACAACTCTACCGTATGCGATGACAATATCCATATACGGATACACAAAGACCTAGGGGTACCTTGACTACCCGGGATGATTTGTACCTCGGAGAAGAACTCTAGGTCGATAAAGAAACCACCCATACATATCCGGAACTTCTTAAACAAGGAAGTCAATCCCTACGTTTAAGGATGATGACATCCTAGTCGAGAACAAGTCTGTATCCACTACAATATAGTATACCCTCTATAAAAAGACCCGAGACCCTACAAACAAGACATCTCAGCTTAGAACGCCTGCTTTCAATAGCCAAAAGCTCAATCTAAAGACTTCCGAGCAAGTAGAAGGGAAGATCAACATCGACATCCACATCCAACTAGTAGTTGATCCAATCTAGATTAGCCACCCCCCTTGTACCTTGTCTCGAGATCAATATAAGACCAACAGGATGTAGGGTTATTATCCTCTAGGAGGCTCGAACCTGTATAAATCCCTTGTCGACGGACAGATTCGTATTGGCACTCGGTATCCCTAACCCTACAGTCTTTTCTCCACGTATTATGTAGAGTGATAGTTTACCAATCATCTAAATGGTGCTGACCACGGGGATCTCGACTGTCAATTCCAACAAATCACTGTACTCGTCTCCGCCACGAACTGTGGCAAGATCCAGCTTCTCGGATGAGGGGTTCTACAACAACTTCACCCCTCTGGCTGATTAGGAGCCCAGGAACGATCGAGTAGATCTCGATGGTCTCTCGCCTGACGACAAGTCTGAAAACGATATGAGTCTGTTGATGGATGAGTATGCCAGAACATACGGGGTTGATTTTCAATCTCATGACCGCCAGGGTAATCGCATGAGCAACGCAAGCCCTATGTCAGGGTTATCACTCGCATATTCAAACCACCTAGGTGGCCGAGGAAACTTACCAGAGGTCACCTCCAATGGTAGACCTATGATGGATCTAGACTGTACTTCCAGCGGACGATATCCCCGCTAAGTCCTCACAATCGGGAACAGATCCTTACCTCCCTCTTCTCAGGAAAATGACGGAGCTAATCTGCACCTAAACATGGGAAACCAATCTCGACGGCTAGGGACCTCTCCTGTAGATGATCCTAGGCTGGCTAATCGAGAAGTTACTCCTCCACCACAAGACACTGATCTCTTTAGCTCGATCGAGAGCCGCTCATTATCTCTTTGGTATACAGCCATGGCTTCTACAACCTCCTTTAATGGACCTTACTAACCTAGATAGAAAATAGTGGCTAATCGACATGGTGAACGGTCTTCTACAAGCTCAGGAACATGCCGAGTCCTCCTATCACGCGGCTGTGACCAATAGATCCATGAGAGGCAAGGCGTGCTCAAATGCTTCTCGTGAGGAGCCGAACCAAGAAAGGTGATATCGTCAGAATCTACCTTCTCGGGACGTCAAACAAACATGTCTAGCAGGAATTCACCCATCGAGGTCATCCGATATTGCATCTACGTGAATACTTTACACAACGGAAGAAGTCGAGGACTCACCCAAACCGCTCTCCTTGATACCACGGCCAGGACCAAGGATGATCACCTACTTCAAGCGATCAACCAACTCGGGGACGTCTACGGCTGTCATGCTTTCTCCATGGAGCTTAGGAGGGTTCGTTGGCCTTCTCGGTTCAAGCCAAGATCAATAGAGAAGTATGACGTTACAATTGATCCCATCAAGTTCCTATAGATCTATATGACAACCATCGAGACTGTAGGAGGAAACGAGAAGGTTATGGCCAACTATCTTTTGATTGTCCTCAAGGGGCCAGCTAGAACTTGGGTTACCTATCTACTCGTGGGAGTAGCTCGACATTCTTTTCTAGGGAAATTTCTAGGGCACGTACATACGTCCTGGAAAATCTGATAACCTCTTTTGACTCTTCCAAGAAAAAGGAAAACCTTGTGCTAGTTCATCCGACGCTTCAGCAACGTTCAAAACATTATACCTAAGTTAACCAATCATGAAGTTATTCAAGTTTTTGTTTGAACACCATACCTATGGTAACCGATCATGAAGTTATTCAACCTCTTTGAATGTCCTCTTCACTAACGCACTCGACTCAATGCAGATCCACGGTATCATGCCCGGATACACGGTGACATAAGACATCAAACCGGTGACACAAGCCTTCCATGGTATCGTGCCCAGATCCTTAGTTACCCTGATTGGATAGATCATGCTCTCTGTAACCTAAGGTAGCCTTTAAGACCCATGGCTAGGTGAAAACTGTTCCTTAGGACTAGCGGAGCCATCCAAGTCCATTCGGATCGACTCAAACTTGAACCAAAAATAGGAACTCGAGCTCATCACCTTCCTCCGGGCAAACGTAGATGTATTCGCATGGCAATCGTCTGACATGCCTAGAATCCCCAGGGAGGTGATCAAGCATAGGCTGGCCGTCCGCCCTGACACCAAACCTGTAAAATAGAAACTCCAACGGTTCGCTCCCAACTGGAAAGAAGCCATCAGGGTAGAGATCGAGAAGCTTTTGAACGTAGGATTTATCCAAGAAGTCGATCATCCCGAGTGGCTAGCTAACCCAGACATGGTTCACAAGACAAACGAAAAGTGGCACATGTGCTTGGACTTCATTGATCTCAATGAGGCATGCCCCAAAGATGCTTTTCCTCTTCCTAGAATAGATCAGATAGTAGACTGCACCTCCGGTGCGACTATCTATGCCTTCTTGATGCGTACTCTGCTTACCACCAGATAAGAATTTGTCCCGAAGATGAGGAGAAAACCTCCTTTGTAACTCTTTTCGGGGTATTTTGTTATACAAAGATGTCGTTTGGATTAAAAAATGCTAGAGCTATGTATCAGCGTAGAATGCAACTTGCCCTACATGATCAGATCGGCCAAAACATTGAAGCCTACATCAATGACCTTATCGTCAAGTCCAAAAAGAAAAAAGACCTTCTCGCTGATCTACTCAAGACCTTCACCAATCTACGAAGAAACTAGATCATGCTTAACCCGGAGAAATGCGCATTCAAAGTTAACATAGGAAAGCTACTCAGCTTTCTAATCTCACACCGCGGAATTGAAGCCAACCCCGAGAAGATCTTGGCAATCATGGACATGCAGTCTCCAAAGTTAGTACGAGAAGTCCAGAAGCTAACTGGGTGCATGGCCGCACTTAGCAGTTTTATATCCCGTCTCAGAGACTGGGGCCTACCTTTCTTCAAATTACTAGGACAACACAATGCCTTCATTTGGTAAGAAGGATAAAAAATAGGCATTCTAGGATCTCAAAGGCTATCTTTCATCCCCTCTGTCCTAATTAGTCCCGACCAGAGGAAGAACTCCTGTTGTACATAGCAATCGGACCGTGAGTGTAAGCGGATTCTTGGTGGCAGAATGCGAAGAGCCTAACAAGCGAGAAAAAGTCCAGCGACTAGTGTACTACGTCAACGAAGTCCTTCATGGACCAAGGGAGCGCTACTCGCCCAAGCAACCTCAGCAGGCACTACCCGACAAGTCAAACGCCTGGAAGATGACTTTGATGGCTCGCTCACACATCAAGGCTCAGGGGCTGGGATCGTAATCACTTCCACGACTGGAGTATCCCTGCAATATGTATTGCATATTGATTTCCCTGCCACTAATAATGTGGCTGAGTATGAAGGTTTGCTCACTGGACTCCGAGTAGCTTCTACGCTATCATGGTGGCTTATCTTTTGGAGGTGAGGAAGTTGGAAATGAAATTAATTAGACTCAAGGTCAGGTACGTCCTGAGAAAGGATAACTGCTTCACTGATAAGCTGCCCGACTAACATCCTCATGATCTCCATGTCTATCTAGGATCTTTGTCGAAAAGCTCTTGACACCGTCCACGACATTGGCAAATGACATGGTGAATACCACGACATCCGTAGACAACGTGGCCGAAGGAGCAGTGGTGAACCAGCTCAGGACGTCACCAAGCATTGACGCTCCATGAGGAGTCACAGGGGAACTCGTAGCTCTACTCGATCGAGAAGAATTGTGGATGGACCCCATCTACCAGTACTTTCAGAATCGAGTTACACTCAAGAACGAGACACTATCCGAGCAGATTTCCCGTAGAGCTAGGATGTATTCCCTAGTCGACAATGCTCTCTATCACAGAGGCACCCACAGAGTGCTCATAGGGTGCATCACTCAGAAATAGGGTATCGAACTACTCGAAGAAATCCAATGGGGAGTGTGCGGAGCTCATGCTTCCTTCTGAACCTAATCGGAAAGGCCTTCAGACAAGGTTTCTACTGGCCTATGGCTCTCCGTGATGCGAGGGAGATGGTTAGGCGCTACTATCAGTGTCAATTTCATAGCAGGCATGTTCACCAACCCGCTCAAGCTCTACAGACAATACCCTTGTCATGGCCATTCACGACATGGGGGCTATACATTCTGTGCCCCTTTCCGGTCTCATTCGGGGATACATGTTCCTCTTTGTTGCTATCAATACATTCACCAAGTGGATCGAGGCTGAACCAGTCAGAAAAATCACAACAGAAGCCGCCAAATGATTCATCATAAAAAACATTGTTTCTCGATTCGACGTTCCAAGCAGGGTTATCAACAATAATGGCACTCAGTTCTCTAGCGTGGCATTCACCAAGTACTGCGAAGAGCTCGGTACCAAGATCTGTTTTGCCTCTATAGCCCATTCATAGAGCAACGGATAGGTCAAATGAGTCAACGGACTCATACTCCAGGCCATGAAGGCCTGTGTACTGGACCGCGTCTCTGCCCACGCCAAAGCATGAGTCTTCGAGTTGCCCTCCATCCACTACTACAAAACATGTCAATATTGACAGGTCAAAAACCCACATCAGTGACGGGTTTTTGGCCCGTCAGCAACTAAGGGTCAGTAATGACTCGTATTATCAGTGACGAGTAATTTACCCATCACTGATAAAGTTCATCACTGACGGGTTAAATATTTACCCATCCGAGATGGTAGAGTCATCACTGACGAGTAAATATTTTACCCGTCAGTGATGACGTTTTCACAGGTGACGAAAAGTCATCACGGACGGGTAGAAAAAGTACCCGTTAGTGATGACTCTACCATCATGGACGGGTTAAATATTTAACCCGTCAGTGATGAGAGTCATCACGGACGGGTATATATTTAACCCGTCAGTGATGACATTTTCAGAGGCGCAAAAAAAGCCCTACCCGGGCACTATCGGGAAGGGTTTCACTACAACAGCTATAACTTTTGTATACGGTGTCCATTTTAGGTCCATGACCACCCAAAATGACCGTATCGACGAGGCGCATCTAAAAAATCTACTCATCTTTAGACCTATACAATTTTTCACCTCCAAATTCAGCCTCTAAAACTGACTTTTTCTCCTCCGAATGAAACATCGCCTCTTCCGACCCTCCGTTGAACTTCTTCCCGAGTCCAAATGCAGTAATCTTTGCAGATTCCGAACCGCGAGGGAGTAGAGCTGCTAGAAAAAAATACGAGAAAACATTTTAAAAATAAAAAATTTCACTCCAAATTTGGCCTCTAAAACTGATTTTTGCCCTGAACAAAAAATCGCCGCTACTGAACCCTCCATTGAACTTCTTCCCCAGCTCCAAATGCAGTAATTTTGTGGATTCCGAACCGTGAGCGAGTAGAGCTGCTATAAAAAAATACGAGAAAACATTTTAAAATAAAAAATTTAGGCACTAGTGCCCAAAAAAAACAAAAATTGACTCGGGAGGATCTTTCTTACCTCGAATCCAACTGAAACTCCCATGTAATCTCCACCATGTTCCTACGGGGATGGTGATGTGAGGAGGATATGCTCCCTTTTGGTTGATTTGGATGGGAAGGATGAGAGGAGAGGACGAGAGGAGGAGAAGGGTGGAAGGAAGAAGGAAAAAAATCTGGATCTGGATTTGAGTGGAGTGAACTGCACTGAGGTGCACTGAGGTGAATTATATACCCCGCGGGATTCTAAAATTTTTGGGTTTTGAAATTTCGGAGTTGGCGGGATTCACATCACGGACGGGTCTCTTTTTAACCCGTCAGTTTACTCATCACTGACTGGTCAGAAAACTACCCGTCCGTGATGACAAAATTTCAGGTTTTGAAATTTTGGAGTTGGTGGGATTCACATCACTGACGGGTCTCTTTTTAACCTGTCAGTGATGAGTGACAGGTTAGAAAACTACCCGTCCGTGATGACAAAATTTTGGGTTTTGAAATTTCGGAGTTGGCGGGATTCACATCACTGACGGGTCTCTTTTTAACCCGTCAGTGAACTCATCACTGACGGGTCAGAAAACTACCCGTCCGTGATGATAAAATTTCGGATTTTGAAATTTCAGAGTTGGCGGGATTCACATCACTGACGGGTCTCTTTTTAACCCGTCAGTGATATGCTCGACATCACTGATGGGTTTTTACTTTGCCCATTTGTGATGATGTTTTCATCAAAACCCGTCACTGATGGTTTCCATCACTGACGGATATTTCTTACCCGTCAGTGATGGTAGGGTCCAGGATGACGTTTTTTGTAGTAGTGATACTTTGGGCACTTCGGACCACCGCTATTCGAGCAACATGTGAAACACTGTTCTTTCCAGTCTACGAGGTAGAAGCTATGCTCCCTTGTGAACTAAAGCTACAGTCCCCTCGGGTCGAGTTATTCGCCGACAAGGACGAATCTCAACGATGAGAAGATGACCTCAACATCATCGAGGAATAAAGGACTCAAGCATTGATGCAATTAGCCAAGTACTAGCAGTCCCTCCGATGCTACCATGACCAGAATGTTAGGCAACGCTCTCTTCAAGTCAGAGACCTGGTTCTACAACTCATTTAAAACCAGGGCAAAAGCAACTAGCTGTCCCCCAAATGAGAAGGTCCCTACAGGGTTTCTGAGTCTACTCAGCCCAGGTCGTACAGGTTAGCCATGGAGGACAGTCAAGTTCTCACCAATTCTTGGAACATCGACCAGCTCCAGAAGTTCTTTGTGTAAGTACTCGAGGTAACATGCACGTAGATATCATTTGAGTCATTCCCAAAGGCTGTCGGTGCTCCTCCATGACTTCACTCCCTACCTCCAAAAACCCAGCACCTATATGATGAGATCACTGACAGTGAGCCACTCCAGGTATCTTTACCTACCATGTGCACCCGGACAAGCTGATGTTGGAGTCGGTAAGGCACAATGTGTCACAGAGGGCCTAAAGCCAAGGGGACAGCGTGAATGATTGCTTAGTTTTCTTTCAAGCTATATCCATGTACTCAGTTAAATGAATTCTTATTCTTGACTACCTATCCGAGCGTTCCTTTTTTGATAGCTAGTCGGGGGCTGGACGGGTATAACAGTGGTCAAAAGTTTTATGACAACGTGTCCTATGGAGCATTTAAAGACTTCACACTCACGAAGGGAAGGAATTCTAAGTTGTGGCCTCGCGAGATAGAGGAAGGTCCCTTACCACGTCTACGAGTGCCGGGGGCCCCTGAGTTCCCCACTTGACGTAGACCTAAGGACTCCCCAGTTAGCAGCAAAGTTTTCCGACTCGGGCCGAAACAAAATCCAAAGTACGAAGTAAGGCTCTCCGACTCGCTTTCACAAGGATCAGCCGGGCAACGTGACACTAAGAAGGTTCGTTGACTGTGTAGAACACAAGTGCCTACGTCTCTCTCCTTGTGAAAAGGAGAAGTCCAAGCTACGGCCTCGAGGGACAGAGGAAAGTCTCTTATCATATCTACGAGTGCTTAGGAGCCACTGAGCCCTCTACTCGACCTAGACCTAAGGGACTGACTGACCGAACACCCTGACTAGTAGCAAGTTCTTCCAACTCGGGTCAAAGGAGAGAAACTAGAAAGTGCCAAGTGTTGTACGCTATTGATAGGCCCAGGTTCCCGATAAAGTTCTAACATCAAGTTAACGAAAACACAAAAAAAAGACATTCGTATAAAACAGTGATTGACCAAATGCATCTTTCAGTCTTTATCTATGTAGGAGGTTACACTTCTAGCCTTTCAGCTCCTAGACTTCCGACTAGAGGGGAGTCACCTGGGACAGAGCAAGCTACAGTAGGAAGGTTAGTCTCAATATAAGTAAAGTTAAGACTGATACTTTATGCTTTTTACCTCTTGCAGGGGGCCAACATATTTCGCCAAGTTGAGGCCACCCTCGACAAGCGCCATCAGCCCTGGTGGCAGCATGGACGTGAAAGATCCCTCGATCCTAAGGATCGAGGGAGGTGCTTCCCTCGGAGCTAGAGCCTTGACCTCCTTGGCCAAGGGCTGGTCAGACACTGAAGCCGGGGGCTCCTCAGCCCCCACAATCGACTCGGTGGCTCGTTCAATAGCACCTGTCGTCAGAGTATCATCCAGTGGTGCCACGTCGACCACCTTAGGCAGGGGGCTATCTACTCTACAAAAATCGCTAAGTTAGAAAAGAACGTCCCCTACCCAGGAAGAGGTCTTCCAAGAAGTTTGTTACCTCGGCCACTTTAGTCGAAGTAGGACCTTGAGCTTAGAGATGCTCAAGCCTCTCTTGGCCAGAGTCACCCGGGAGGCAGTCTCCTTGACTCCCAACTCCTCCATGGTCGGATCTCCCATGACTAGGGGAGCGGACTCCTTTGAATGGGCTTCCTCCACTCTCTGCACGACAACCTAGTATAAGACTCAATCTCTACGGGAAGGAGAAAACAACATAAGAAGAGTCTGAGAAGTACCTGGGGGAAGGTCTTGAAGGAGAAGGAGGAAGAGGGGCTGATGACGCTGCGGGAAGAGTCACCTCTGACTAGGCCTTCGCAGACGCTCCAGCGCCGGATGAACTACCCCCCCCCCATCAGATTCGGGTGGTGGAGTCAGCATATCAAGGACCATGACATCCTCATCATCTTTGGGCCCAACTCCCACTGTCTCCACCTCCGGGTTGGGCGCACCCTAGCCGATTCCCTACAAAAAAACACCCGAGTACAGCTATAGACAATCAAGTGCTACTAAAAAGAAAAAAAGGAAGGTTTGGATGAGCTTACCGAGAAAATCTCCTTCCTCTCCTTAGGTTTCAACTTTGTGATCAGCAGTGGCAAGTTGACACGCCCTTTCAAGGGTGTGGACTCAAAGATGAACTTCACCCGTAGCTGTAGATCTGAAGGCAAAAGGACTACACAAGAACAAGACAATCCGAGTAGGTTAAAAGCAACCACTACTCGAGGAATTACGACAACACGAAGTTTACCTTTCTCAAAGTCCCATGACGGGTCATCCCTGTCTGAGTACTCCCAGGCCACGGAGACCCTCAACTTCAGAGGACTTAGCCGCCACCTGATGAAGTCTTTGGCAATGTCCCAGGCCGACAAGCCTCTCTCCCGGAGATTTGTGATCTCTCCAACAAGGGCCTTGAGTCACCTAGTCTTACATGGCATCTCCAACTAGATGTCAGTCTAGTAGGCCACCAAGCCGTGGTACTTGATGCCGAAGGAAGGAGGGGACTGGCAGTAGAACCATCCCCTGCACCAGCCGACCACAAGCTCTTGCTGGAGAAGTGGATATAATCATCCTTCTTCCCCTCGCAGAGTCAGAACTTGATGCCACTTATGCCTCCCTTCCCCAACCTCTTAAGGCTGCAGAAATATTGCCAAAGCTCAAGGCAGGGATGCATGCCGAGGTACGCTTTGCACAAATGCATGAAGACGCTCATCATCAGAAAGGAGTTGGGATTGAGGTGGATGAACTCGATCCCATAGAACTTGAGGACGAGAAGAAAGAAGCTCGATGGTGGAAACTGGAAGCCACATCGAAAGAAATCGTTGAAGACCACCTTCCTGCTATGTCTGGACTTGAGTTCATCTCTCCCACCGCCAGCAGACACGAGATCAGGTCCTGGGGAGGGATGAACTCGTACTTCTCAAATTTGTCAAGGTACTCAGTGTTAACCTCTTACTCAGTGAACTCTGAGATCACCACCACAGGGGTGGGGCCTGAGTCATCGGTGCTCCTTTTAGAGTCGTTAGCACCCTTTCTTGGAATCATCAGCGCCTTCGAGGATCCTTTATTCTTACCCATCTCTTTGCCGGTGGCTAAGGCGAGGGAATGTAGAGGAAAAGAAGATGAAAAGCTAGGGCACGGGTGCGAGAAAGTTTAGAAGGCAAAAGAGCACGGTGACACCTCCTGGGTCCATCTAGATGTCTTATAAAGGTGAAAAAACCGCATGTCCCGACTACCTGCACAACGGATTCGGCGCTGATCATGGCCACGATCTCTGGCCCATGTCCTGTCACAATTAATGCTTGCGGTTGCTTTATTTGCATACACGGTAGTCTACACGAGAAACTAGGAACAGCAGGCGCATATCCCCAATAATTGCGTTGCGATTTCTTACATCAGCGTGAACAAGAGCAGAAAAAGAAGAAAGATTCTCACCACTACGTTAAATCTCTACCATGACGGCTCAAACTTTGGAAAACCCAACGGTTGGGATTAGCACGACCGCATGTCATGGACACAAGTCCAAAAGTTTGCTGAATTACATAGAGTCCCTACTCAGACGAGAGCCTACTCGGGGGCTCCCTGAGCCACTCCGGATGGACTCGATTTCCCGACTAGGTGATCTGGACGACCAGGAGCCCAAGTGGACGACTTATCCTACTCAAGGGTTTGCATGACTACACAGGAAAGAACTTAGCCGAATGTTTTCTCCGAATAGGTTGATTCCTTCGACCCGTCTTAGCCTTATTTCACGTACTGATAGGGGGCTTGACGATGAATAGTACAACTCTACCGTGTGTGATAATAGTATCCGTATACGGATACACAGAGACCTAGGGGTACCCGAACTGCCCAGGATGACTTGTACCTCAGAGAAGGACTCTAGGTCAATGAGGAAACCACCCGTAGGTATCCGAGACTCCTTAAACAAGGAAGTCAATCCCTACGTTTAATGATGATGGAATCTGTCGACGATCGGTGAATCGGCGATCTTACGGTATTCGTGGAATGAGGATTACTGGGGGGTAGGGACCTCTAGGGCCCAAGTGCCAGGAGCTCTGACAGCAGGGGACAGTCGTTTTTATACAGGTTCGGGCCTCCCTCAGGATAATAACCCTACGTCCTGTTGCTATATATTGATGGAGAACACGCTTTACAATGGGGGGTGTATGTTAGTGGCTACCCTAGGCCTAATCGTAGACTAATCTATGCTAAACCGCCGGGCTCGACTCCTTCGAGGCAGCGGGTCTTCTAGGGCTTCGCCTCCTGAGATCCTATGCTGCTGTCGCGACTAGATTGATCTGTTGGACCTTGTAGACCTCAGACCTGTCCTCCCCTATGGGATTGCTGATCCTTATATAGGGGGTTCCCAGGGTCGTACTGGACGTGGACTTACGCCCGAGTAGGACTCTGGTCTCCTTAAACGTCGGGATTGACTTCCTAGTTTAAGGGGAGTCTTCCCTTCCCGAGAGGGGTTACCTTGTCGTCCAGGGATCCTTACCGGGTACGCTGTACCTTCCTAAAGTCCTGGGATTCTGTATACGGATACCCCTAATACGCGGGATACCATACTATTCATCATCAAGCCCCCCATCAATACGTGAAGTGAGGTCATGATGGTTCTGTTGGAAATCTGCCCTTGTCGGGGAAGAAACTCCGAGTAGGCGATCCGAGTAGTCCTTGTCGGCGACTTCTCCGAGTAGGCTCAATCCCTACCGGGTAGTCGTAAAAGCCTTATCGGAATAATCCTTTGGAAAATCCAGAATACTTTTCTGATCTGATCTGATCCGTCGATCACGGACACGCGTCCGCCTGGCATATTTCTAGGAAACGGAACCATCGTGGCGGAAATTTCGCGTGGTGATGAAGAATCTTTTCTCTCTCTGCGCCGTGGTGCCGTTAACGTGCGCTGAGCCACGGCGCGTTCGTCTGGGTCGTGGGTTGTCAGACCCTCTTTTTCCCGCGAAGCGCCCTGTAAGCGGAAAAAGCAACTGCCCGCATTAAATGCGATGGAACTGATCGTGCCGAAAACCGCGCTCGGCTCCGGCGAAAGTTTAAATCTTTAGGAGTCCAAGAATTGGGGTTTTGCCCGCATCGTCTCTTTGCCTCCTAGCCTTCTTGCTCCCTTCACCTTCTTCCTCGCGCCCTTGCAAACCCCCGCCTCCACACTCTCTCGATCGATCGGCGAAAATGGGCAAGAAAGGCGCCGTGAAGAAGTCTCCCGAGCCCGCAAAGGAATCGGGGAAAGCTTCGGGGGAACCGACCACCGCCATCTCTGAGTTCGAGGCCTCGGTGATGGATTCCTCCGCCCTGGAGAAGCTCGTGTCGGATGAGGTGATTCTCCCGGAGGTGTTTGTGCCTTTCCGGGAGGCCGTGAAGGAGACGGTCCCCAGCCCCGATACGGACTGGACCGTCGTCTTCGCGGACTTCTTCAGGTGTGGATTTCAATTCCCACCTTCGTCGTTCTTCCTCCTCGCGCTCCAGTTCTACGAGATCGAGTTGATTCATCTCAACCCGAACTCGGTCCTAATGCTGGCGGTCTTCGCGCACTTATGCGAAGCCTACCTCGGCATTAGGCCGAGCCTGGAGCTCTGGAGGTACTTCTACAACCTCCGCCGGGTGAAGGGCAGCGGCGCAGGAGTCGTCGGCGGCGCCGGATTCCGTCTTCGAGAAGGGAGGAAGGATGCCTACATTGCTTCCTCCTGGAAATCTTCGTGGTCGGGCTGGCATGCTCGGTGGTTCTACTGCCAGCCCCCAGCGAATTCTGGGATCTCCTACCGCGGACTCGCCCCTCTTCCGAACAAGAGCTGGGGGGAGGCCCCGAAGGAGACTAGGCACCTCACGGCGCTCGTCCACGACATCGCCAATCTCGCCGCCAAAGGCTTGACGGCGTGGGATGTCGCGGAGGATTTCCTTCGACGCCGGATAAGCCCTCTTCGGTCGAGGGTTGCGGCGGCCTGGGTGATCCCGAAGAACCAAGACCAGACAAGGGACTTCGACACGGGTAAGTACTACGACCTCCTCCGTGCCAATTCAATTGACAAGACTTCTCACGTACTTCTGCCTTGTCGTGCCATGCAGAGTTGTCCCCGGGGGAGCTTCAGAGTAGGTTGAACAACCTATTCGAGCAATCCCCCCAAGGCGGGCGTACAGACGTGCCCCTGCCTCTTCTGAAGCAGAGTCCGGATAGCCGACGGGAAGTATTCTCGGTGAGTTATCCATCTTATCTCCTTGTCTAACTTGGGTTCGTCCGAGTAGCCTTACAGAAGGCCCTCGGGCTTCTTCTTCCGCAGCGCGTAGGCCGCGGGGGTCCTGACTCGGAGGCCGAAAGAGCTGGCGCTCCCGTCGAGGACGATGAAGTTGAGATGTTCGACGCGGCCCCGCCGCCCTCCGAGACGAGGGAGGAAGGTCCTTCCGCAGCCGAGGCGGGGGCGGAGATCGTCTTGACGAGTTCTCCCGCCCGGGACTCTCAACCGCAGGTTTGAATTCTCGCCCGACTACTCCTTTCCCCTATTCTTTCCGAAGAGTAAACATGGGGGTGGACGTGTCGGACAGCCCGAAGCGAGCAGCTCTCCCCCCAAGGAACCAACTCCCCCTCCCACGACCGTTCTCGGGGGAGGAGACCGTGGCGGACAAGGGGAAGGCGCCGCTGGCTTCCGGCAAGCGAGACTCGAGTGCCCTGGCAAGGAAACCTCCTTCAGCTGGGAAGCGCTTGAGGTTAGTTTTTCTCTTGCCGCCTTTTTCTTTTGATTCGCCTTGCTGAAGACTTGACTTGATTGTTTTTGGTGACTAGGGTGTCGATCCTTCCTGCCAAGACCCCGACTAGGGCGGACGTCGAGCAGCAGCCCCCGGTGCCGAAATCGGCACCGGCCCCTGTCGAGCAGCGGACCCCCGCGCCGGAGTTGTCGCCGGCCCCTACTGAGCAGCCGCAGCCCCCGGCGCTGGAGTCGGAGTCGGCCCTGGTCGAGCAGGTCGTGCCTCCGGATTCTTCGGCGCCGGAGAGTCTTAGCCTTTCCTCCTTGCTGCAGGTAATGCACGGGAGATTAGTGATAAGGTAAATTTACTTTGCTTGTACTAACCTGTTCTTTTTCAGCTCGCTATCTCCCGGGTGGCTCCACTCGAGAAGGCCCAAGCGGAGCTGGACTTGGCGCGCGATGAGTCGAGGAAGAGCCTCGACGAGGCCGGGAGATGGCGGGCGGAGAACGAGGCGCTGCAGAAGCGCCTTGAGGACTCCGAGAAGCGGCGGGCGGCGGTTGAAGCTGATCTGAAGGCGCGCCTCTCGGAAGCGGAGTCTACCCTGCAAAGGAGTCAGTCCTACGCGGGAAAGCTGGAGGGAGACCTCGAGGGGGCCTTGAGCACGCTCGAGAAGGCGCTGGGCGAAGTCGGCGTCGTTGTCCCCCCGGGCCTTGCTCCGGCCAACCGCCTAGCGGATCTGACGGCGTCTGTCTCCCAGCTGAAGCCCACCGTCGAGAAGCTTCTCGAAGACGAGCTTCGGCAAGGTGTACGCGACGCCCTGGCCTTTGCTTTGGCTCTTCTGAGGCGCAGGCATCCGGACTTATCCCTGGAGGCGCTCGCTGCCGATCTGCCGGAGGGCGAGGAGGAGGAGCTTCTCGACGCGGTGCAGGGAGCGGCGGACGCCTTTGGCGATCGGGTCCAGGCGCCTGGCCTAGAGTAGAATTCTGTAATAGCATACTTGTACACAAATACAGTGGTTAGTAACTGTGCGATAACTTGTGTGTTTTTTGGTTTTTCGAAACCTTGTCTAATCTGCTTATGTGGAACCTTGTCGGATGCAAGCGTAGACTTTAGTCGGAAACCAGTGCCCTTTGCCTCCCTTCGGTGTAGGTGTACGAATAGTGCCGTAGGTCGTTCTTGCTGCGATTGACCAGTCCTTAGGTTTAGTCGGATGGAGGGCTCCGTGGCTCCTCGTCATCAGTAAACGCGATAAGGGGTCTTTCGTATAGCTTGTCGTCACTACTGCAGAAAGGGACACCAGTGACGGGCCTAAAAAGCCCAGTAGTGACGAGCGGGCCGGCCCGTCACTGGTGACCAGCCACTGGTAACTGGTTATCAGTGGCGGGCCACCCGCTCGTCACTGGTAATTTAGTTACCAGTGACGGGCACACATGAGAGCCCGTCACTGCTAAGGTATACAGCAGTGACGAGCCATGGTTTAGGCCCGTCACTGGTAAGGTATACAGCAGTGACGAGCTCTCCAGTCCGCTCGTCACTGCTGTTATGAGGGTCCCAAGCACGTTGCTGCCGCGGCAGCAAAAACAGCCGTTTTGGCTGCCGCGGCAGCCATTATGTCTGCCGCGGCAGCCAAATGGGCTGATTTTGCTGCCGCGGCAGCAACGTGCTTGGGTGCCGCAGCAGCCATTTTGGCTGCCGCGGCAGCAAAAACAGCCGTTTTGGCTGCCGCGGCAGCCATTTTGTCTGCCGCGACAGCCAAAATGGCTGTTTTTGCTGCCGCGGCAGCAAAAATGGCTGCCGCGGCAGCATAAACAGCCATTTTGGCTGCCGCGGCAGCCATTTTCGCTGCCGCGGCAACCATTTTCGCTGGCGCTCCTAGGGCGTCGGTCGCCGTTCTCCTAGGGCGCTCTCCAGCCCCTGTGTACTACAGGGGTCCTGGAGGGGGTGTACCCCTTCGGTCGCCGTTCTCCTAGGGCGTGCCGCTGTGGCCTAATAGCGCTTGCGACGATGCCTCGTTGCGTCGGCATGCTACGTGCCCGGTATGCTTCGAAGGCCACCTCACTCGCGCTCTCGGATGTCGCACACGATAAGTACATATGTAAAACCGAGTACGAAAGTAACAAGTGCCAATACGTAAATATGTGCAGAAACGTACAAAGTAGACCAGTTCGGGAATACACGACCACAAACACAATACATATGCAATGTTTTTCCGTCCTCTAGGGCCAAGCTACATGTGGGCGCGCGAATGGGTCTTCGGTCGGGATTTGGCGAACTCGCTGCTCTGTGCGAGCGGCGTGTTCCTCCCTTGGGTCAGTGCCGGCGTAGAAAAGCCCCGTATCGGAGACGACGTCCTTGTTGATGATGTTCGCGAACGCATTCTGGAGGCGTGCAAACTCTTGCTTCCAGTCATATGGCTTGTGCTCGAGGTTATTACTCCACTTGCGTAGGTCGTCTTGTTTGCGAAACGTGTTCCGCGCCCGTACAAAGTCGTCCATGTGGCAGCAGACGTAGTAGCCGCACGTCACACTACCCTCCGGCTGCTGTCTGCACCACCAATCGGTCACGTGTTTAAAGCGTGGAGCGCCACTTCTTTTTACCATAGTTGCTCCTCCTCCCTTCTGTGCAAAGTCGAAGAGAGCATCATCCAGAACTTTCTTGAGCAGGGTGTAGTCTTTCTTCACCCGCTTCATGGAATCAAAGTAAACAACCTTCCTTTCCTTCGGCGTTAGCACTAAGAGGATCCAGTGGTCGCTGCGCAGACATGTGAACAAACCAATATTAACCCACGAAGTTGGCTAGGTGCACAAGCGAAAGAGAAATTTACGAAAGCACAAAGTAGAGAATGACTTACAAGGGATTGTAGGGCACGAGTAGGTAGTCCTTGCCCTTATGCGCTATCATCGCACTCACGAGGCATTCTTTCATAATCTCCCTACCTTCTTGGGAGCGAACGTTGTTCTCGTGCATGTGAAACGGATCTGCTATTGCAACATCGAGAATCTTCAGGCGTCTGATCTCTCTGGTTAGGTGAAGCGCCCATAGCCTGACGAACGAAGCTTCGAGCCGATAAAGGTTGAACATGCCGAAGATCTCCGCAAAGTCCAGATAGAACTTGTCCGCGGGATACTGCTCGACGAAATGGAAACCCTCTGGCACCTTCGCCGTGTAATACGAGACATTCGTTTCATCGGGTCCTAATTCAATGTCTCGAATGTTCTCGTGCAGAATCTTCATCTCGTTCGGGAGGACGTCGAACTCATCCTTCGGTACCATCGGGTGACCCGGGACGTGATAGGCCCGCCACTGACGACCCTTTGCTGTCTGTGCTGACTGGGAAGATGCTGCGTACGTTAAGGATTTCTTCAACCTGGCCTCACCCTGTCTATCGTAAGTTCCGGTGCTAGCATGTGCCTTCTTCGCCGCCCCTTTTTTGCTCGTGCGCTCCGTATCCAGGGATACGGCCCTCTGACCGGCCATCGCTTCTTTGGCTGCGCCCACGAGTGTTTTAGGAGTCAACTTCGTGTGGTCTTGCCTGTCATGCTTGGGTGGCGGCGTATCTACAACTTCTCGTGCCTCTTCGTCACGAGGCATGCCATGCTCCGCGCCTTCCTCGGCATGCTCCATCTCCAGATCCTTGTAGGATAGAGGTGCGGAAATACCCAGAGGAGATGGTCTTGCTGATGGACTCTCGGTGTGGCTCGGCGAAGGTGCTGGACGATTGGAGGTCTCAATCAACTTAATCGCGTCCTTCGGCCACCTAAGGAAAAACCCCTTGCAGGCTCCTAGCTTCTCGTATCCCTCTTCAGGGGGGTCATTCAGAACCAGGTCCTCAAAGGTGCCGACCACCTTAGTCAACTCCACCCTCGCCATGTTTGGTGGTAAATCCACGCAGTGCATCCTGTTCTCTGGCGTTATTGGGTGGACTCGACCGTACGCGACCGTCACCATCGAGCCGAGCACTTGGGTCTGGAGATGGCACGGAGTTATCACCTGCGGAACATACGTACGGGTCAGCGATGTTAGAGTCCAAACAACGAAATCTGTACGAGACCCTTATGATTTGTTGAGCCGACGATGCTTACCGTTAGGCCGTCGATTGTATTTGGCGACCCGGGGCCAACGCCCGATACGGAGGGGCTGCTACTCCTTGCAGCAGTGAAGGGCGGCGGCTGCGTATCCAGATTATAGGGCGGCGGCTGCGTATCAGGATGCGTGGGTGGGCGTCGTAGTTGATCGTATAGAGGCCCTAACAGACGTTTCACAGCCGCCTCCACTCGCGCATCGAATTCTTCATCGTGCTTGGCTTTCCTCCTCTCGCGGGCAGCCTCGCGGGTTTGGGGACCGTAATCAGCCCATCGAGCCCCATACCCGACGCCCATGACGCGGCCACGAGTCTCCGGCTTCCCGAGAGCCTTGTTGATAGGGTCTTGCCACCTCTCGGTACCGACAGAGTCCTGGGAGCTCTCAGGTTGCTGGCTCAGCTTTCTCTGCAAGCAACATGAACCGTTCAGAAACGTAATCTTTAGGAAATTAATCTACGTAGGACAAATAAAGTAAAATGGGTTCAGAGGTTACCAGTTCTTCGTGCACGTCCTTCATTTTCTCAGTGCGTGAAGATCGGTTCCCCAGTCGCCGGGTCAAATTTTGCGCGGGCCCTCACAAAATCCTTTCCGCGCCCTTCCTGGATGTCCGAGAAAGGGGGTTCTTTCCCGGCCGCAATCAACCTGGCGTCCTCCTTGTCCCATTTAGGCCTCTTCCCTTGGTAACCACGGCTGCCGAGTCTGTGGTCACCCACGATCTTCCCCCGCATGTCCTTCCCCCAATCACTCTTCCTCCTGAATTCATCGCCGGAGCGAGTTTGAATGAACTCGGTCCAGTCCGCCTCATCTATCGTAGGCCATTTTTTCTTTATGACGGTCTCAAAATCTTTATCCTTCATTTTATTGGCATGGTATCGCCAGGTATTCAATGATTTGGTCATCATGCTCAGGGCTTTCGTCGCGACTCTGTTTTTGTCGGCCTCGGGGACTGAGTACCTGCTGAATAGCCTGTCCATGAGGAGAGTTCGAAGATGCTCGGTTTCTCTCGTCCTTATGTCGGAGGTTGTGATCTTCACCGTTTCACGCAGGATGCAGCCTACGGCGTTTGAGTACCCCTGTGCGGCTCTTACAGGACTGGCAGGTTTGCCCAGATCGTCCACTCGAGTGATTACGAACGTCTCGGTACTCAACTTGTTAGGTCTCCTAGGCGCGAGCCGCCTTTTCCGCTTGGCTGGTGGAGCCCCGTCCGCCTGTTCTTCTTCAATAGCGGTCTCGTACTCACGGCCGGTCCCTTCGTCACGATCGGTCGCGTCTTCAGCACCGCCGGACTCTTCATGGGATGACTCGTACTCGTTGTTATCCCCGGCGAACCCCTGAGATGTTTGTTCGACGATGGCGGTCCCCTGAGATGTATGTTCGAGGGCCAGGTCCCGGGGAGCTTCCGCATGCCCCTCCATATCTCGGGATGATGCCGGGACATCCGTTGGTGTCCGCGATGAAGAGGGGGTACTTCCAGACATTTCCGAACGTACTGGAAACTTATTGAAGACAAAAAATGGAAACTAGACTGATGAAAGCTTTCATGAGAGTAAAAACATTCATTATAGTATTTCTAATATCCA
The DNA here is from genome assembly GCA_019208055.1 of Stipa capillata. NCBI lineage: Eukaryota > Viridiplantae > Streptophyta > Magnoliopsida > Poales > Poaceae > Stipa > Stipa capillata. The sequence goes on from JAGXJF010001093.1 coordinate 38,075, forward strand.
TTCATTATAGTATTTCTAATATCCATTCATTATAGTATTTCTAATATCCATTCATTATAGTATTTCTAATATCCATTCATTGTAGTGGCAGGTTATTGAAATCAATTAATAAAAATTCAAAATTTCGGCATGACCTTTGCTAAAATTAAACAAAATAGAGTATCGAACGTTGACAAAACGTTGACGACGCAACATTTTGCCAAAACGTTGAACTCAGTTTCCCTGAAAAGATAAACAGAGCAACGAACGTTGCCTCGGCTCGACGGCCGGTACCACAAGCATACATTCCATACATTTCACATGTCACTGACATCCAATCTTTGAACATTCTTTATAGTATTTCATCTCACAAATATAAAGTCAGTCATGCTAACTTCATTGAACATCTTGAAGGCCCTTAGGGCATGAAATAAAGAAGGCCTTGAAGGTTGGGAGAATGCACCACGAAAAGTGCACACCTAAGCAACATACCAAATCGCCATCACATGCCTCTTTAACCCCACTGTCTTTGCTTTCTTTAAGAGCTTATTTAAGAACTAAACAACACTAAGCAGCTTTTCAGATTAAGAGTGAATAAGTACATGACACTATTACATCAAAGATCACCCGATATTATAGAAACATATTGTTCAGAAATATACGGTAATTAGGTGTTGTATAACTAGACCGCAGTAAATGACATGAAGCAGATTTACACGGGGAGTTTACCTAGAGACGGAGGAGAGGGTGGGCAGAGGAAGAGCAGCAGCGGCGATGGCGAGGAAGAAGAATGCGGCGGGTGGACGGAGCTTCGACGGCGGCGGGCACTCGACGGAGCTTCCACAGCGGCGTCCGGTGAGGGAGGCGGCGCGCGGTGAGGGAGGCGGCGTCCGGCGAGGGAGGCGGCGTCCGGCGAGGGAGACGGCGTGCGGCGAGGGAGGCGGCGTCCGGCGAGGGAGGCGGCGTGCGGTGAGGGAGGCGGCGTCCGGCGAGGAGCGGCGGCGGCCTGGCGGCGTCGGTCGCGCGAGGGCAGTTGGGTCGCTTTCGGGAATTAGGGCAGGCGCGGGACTTGGGGAAATATTCCCCAAGTCCCGCGCGCGAGGAGTTTATATGTATCACTTACCGGTGACGTGCCATATTCAGCGCTCGTCACTGGTATATTTACCAGTGACGTGCTACCCTACACGCTCGTCACTGATACTAACTATACCAGTGACGTGCTACCCTATACACTCGTCACTGATACTAACTATACCAGTGACGCGCTACCCTGTCCGCTCGTCACTGATAACTTATCTAGGGTTAGTTAGGGTTAGTTAGTTAGGGTTAGTTAGTTACGGTTTGTTAGTTAGGGTTATTTACGGTTAGTACTTAGGGTTAGTGAGGGTTAGTAATTAGGGTTATTTAGAGTTTGTAGTGAGGGTTAGTTAGGGTTAGTTAGGGTTAGTAATTAGGGTTATTTAGGGTTTGTAGTGAGGGTTAGTTAGGGTTAGTTAGGGTTAGTAATTAGGGTTATTTAGGGTTTGTAGTGAGGGTTAGTTAGGGTTAGTTTGTTACGGTTTGTTAGTTTAGGGTTTAGTTAGGGTTAGTTAGTTAGGGTTCGTAGTTAGGGTTCGTAAGGGTTAGTTAGGGTTCGTAAGGGTTAGTTAGTTAGGGTTAGTACTTATGGCCCAATCTTTTTGAATCCAAACTTAGGCAATTTTCTTATCGATATAACTATGTTAAATAATTATTTACGATATAACTTTCTTAAAGAATTATTTACGAGACCGTTTGTTTATTATTTGCGCGCGCAATGATAACTTCGTGCGTATAAATAGAATTAACATAAATACCATTATTGTTATATACATAAATTTCACAAAAGTGAGCTATACATCATTAATTAACTTAATTAAATTACGACATTCTTCGGTAATCTTGTCACTCTTCGACAGTCTTCTCAACGGTAGTCTTGGTCTTCTTCCTGGTATAGGTTAACCCCTCGGAGTGACTTCGTCTTTTGAAGGGACGCACGGCGGGACATGTAGTATTTCTCCTTCTGCTGGGCCGTGGCTGATTGTCTTCCTCCATATCCGGGTCGTCAAATTGGTCATAGTCGTCTTCGTCAACGACACCATCGATTCCAACGATACTCCTTTTGCCCCTCCTCATGACATGACGGCTTGGCCTCGTCGGGTCGGCTATGTAGAAGCATTGGGCCACTTGTTTAGCTAATACCCACGGCTCATTTTTGGCACTGATCGCTTTCACATTTACTGTCTCAATAGGAACTGCTTTCGGTATGACCATGGTAGTGAAATAGTCTTCCGTTTCGACATTCTTCGCCCATCTTACCCGGAACATGGGGATCTTGGTTACGGTGTAGTCCAGTTCCCAAATCTCTTCCAGCCTACCGTAGTATCTGTCCTTTTTCTTACCGGTCAGGGCATCCATCGTCACCCCAGAGTTCTGGTACACGCTCTTCTGGTCTTGTGCCTCTGTATAGAATGTGTATCCGTTGATGTCGTATGCTTGGTACGTCTCGACATTCATCAGGGGTCCCTGTGCCACGTGGAACACCGTCCGTGCTACGTCATCATCTTTTGAGAAGCTATGTTCGTCGAAGTAGTTTTTAGCCACCTAGCGAACGTTGCATTGTGCTCTTTCATGAGAGCCGCCTCGGTCTTTCTTGAGCCGTGCTTTGTTTTTAACATTGCCATGTGCTGAATAACGTAAGGCCGGACCACTGACAGGTGCTGTAGCACTACTGTGTGCGCTCTGACGTAATCGTCTGATCGGTTCGGAGAGTCACTGTGCACATGCAAATCCTTCTTTCCGCGTCGGTGACCTACGCCATCAAGCCTGCCAATGTGCCGATTAACAGGCACGCCTATAGGTTTGTCGACTTTCATGTAATCCGTGCAGAACTCGACGCTCTCCTCCGTGAGAAAGCCCTGGACGATGCTCCCGTCCGGATGAGACCTGTTGCGAACGTATCGCTTCACGACCCCGTTGAACCTCTCCAACGGGTACATGTTGTGTAGGAATACTGGACCTAGGTCGATGATCTCCGGGACGATATGGATCATGAGATGAACCATGACGTCGAAGAATGCGGGCGGAAAGTACATCTCGAGCTCGCAGAGTATGACAATGATCTCCGCCTGCAGTCGCCGGCAACGCTTCTTAGTGATGGACTTCTGAGAGATAGTGTCGAAGAAGTTACAGAGGTCAAGCAGTGTCCCGCGGATCCATGGCTCCATTAGCCCTCTAATTGCAACCGGAAGTATCTGCGTGATCATCACGTGACAGTCATGAGACTTCATACCGATTAGTTTGTGGTTCTGCATGTCTAGAAATCTCCGTATGTTTGCCGAGTAGCCAGAAGTTATTTTGACACCTTCGAGGCACTTGAAAATTTTATCGAGCTCCTCCTTACTTAGGGTGTAACAAGCGGCGGGACATTCTGTCTTGATTTTTGTAACATTCCTGCCTATCTTGCTCTTCTCCTCGTTGGCCCACAACTCTCGTCTTATCTCCAGTTCCTCGTAGTCAGCTCGTGCCTTTGGCCCATCTTTGGTCTTGTCTGCCATGTGGAGCAAGAGACCAAGCACACTCTCACAAACATTTTTCTCAATGTGCATGACATCTATGCAGTGACGCGTCTCGAGAAAAGGCCAGTAAGGCAAGTCCCAAAATACAGATTTTGTTTTCCATACGCCTCCAAGTGGCTTTACCTTCTTTTGCTTCTTTCCTGCCTTAGGGCACTGGTCCCAAGAATTCAACATGTCATATATTTCTTCCCCACTCCTCTTACGTGGCGGTCCTCGGGTCTCAATCGTATTGTCGAACTTTTCTTTTTCTTGTCTCCACGGGTCATCCTGTTGAAGCCATCTTCGGTGCCCCATGTACACGACTTTATGAGACCGCGGTAGGTGACGACTTGTTGTGTCTTCCATACACTTAACACATCCTTGGTATCCGTGGCAAACCTGACCGGATTGATACCCGTAAGCGGGATAGTCTTGCACTGTTGTGATCATCATAGCTCTCATGTTGAAGTAGTCTCCTTCGTAAGCGTCCCAGACCCGGACCCCTGGTTCAGCCCACAGTGTATCTAGCTCCTCCTTCAGTAGTTGGTGGTACACGTTCAGATCATTCCCTGGTTGCTGTGGCCCTTGAATTAGCGTACAGAGGTGTAGATACTTCCGCTTCATGCAGAGCCACGGAGGGAGGTTGTACATCCATACAACCACAGGCCAAGTGCTGTGCCTGCTGCTCATTTTTCCAAAAGGATTGAGTCCATCTGTACTCATACCGAGTCTGATATTCCTCGGCTCTACTCCGAATTCGGGGTACTGGTCGTCGACAACTTTCCACTGGCAACCATCTGCAGGGTGTCTCAGGACACCGTCATCTTTTTGCGGCCTCTCGTCGTGCCAACGCATGAGCTTTGCCTCTGTCTTGTTTGCGAATAGACGCTTCAAACGGGGAATGAGTGGAAGGTACCATACCACCTTCGCAGGACCACCGCTCTTCACTCCGTTCTCACCATCTGGTTGGTAGTTCTTTCCCCGCTTGAATCGGGATGTTTTGCACTCTGGACAGCTGGTTAGATCCGCGTACTGGTTCCGATAAATGATGCAGTCATTCGGACACGCATGGTATCTCCTCACCTCTAGTTCAAGAGGGCACACGACCTTCTTGGCCTCATCGCAACCGCGAGGCAACACGTTCCCCTCCGGCAGAACTTTTGCAAGATACTCCAATGTCTCGTCGAGGCTTGTGTCCGTGCTGTTGTGGAGTGCCTTGAGTCGAAGAAGTTCGAGTGTGACTGAGAGGCGGGTGTACTCGGGATTACAACCGGGATACAAGGGAGTTTTCGAGTCTTTCAGCAGTGTCTCCAACTTCTCAGCCTCTCTACGAGCCGCACTTTCGTTATTCCTCTCTTTCACGACCTGCTCTTGCACATGAGGGTCCTGGACCATTCCAGTCAAATTGTCCCCCACGGTTCGCGTATCCGCTTCGGCGTGTCCTCCGACATCACCACAATCCATCTGTTCTGCTTCCGGCTCTCCATGTCCTGCTTCTTCTTCTAACCCTTCGTCGGCAATAACCTCATCCTCCTCACCGTGACTTCTCCACCGTGTATAACCTGCCATGAAACCCCATCGCACTATGTGCATGTGCAAAAAACCTGATTTTCGTTCGTACATCTTCAAGTTTTTGCAATCACGACACAGACAGCATATTTTCGTGGCACCCTTTCGCACCATATCTCGCTCGGCAAAATCAAAGAACTCATTCAAAGATGTATAGAAACTCTGTGTATTCCGATCGCCGTCATACATCCAACTTCGATCCATCGGTTCTCCGATCCCTAATTAAGATATACGAAAATTAATTAGTAGCAAACCATACAAAATTTCGGCATGACCTTTGCTAAAATAACAAAAATTGAGCATGTCGAACGTTCACAAAACGTTGACAAACTCATTTTCCCTGAAAAATTAAACGGAGCAACGAATGTTGCCTCGGCTCGACGGCCGGTACCACACAAGCAATATGTCAACAAATTTATCAAAATGATGGCTCGATGGCCGATCACAAAGCCTTCCAAAAATATTCAGCTCATACATATTTCATTTCATGGTCAACAATTTGAAAACATATTCCGACGGTTCTCGATCGATCGAGAGTGTGTTAGTTTGGACGGAGCCCTCAGCCTGCAAGGCCACCTCAATGCACAGAAAGGTTCTCAACAGACAGGGGGCAATCCACTGCAAACGACCCTGCAGACGAGCACGCGAACTGGACACGATCCCTTCACATGGGCACATGGCACACCGAAAGCTTAGGGCATGCATGGGTGACATGTTACCTAACCGCATGGAGCTATTAGTGTTATTGATGCTACGGTTTATTAGTGACCTCTGTTCTTGTGTTATTGATGCGTTACGGAAGAACCAATCTTCCATGAGCTAGAGTCTAATTAGGATGTCTCTCTTAATTCTCTCTTTCTCTCATGGAGCTAACATGAGAGCAACAAATCACAAATCCACCGTTCAGTTGGTACTTCACTTTCTAAGCACCCTCCATCATCTCCCAATCCTCACAAACAGAATTAAAGCTTCAAAAACTTCCAAATCAGCAGCTTCCATTATCCTTCCAATCCTCACAATCATCAACTAGATCTCTAGCTTCCATCCATGCATGCATCATTACCTAGCTCCTCAAGGGTAAGGGGGAGAGAGAGAGGGCTAGAGAGAGGAACTACCTCGGCCAGAGGTAGCAGCGGCCGTGGCGGAGCTGAGGGCGACGGGAGAGATCAGCTCAAGGACTACTAGCACGTAGGAACAGAGAGCAAGTTCGCGCCCGTTTCTTATATAGCCGAACTACCAGTGACGGGCCTTAAAACAGAAACGCCACTGGTAAAATCGCCCAGAGCGGCCCATGGGGAGAATTTACCAGTGACGGACGCGACGAGCCGGTCGTCACTGAATACGCGTATATCAGGGACGAGCCGACTTATGAGCCCGTCACTGGTAAAATGGCCCACCGTGGCCCATGGGGAGAATTTACCGGTGACGGAAGCGACAAACGGCTCGTCACTGATTTTAAATATATCAGTGACGATCATGTTTCTGAGCCCGCCATTGCTCTGTTTTGATTTACCAGTGGCGTGCGGATTAGGTTACTCGTCACTGGTTTGTTTTCTCCCGTGACGTGCACTTTATTCTGCTCGTCACTGACTTATTTTTTGTATACCGGTGACGAGTTTTTCCGTTACTCGTCACTGGTATAGTGGCGCCTGTAGGTAAATCTGCAGTAGTGCGTGGCCATGGCGGCACCTCCGTATTCCTTTGTTGAGGGAAGACTCCGGTTGTTTGGCTAGTAAATTCTACACTTGCCCGATCAACAAAGTTTCACTCTACCCGAGGTATCTTCTGCTCCGAGTAGTCGAAGACGTGGATAAGCGTAGGGGTTCCGTTGATCTAGTCGTACTCGTACTTTCTTCCCTTCCTTTACTCGGGATTTGGGGGACATTGCTACGGAACTGGGGAGCTTAGTCAACCGGGCCTTAGGTCTGGTCAGGTGGGGGGCTCAGTGGCTCCCCTGTCACCTGCAAACGCGTTAAGGGGTTTTCCTCGCATCCCTGACAGTTGCAGCGCAGGACCCTTTTTCCTTTGTGCAGGTCGAAGAAGTCGGTACTCGTACTCGTATTTCGACTTTACCGTATTCTTATCCAGCCCCCGACTGTCTGTTCGAGAGATATCTCGGATAGGCAGTCTGAATTAATAATGAAAGACATTGAACTGGAGACTTGGTATTATTTAAAGAAAACTGTGTCTTTTACAGGCTACTGTAAGAAAAATAACTCTAAGAAAACTAAGAAAAACTAGGCCGTCCCCTCCTCATTTAGCTTGTCGCCGGTTGCCCCAGAGACTCTCGTCCTCTTGTCGTGACCCGCTGACTGAACTTTGTTGAGTGCGCGTGCTGGGCGGCGGCGCCCGGAGCGTCTTATCATCGACTTGTTCGTAGCTTGACGATCTTTAAGGCTGGAGCTGGTGCAACTTTGGAGTCTGCCGATGAGGAGGCGACGGTCGTGCGGTCTTACCGAAGGTGGTTGCACGGGACTCTCTAATGGACGCGACCTTTCTACCGTTGACACGAGCGACCTGGATCGGGCGGCTTCTCCCGAGGAGCCGTTGTCCTGTTTAGGGGAAGGCCCTGCTTTTCTCCCTGTTCCGACCTAGTCGTGGAACTCTTTCTCCGACTTGGAGGGGGTACTTTCCGAAGCCGTCGCTCGTAGTCGTGGAGGTGGTCTTGACAACGTGGTGGCGGGAGGCGCCACGCTGGCGTCTTGGTTAGAGGGTAGGTGCTGCTCTGCGAGGTCGAGGCTGCGCTTGTCGCAGAGGAGTGCTTCTCTGGGGGAACTCTTTATCGTGAGGACACCTTTTGGGCCGGGCATCTTTATGCACTGGTAGGCGTAGTGCGTAGCTGCCATGAACTTGGCCAGAGTAGGGCGCCCCAAGATAGCGTTGTATGCTGTCTCGAAATCGACTACGTCGAACAGGATTTTCTCTGTTCGGAAGTTCTCCGGTGTACCGAAGGTGACCGGGAGCGTGACTTGCCCGATCGGCGTGGCCGATGAGCCCGGGACGATACCGTGAAAGGCGTGCGTCACCGTCTGAACAGACGATCGTGGCACTTGCATTGCGTCGAGGGCGTTGGCGAATAGGATGTTGAGGGAGCTCCCTCCATCTATTAATACGCGACCCACTCGGCAGTTGTTGATCGTTGGCTCGACCACGATTGGGTACCGTCCCGGCCGAGCGCAGTTTTCGGGGCAATCGGTCTGGTCGAAAGAGATCGTGACCTCGGACCACTTGACCGCTCGAGGAACTCGCGGTACACTCGCGAGAACTTCTCGGGCGATCGCCTTGTATTGCCTCTTGGACTCGTAAGAGGTTGAGCCCCCGAATATGTGCTCGATTGCTCTGACGTGCCCCTGGAAAGGCTCAGGGGTGGAGTCATCGTCGTCGGAGGTTGTTTCCCGACTGTTGTTAGCGACCTGAGGGTTCTCCTCGCGGAACTTCTCTCTTTCTTCCCGAAGATACTTCTTGAAGATGCGACACTGTCGCAGATCATGCGAGTCGGTCTGGTGAAAATCGCACCAGGGCTTGGACGACTTGTCGGAGGACGTGGTAGGTTTATCCTTGGGGCGTGGTCGCCAGGTGCGCTTCTCGGAGATCTCGGCCATTACCTCGTCGGCTCTGATCCTTTTCTCCTTGTTCCCTCCGGAGGGCTTCTTCTTGCGCTTAGTCTTGCGCGAATCGCCCCTTGACCGGAGGGGAGAACTGGTCGACTCACCCCGCTGTTGCTTGATATAGCGCAGGGTTTCCTCCGCACAAGCGGCCTTCTCGGCCAGATCCATGAGTTGCCTGGTGGTTTTCGGTGGCCGCATGATCAGATCGTGCGTGCACATCTCGTTTCTGCTGCCTCGAGTGAAGGCGCGGATGACATCCGAGTCCGTTATCTCTGGGATAGTGTTGCGGACAGCACTAAACCTTTTGGTAAACTCTCGGAAGGTCTCGTCTGGTCGTTGGACGACAAGGAATAGATCGTCGACCCGACCAGGTCTTGGGAAGGTACCCTGGAAGTTCCCGAGTAGCATGTCGCATAACTGTCCCCACGAACGGATCGTTCCTGGGGGTAGATTCGTCAACCATGTCCTAGCGGCTCCTCTGAGAGCGGTAGGGAGATAGTTGGCCATAACCTTCTCGTCCCCGCCGGCTGCCTCGATCGCGGTGGTGTAGATCTGAAGGAACTCCACGGGGTTCGTGGTTCCATCGTACGATTCTAGCGAGCCGGGCTTGAAACGAGAAGGCCAGCGTACCTGACGGAGTTCCTGGGATAGCGCCTGGCATCCACTGAAGGACCCCCGATAAGGTGCATTCTCGCCGCTATTCGAGGTCGAGGATCGGCCGCGAGTATTGGCGTGTTGCACGTGATCTCTCCGAGAAGGCTGTTGCTCTTGCTGGCGCCTTTGGCGGCGGCGCTTGTCGAGCTGTTCTCGGAGGTCGACAGGTGGCTCCTCCTGAGGAGGCCTGTTCCTGGGGTGTCGTCCCTCCCGATCGCGTTCTTCTAGCGGAGGAGGGGTGTCCACCCGAGTAGAGCTACGGGCCACCGATTGGGCTCGAGAAGACTCGGCCTGGTTCTGAGCCTCTTGGAGGTCAGCCCCCAGCCGTTGCAGCCACTGCACGCCCGCGGGTGTCGATAAATCCGCCACGGGAGGCTGTGACAGCAGATTGCGCACTTCCGCAAGTCTTCGAGCGGTTCGGGACACGTACTCCCTCGTTCCCGGGGGGGATCTCTCCACAGCGGCAGGCAGGTCTCCGTTCCGGCGAGGAGTTCTCTCCCCGGCGGCGGGTAAGCCCCCGTTCATGTGGGAGGCAGCCATTGCATTGTGCTGCTGTGAGCCCCCGGGCAGATCCTGATCTTCGAGGTCTTCTCGACCATCGTCGATCGCGAGTACCATTCGAGGTCCTTGGCTGGACGATGTGTACTCGTATTCCATCACGTTGTCCTCATCGGACGCGACGTGGGTAAGATCTTGATCGTTCTCACGATCAGAGTTTGCAGGAGAAATTCCAACCATGGGGCTGGTCGTTCCTGCCGGGAAGTCGTCGTTCAAGACCAACTTCCCGCTGAAGGCCCTGGCGCACTCGGTTCTGAAGTGATCTGCTTCGCCATCCGAGTCCTCTCCAGGGGCGTACTCTCCGAAATCCACTCGATCCGTAACCGGGTACGGGTCCATAGGGCCAAAGTTGTCGTAGAAACCCTGGTCCGAGTACCCAGTACGGGGCGAGATTGCGATCGGTTTTCCTGCCGGGTTTGCTTCTTCCTCCTCGGTCAAAACCGGCGAGGGCTGTGCAACCGGCGCTGGGATCTGATCGCGCTTAGTTGCGCGTCCTGCCGACTCTGATTCTTCCTGGACGGCTTGGTCCGGAGAGGTCCCCACGGTCGGCGCCATCTGTCGACGATCGGTGAATCGGCGATCTTACGGTATTCGTGGAATGAGGATTACTGGGGGGTAGGGACCTCTAGGGCCCAAGTGCCAGGAGCTCTGACAGCAGGGGACAGCCGTTTTTATACAGGTTCGGGCCTCCCTCAGGATAATAACCCTACGTCCTGTTGCTATATATTGATGGAGAACACGCTTTACAATGGGGGGTGTATGTTAGTGGCTACCCTAGGCCTAATCGTAGACTAATCTATGCTAAACCGCCGGGCTCGACTCCTTCGAGGCAGCGGGTCTTCTAGGGCTTCGCCTCCTGAGATCCTATGCTGCTGGTCCGCGACTAGATTGATCTGTTGGACCTTGTAGAACTCCTAGACCTCCTCCCCTATGGGATTGCTGATCCTTATATAGGGGGTTCCCAGGGTCGTACTGGACGTGGACTTACGCCCGAGTAGGACTCTGGTCTCCTTAAACGTCGGGATTGACTTCCTAGTTTAAGGGGAGTCTTCCCTTCCTGAGAGGGGTTACCTTGTCGTCCAGGGATCCTTACCGGGTACGCTGTACCTTCCTAAAGTCCTGGGATTCTGTATACGGATACCCCTAATACGCGGGATACCGTACTATTCATCATCAGAATCCTACTCGGGGACGAGTTTGTATCCACTATGATATGGTATACTCTCTATAAAAGGACTCGAGAACCTACGGAGAAGACACCTCAACTTAGAATGCCAGCTTTGGATGGTTAGAATTTTAGTCTCAAGACTTCCGAGCAAGTAGAAGGGAAGATCAACCTCGACATCTACCTCTAACTAGTAGTAAATCTAGTCTAGATTAGCCACTCCCTTGTACCTTGCCTCGAGATCAATATGAGACCAACAGGATGTAGGGTTATTACCCTCCGCGAGGTCTGAACCTGTATAAATCCCTTGTCGATAGATGGATTCATATTGGCACTCGGCACTCCTATTCCTACACTATTTTCTCCACGTGTTACTAAGATCGGCGGTTTACCGATCGTCGACAGTAATATTTCATGAAAATATTAAAAATAGTCAAAGCTTGTTTATTCATTGAATAATTACAATCATTCATAAAATATTTAAGAAAAGTTTGGAGATTAATTTTCACAGGTTTGAGATGCATTTTTTTCATGCATGCATGATCATAACATCTGCATCCATGTTGAATTTTCTAGAATTAGTTCTTGTCGGACTATCATTTTCTTCCAGAAGCTTGAGTACAACAAGCAAACCATTAAACTTCACTACTTATCCATTACCAGGCAAATCTAGCTCCTTGTTGACGTCTATTTAGAATGTTTAAAAAAAATTCCAGCTCTTCTATAAACTGCATAAAATGAAAACTTATTTTCCAAAGTGAATGAACTGAGATACTAATCACCCGTTTTTGAGCATGATCATGACTAATGATGAAACCCTTGAAAGGTGTTGTGAGGCACACCGCAAAGCGGGTTTCATCACATGGGTTTTCATATAAGAATAACCAATAATCTATTGTGCTTATGCGTCGTAACATTCACGCTTACCACACACCTTGGATGGGTGGGGCTGAGCTAAAGTACCCTTCTCCTATGTCATACTCCCTTGAGAAGGCAAGGCCTTAGTAGTTAGATCTGGAGTATCAACCATTGGGAAGGTAGACTTGACCGTTGGTTTCAGCTACGGTACACTTGTTCTATAGTGTCAGTGTGAGACTGGTAGTACTGACCTATTGTGCGGGATTACGATTCGGAGTATGACAGAATGACGGTGAAATGACTCTATGATCTAATAATCTGGTTGTCCATGTGACGACATAAACGCCATGATTGTTGGTCGTTTGTGGGTAAAGTTGCACACCTCTGCAGAGTGTAATAAAGTTTAGCATTGTCACACCCGACTTCCATCTAGGAAGCGATCTCGGTCCAGGTTGGAACTGTGAACGCGGTAGGAAATGAGTCCAGAGAGGACTCTAGAAGCCTATAATACAATAGATCATAGTTCTCTAAAATAAAACTTGATTATCTTTCCTCACAAAATTGCATTGCTTTTTGAGAGCATTGATGTTCTCGGTAGAGATAGTACATCAAACACCTATTTACTATTTATGTACTTGTTGAGTATCTTCTATACTCATCCCTCTATTACAATTCCTTTGTTTAGACTGTGAGTTGACGGTGTATGTATATGTAGTCTATGCCAAGGTTGAAGGAGAACTCTCCGAGGAGTAGGTGTCGATATAAAATGATGAAGGAGTCAACTACTACTTCAACTACCATGAAAATAACATCCAAGAGTAGAAGATATATGATATGCGAGTTGAGAGATGTAGTTTATAGCTTTTGCTAAACCAACTGGAAACGGTTTTAAATTTCCCGTAATTTTGGGAATCAGTTGTATGACTTTATTTTGCTATTCAGAATTTGTAATATAAGTTTGTAATAAATGAACCGTTCCAATACTTTTGTTGTACCACACTTAGTAACATATTGTAGATGAGACGACACTTCATCTGCAGGATGTCAAGACTAGCATATTATTTGAAAGGATAGTATGTAGGTCGCTACAAAATCATAAGCATAATATGGAACAATGTTCTCGAGTTAAGTGAAATATTTCAAATAATGTTTTTCCATTTTTGTGATTTATGAGAACAATTTTCATAAGTTATATGAATATTTTATTTTTCATACATGAACATTTTATGGATGGTAAAATATATTTGAAAAAATATTTTTACATGAATTTTTTTAAAAAATATTCGAATAATTTGAAATATTTCTATAAAACACGATTTACAAACTGTATGCTCCTATTTCTTAATTTTATAAAAAAAATGAAAAAAGTAGACCGGCCCAATGGTCAACGTAATTACGCATGGACGTTGCCTGTTTCGCTTCGGCTTAAGACGGTGGCTGCTCCTCCTCAACTGTGTCGCCAGACTCGATCTGTCCTCTCGGGCTATGGGCAACGAGCCCAATAGACAGATGTAAAAACAGAAAATGAAAATTGAGCCCGAAACAAACCGTCATAACTGCCTTGTTCACATCCTTGTGTTCTCTCTATACACATGAAATATCTCGGCCCGCCCTAAAAAATTAAAACACTCTGGCCTATGCAACACACAAAGTTTGGATCGAAAAATTGCCGAGCATGAAATAGTGGACTTGTGTGAAACGGATCCCCTGACGTGCACAGGCGTGTCGTGCCTTCTACAATGCTCTGTTTTCGTCTTCACGCCTTTTTTGCTGCTCAGCTAAATCTCTCTCTCTCTCTCTAGCTTCGACATTGTTCCACTCCAGCCTTGCTTCTGGGCTTCTCCGCCGTTGGTCACTTATTAGCTCACTCCCGTGGCGTGGAACGCGTCCCACCTCGCCCCGGTCCTGAGACATTGGAGGCTCTGGGGTAGGACTATCGTGCGGGCCTTTCATTCATTCGTATACTCATTTTATAAGCAGGGTACATGTAGGGGTAGATAAAGAACTAAAAACTTATGAGCTGCTCGACTCGTTACGCGCTCAGGACTCACCTGGGACTCGGCTCAAACTCGTTTCCTTAATAAGCTGAGCCGAGCAGTATTCTTTGCTCGTTAAGATAGTGAGCCTGACGAGCTGAGTTACCGAGTTGCTCGTAGGACTTTTGGACTTGTATTTATCAATAGACATGTCATTTAAGTATTGAAATCAACTTGATGATATATATGCTCTATGCAAACATCTCACCTTGTTCACCTCACATGATCTACCTTTCTCATCTTTTGTTAAGTTTTTCATTCCAATTTTGTCCAGTGATACAATCTGTACGTGGTTCAAAAAATTAATGAGTCAAACGAGTTAAACTCGGACTTTTAAGGAACTGAGCCGTGTTGGATTTTTGTCTCGTTAATATTAACGAACCTAGTGAGCTTAAGCCTACGAGTATAAGCGAAACGAGTTTGAGCCGAGCCGAGCGCCAAGACGGCTAGTTATCCACCCATATGTACAACTCCAGTATCATAACCAAAAGATCACAAATTAACCTTTACTATCTATAAAATTTAAGTTGGTGGCTGTGGTGATGATGGTGTCACACCCTTTTCTAACTAACTCTCAAACTCTCAACAAACTCTGCTAAACAGATTCAAATCTTTACGTAACTCTCAACAAACTCTGCTAAACATACTCCAATCTTTACATTCTGAGTTAGTTTTTTACTCTGCTGAAATTTATTATCTTACTTAGCTGGCTTGCTGGTGCTGTTACATCCCCCCACATGTGCGTAAATTTTACTAAGTGTGTGCATGTGTGTTGTACGAGCACTTTACTATTAGATCGTTGTAAGGCAAATCAATATATTTTGTTATGGATTTATGGTTTTGGTCAGGACATGAGATGTTGTTTTACTATTTAAGGTTCTGTTGCAACACACGGTCACCTTGCTAGTTTATTGTAAAAGTTGAGTTGGTTTGCACAATATGCATCTATAATGCCACAAAATTTTAAATTCAAATTCGTGAGAAAAAAAGAAAAATCCACTGTGAAAGGAAGCAAATTATGATAAGAAAAGTAGTTTATGGTACTATTTCGAGATGGATTTATCTTTTTCTATTTCTTGATTTTTAGATTAAATTTGGATTTAAAATTTTATGGTATGATAGATGTATGTTGTACCAACGCTGTAGACTTTTTTTAAAATATTTTTTTCATGAATTTTTTTGCCGTACTCCCGTGTCTTGGGAGCACGGAACAGTAGATTTGTGCTCAGGGTACGACCATCTTCAGTAAGTGTCCAAAACAACAATTTGGTTCTTGGGTTTTGGTCACAAAGTTAATACTTTAGTGCATCACAAAAATCATTGGTCGCTAAGCTAAGAAAAAGAGCACATAATAAAACAGAAACTACTCATCGCTGGCAATGCAATTCAAAGAAAATTACTATCCAGAAGATGTGTTCATGGAAATAAACTAACTACTATGGCGTAACGTGCGGAGTGCTGTGTTAATGTGTTATGATGCGCGCGCTCTGAAAGTCGAGCGGTAGATGAGTAGAGATAACAATGTGCGACTCCAACAGCCCAGACGCTAGCAATCTTTTTACTTCTTTTTTAGGCCCAACAATCTTTTTACTGTGACATGGAATGCCCTACGGCTACGAGATGGCCTCGTGCTATTTCTTCTTTCCTGATTGGCCACTTACTCATTGTTAGCTGTGAAGGCAGATTGCTAGGTGGGCTAATATATGTAGAATTTTTTCAAAAATTATTAAATTTTTTTCATAAATCACACAAGCGGACCTCTTCAGTTGATTCTGTTGAATCAATGCTAAAATCATCACAAGATCCGACTGGTTCACGCAAAGAACCGGCTCCTCAGACACTTCTACGAAGATTTCGTCCTCGCATTCGATCAAGAGCCGATGGCCAACTGAATTTACCTCGACGACTTCTCTCCTGATGACAAGTTCGATAGCGATATAGGTCGTTTTAGGGCCAAGTGTGCTAGGGCATTCGGTGTTGGTCTAGGTTCACCTAACGACATCAGAACAGGCAGTTCAAGCCCGATGTCGGGATTATCTCCTGCAGCTTCCGATCGTCTGTCTGATCGAGATCACTCTTCGGAAACCCCCTTGGCACTACTGCAAGGACGCCTACTACTGACGGGCAGTATACCCCCTCTACTGACGGGCAGGGGGCGGGAACTTAACTACACCGTGTCCAAGATCCCCATGTTCCGTGTCAGATGGGTGAAGAATGTCGAAACCGAAGACTATTTCAGTACCATGGTCATACCGAAAGCAATTCCTATTGAGACGGTAAATGTGAAAGCAATCAGTGCCAAAAATGAGCCGTGGGTATTAGCTAAACAAGTGGCCCAATGCTTCTACATAACCGACCCGATGAAGCCAAACCGTCGTGTCATGAGGAGAGGCAAAAGGAGTATTGTTGGAATCGATGGTGTCGTTGACGAAGAGGACTATGACCAATTCGACGACCGAGATACGGAAGAAGATAATGACGATGCTAACAAGCAACCACGGCCTAGCAGAAGGATCAGAACTACATGTCCCACCATGCGTCCCTTCAAAAGACGCAGTCACTCCGAGGGGCTAACCTATATCAGGAAGAAGACCAAGACTACCGTTGAGAAGATTGTCAAAGAGTGAGAAGTAGTAGCGGCAAAATTGTCAACGTGTATCTCTTTTGTATTTGTACTTAATTAATGATGTAAGTTAAGTCTCTGCTACTATTGAGAAAACGATGTATTTGCATTTAATATTTTAATATACTTGTAGTTCTTAATTATTTGAATTATTTTTAAGCATTTTTTAATATACTTGTAGTTCTTATATGACTTATACTTCTAGTTCTTATTTGGATTATTTGAAAGCATTTTTTAACATACTTGTATGATTGTTGAGATATTTCAGTTTCAAAGCAATGTATAGCCCACTTTTGTGAAATTGTTTGAAATTTAAACATAGCCTCTTGAGGTCATATCATGACACCATGCCAAATTTCATATTTTTTAGACTACATTTACATTTTTCTAAAAATGAAAAGCAAATAACATGCAAGTAAGGGTTTGAATTTTCCCAACTAAATATTTGAATTTTTCTTTCATTTCTTGGATAAGATCTACAAAGCTACTTAAGTATTTAAATATGCAGAAATAGTATGGAGCCTTATGGATCAATGTACGAGAAGATTGGACCCTAAGAAACTAACCTAGCTAACTTACCAGTGACGAGCGAATACAGGTGCTCGTCACTGGTAACCACTTACCAGTGACGAGCTGTTTTCTCGCCTGTCACTGGTAAGGTGTAGATATATACCACTCGGGCGGGACTTGGGGAAATATTCCCCAAATCCCGCGCCCGCCCTAATTTCTCAAATCCTTCCAGGCCGCCGCTCCTTGCCGGATCGCCGAACGCCTCCCTCACCGGCCTCGCCTCCCTCACCGGACGCCTCCCTCACCAGCCTCGCCTCCCTCGCCGGATGCCTTCCTCGCCGGCCTCGCCTCCCTCGCTGGCCTCCCCTCTGCCACCTCGCCGGCCACAAGACGCCGGCCGCCAGGTAAGCCAGGCATTTTTGGCACCCGAGCACCAGTGCTCTTGTTAATTATTTCGAGAATTTCAAAAACTGCGTTTTAAAGTTTGAGTAAAGTCTAAAGAAATCTCCGTGTACATGTGGTGCTACATTATGATGAACTTGCAAAAGATTCATGAAAACATATTTCTATTTGTGGTCTGTGCAAAGAACACAAGGCTGAAGTGCTACAATAGCAATATTTGTAACTTTTTTGTGCCGGTACTGAGATATGAGATATGAGCCTAATTTTTCTGCGTGGATGAATTTGAGATATGAGATATATTTTTCTACGTGGATGAATTTGAGATATGCTTGTGGTACCGGCCGTCGAGCCGAGGCAATGTTCATTGCTCCGTTTATTTTTTTAGGGAAAATGAGTTGTCAACGTTTTGTCAAAATGTTGCTTCGTCAACGTTTTGTCAACGTTCGACACTCAATTTTAGTTAATTTTAGCAAAGGTCATGCCGAATTTTTGTATTTTCATTAATTTATTTTAGCGTATGTATGTTGTATTCGGGTTATTGTAATTCTTTGTCATGCTCAATTATATGCATTTCTAGCCTTTTTAATTTTATTAAATTTATTTTTAACAAGTTTCAATTTAGTTCCAAAATGGCTGCAAGTACCCCCTCTTCGTCGCGGACCACAACGGATGCCCCGGCATCGTCCCGAGATATCGAGGGGCGTGTGGAAGCTCCCCGGGATCTGGCCGGCCATCAGGGGGGCCACCATCGTCGACGACCCTGCTGCCGAGGACAACAACGAGTACGACTCATCCGGCGGTGCTGAAGACGCGACCGATCGTGACGAAGCGACCGGCCGTGAATACGAGACTGGTTTGGAAGAAGAACAGGCGGACGAGGCTCCACCAGCTAAGCGAAAAAGGCAGCTCGCGCCTAGGAGACCAAACAAGTTGAGTACTGACACCTTCGTAATCACTCGAGTCGACGATTTGGGTAAACCTGCCAGTCCGAGAAAAGCTGCACAGGGGTACTCAAACGCAGTAGGCTGCATCCTGCGTGAAACCGCGAAGATCACAACCCCCGATATAAGGACGAAAGAAACTGAACTGAGCATCTTCGAACTCTCCTCTTGGACATGCTATTCAGTAGGTATTCCGTCTCGGAGGCTGACAAAAATAGAGTCACAGCTAAAGCCCTCAGCATGATAATACATGGCGATACCGTGCCAATAAAAAGAAGGATAAAGATTTTGAGACCGTGATAAAGCTGCTATGGCCTACGATAGATGAGGCGGACTGGACCGAGTTCATTCAAACTCGCTCGGGCGATGAATTCAAGAAATTGAGTGAGTGGGGGAAGGACATGCGAGGGAAGATCGTGGGTGACCACAGACTCGGCAGCCGTGGTTACCCAGGGAATAAGCCAAAATGGGACAAGGAGGAGATAAAGTTGATTGCGGTTGGGAAAGAACCCCCTTTCTCGAACATCCAGCCAGGGCGCGGAAAGGATTTTGTGAGGGCCCGCGCAAAATTTTTGACCCAATGACGGGGGAACTGATCTTCGCACACGAGAAACTGAAGGAGGTGCACGAAGAACTGGTAACCTCTGAACCCAATTTATTTTATTTGTCCTACGTAGATTAATTTCCAAAAAGGTACGTTTCTAAACGGTTGATGTTACGTGCAGAAAAAGCTAAGCCAGCAACCTGAGAGCTCCCAGGAGTCTGTCGATAGCGATAGGTGGCAAGACCCTATCAACAAGGCTCTCGGCAAGCCGAAGACTCGTGGCCGTGTGATGGGCGTCGGGTATGGGGCTCGATGGGCTGATTATTGTCCTCAAACCTGCGAGGTTGCCCGCGAGAGGAGGAAAACCAAGCAAGATAAAGAATTTGATGTGCGAGTGGAGGTGGCGGTGAAACGTCTATTAGGGCCTCTATATGAGCAACTACGACGTCCACCCATGCATCCTGATACCCAGCCACCGGCCTTTAATCTTGATACCCAGCCGCCGCCCTTCACTGCTGCAAGGAGTAGCAGCCCCTCTGTCTCGGGCATTGGCCCCGGGTCGCCAAATTCAATCGACGGCCTCACGGTAAGCGTCGTCGGCTTAACAAATCGTTCTAATACGTCTTGGTTTCGCTGTTCGGACTCTAACATCCACGACGCGCCCGTATATATGTTTCGCAGGTAATAACTCCGTGCCATCTCCAGGCCCAAGTGCTCGGCTCGATGGTGACGGTCGCGCACGGTCGAGTCCACCCAATAACGCCGGAGAACAAGATGCACTGTGTGGATTTACCACTAAACATGGCGAGGGTGGAGTTGACTAAGGTGGTCGGCACCTTCGAGGACTTGGTTTTGAATGACCCCTGAAGAGGGATACGAAAAACTAGGAGTCCGCAAGGGGTTTTTCCTCCGGTGGCTGAAGGACACGGTAAAGTTGATTGAGACCTCCAATCACGCAACATCATCACCGAGCCACACCCATAGTCCATCACCAAGACCATCTCCTTTGGGTCTTTGTCCACCTCTATCGTATAGGCATCTAGAGATGGAGGGCGCCAATGAGGGTGCGGAGCATGGCATGCCTCGTGACGAGGAGGCACAATTATTTGTAGATACGCCGCCACCCCAGCATGACAAGCAAGCCCAGACGAAGTTGACTCCTAACACACTCATGGGCGCAGCCAAAGAAGCGATGGCCAGTCAGAGGGCCGTATCTCTGGATACGCAGCGTACGAGCAAAAAAGAGGCGAAGAAGACACATGCCAGCACCGGTACGTACGATAGACAGGGTGAGACGAGGTTGAAAAAATTCCTTAACCTATGCAGCATCTTCCCAATCAAGATAGGGAGCAACGGGTCGTCGTCAGTGGCGGGCCTATCATGTCCCGGGTCACCCCATGGTACCAAGGGATGAGTTTGACATCCTCCCAAATGAAATGAAGATTCTGCATGAGAACATTCGACAGGTGGAATTAGCACCTGATGAAAATAATGTCTCGTATTACACGGTGAAGGTGCCAGAGGGTTTCCATTTCGTCGACCAGTATCCTGCGGACAAATTCTATCTGGAGTTTGCGGAGATTTTCGGCATGTTCAACCTTTATAGGCTCGAAGCATCCTTAGTCAGGCTATGGGCGCTATACCAAGCCAGAGAGACCAGACGCCTGAATCTTCCCGATGTTGGAATAGCAGATCCGTATCACATGCACGAGAACAACGTTCGCTCCGAACAAGGTAGAGAGATTATGAAAGAATACCTCATGAGTGCACTGCTAGCGCATAAGGGCAAGGACTACCTACTCGTGCCCTACAATCCCATGTAAGTCCTTTACTTTGTGCTTTTGTAAATTTCCTTTTTGCTTGTGCACCTAGCCAACTTCGTGGGTTAATATTGGTTTGTTCACATGTTTGCGCAGTGACCACTGGATCCTCTTAGTACTAGTGTCGAAGGAAAGCAAGGCTTATTACCTTGATTCCGTGAAAAGGGAGAAGAAAGACTACACCCTACTCAAGAAAGTTCTGGATGATGCTCTCTTCGACTTTGCACACAAGGGAGGAACTGTGACAAAAAGAAGTGGTGGTCCACGCTTCAAACATGTGACTAATTTCTGTTGTAAACAGCAGCCGGAGAATAGTGTGACGTGTGGCTACTACGTCTGCTCCCACATGGACGACTTTGTACGGGTGCGGAACACGTTATGCAAAGCTGAGGACTTACGTAAGTGGAGTAATAACCTCGAGCACAAGCCGTATGACTGGAAGCAAGAGTTTGCACGCTACCAGAACATGTTTGCGAATATCATCAACAAGGATGTCGTCTTGGATACCGAGCTTTTCTACGGCGGCAATGACCCACGGGAGGAACATGCGGCTTGCCCAGAGTAGCGGGCTTGCCAAATCCTGCACTGGTTCGACACCCGGGAAGACGCTATCGCCTACATGCAGCTAGGCCCTAGAGGAGGGGAAAAAAGCGTCAAGGTAGACCGTAGAGGAGGGAAAAACACTTCATATGTATTGTGTTTGTGGTCGTGTATTGCGAAACTTGTGTATTTTATACGCTTGTTATTTCTCGTAGTCGGTTTGAGACATCGATCTACATATATATTATTGTGTTTGTGGTTTCAAGTTGCATGGATATATACTGTGATATATGTGTGGTGATCTGAATATGATATGAATTGAATTGCTGTGGAATTTGAATTTTTAATTGCTGACTATACATATAAATACACTAATGGGCTGGGCCTAGTCCAACTACCAGTGACGTGCGGCCTGAAATGATCATCACTGGTGGTGGCCTCATCAGTGACGCGCGGCTCCACGCGCACGTCACTGGAGAGGTTTTTCCCAGTGACGGGCGGCTAGGAGCGCACGTCATTGGTAAACACTTACCAGTGACGAGCATATAGCCCGTCACTGGTAAGTGTTTACCAGTGATGAGCGGGGAGCCCGTCACTGGTAAGAACTTACCAGTGGCGTGTTACCAGTGATGGTCCGGCCCGCTCGTCACTAATGGGTGTTTTAGGCCCGTCACTGGTAGGCTTTTCTGTAGTTGTGAAAATTCCCACGGTGCTAAGTTAAAGGACTTACGGAGGGTTGTAGGGGGCTAGTATGTAGTCTTGATCCTTATGAACGATGAACGCACGCGCAAGGTATTCTTCCAGAAAGACTCGAACGTCCTGGGTCGCAGCGTAGCCTTCGTTCATGCATATCGGATCGATTATGCCAATATTGGAGTCGCGTAGACGTCTGCACTCTTGGGCTTGGTAGAGAGCCCATAGCCTGATCATCGTGGTGTCGAGCCTATAGAGGTTGTACATGTTGAAGAGGTCTTCAAAGTTGATGTCGAAGGTGTTCTAGTCGTGCTCCATGAAGAAATTGTAATCTCTTGGCACCTTGACCTTCCAATATTGGCAAAATGTTCCTGGATCTCTGGACATCTTTAGGTAATCTTCATGCAGCACCTTCATGTCCTCCGAAATATTCTCCAACTCATCCTGCGGGAGCAAGTCTTCATCTGGAAGGAAAACATCTCGCCAGAGACCCATGCTCCATGTAGATATTTTAGACGATGATGCCGAGAAGGTTAAGGATTTCTTCATCTGCTTTTGCTCCTTTCTTTCCTTCTCGCTAGTGCCGGCCCGTCTCTTCTTGCTTTTCTTCCTCCTGTATAGTGGCTCAGGACTCTTGCCTGTCGCCATCGCTGCTTCCAGTGTTCCGGCAAGTGTGGCGGGAGAGAAAATCTTCCCTCTGGGTTGATCCAGCGGGTTGCCTTGAGCCTCCGAGCGCCTTTCCAGTGGATCGTTCATGGGTTCCTCCCGCGCCTCCGGGAACTGCAACACCGGCTCCATCTGCTAGTCCCCGACAAGATGGTCTTCAAGGTCTTTAACCATCGGAGTTGTTTGGCTGAGGCCCAAAGGAGATCGTCTGACCGATGGAGAGGGGTTGTTGGACGAGGGGGCCGTGCGAGGAGATGGGGCCATGTGAGGAGAGGCCGCCGCAGCTAAAATAATTTGGCTCTTCGGCAACTGGATGAAGTAGTTCTTGCAGTGCCCTAACCTTGTCAATTCCTCTTCAGGTGGGACGGGGACTAACACATCACTGTAGTCATTGAGGACGACGTCCACCTGCACCTTCGCATGGTGCTCCCGCATAGGAACACAGCGCAGGATTGCCCCCTCCGACGTCGGGAAAACCTGGCCGTGCGCAACCTTCACCTTCATGCCAGGAATCTGCACCGTGAGTGTGCATCTAGTGGCTTCCTGCGAAACATAGGATAGATGTGCCATCCTCACTACAGTCAGGACAATGAAATCATGATTTACTGTAATGACTCGTTTTAGCGGACGAAACTTACGGTGATGCTGTCGATTTGATTCAGTGAGTCGGGTCGGCCTTCCGAGGCGGATGCGCAGCTACTCCACCCAGATGGCTGGATATCGGGGAGCATGGTCGGACCGCCTTGCGCTGCGAGCACTTGCATACATACCCACATCTGCTCGGCAATCTCCCGCATTTGCTCACGCAAATTCTCCATGTACTCCTGGCTGTCTCTCCATGGGCAGCGGCGACCCTCGGGGTTTCGGGGAAACACTTTGTCCCACTTAACGCCATCCCCGACGCCTACTACACGGCCCCGATGCTCCGGTTTCTGTCGAGCCTTCGCCAGATCATCGTTCCACCTCGGGAAGCTCGTGACGGAGTCCTGTGAGCTTCTAGGCTGCTGGCTCAGCTCTGTCTGCAAGTTATATTACCTGATGAGAAGATAGCGTATTTGGATGCAACGTAACTAAGTAAGAAAAGACACTGAGTTGAGATGTTACCAGTCGGTTGGCCACCTCCTGGAGTTCCTCAGACTCTATAATTGGTGACCCCGTCACAGGGTCAGAGCTTGTGTGCGCCCTCATGTACTCCCTGGCACGTGGCTCCCTGAGATGCACGAAAGGAGGCGCTTTCCCAGCCGCGGCTAGTTTGGCATCCTCTATGGCCCACTTTGGCCTCTTCCCTAGGTATCCACGGCCACCGAGCTTGTGGTCTAACTTGTTCTTGGAGCGAAGCTCCTTCCCCCAGTGACTCTTCTCCTGGAATTCTAGACTCTTTATTTGAGCAATGAATTGCTCCCAGTCTTCCTTTTGTATCACCAATTCTTCAGAGCCCTAGCCATGATGCGAAGGGCTTGTGCTTGGACTCTGTCCTTGTCAGCGGCAGGAATCTGGTACTTGTCCCATAGTTTCCTCAATAGAGCATGGGTCAACTCAGACAACTGGCTGAACTCTTTGCATGTGATCTTCACTTGTTCGCAGACTATGCACCCGCAGGCGTTGCTGAAGGTCTGGGCGGCCTTCTGTGGACTCGCTGGAACATCTTTGACGTCGTCGACTCGAGTGATGATATACGTCTTGTCCGGCAACTGGTTGCCTTTTCTCCTTGTCTGAGACCTGGTCAGGGCCGGAGGCGCTACTTCCTCCTCGGACGCCACGTCCTCTTCAGAACCTGACTCGGAGCCAGAGTCATCGCTGGAGGAGCTGGAGTCCGAGGCAGGTTGCTCTTGGCTAGCTGTGATGGCCACCATGGGGGCATGTTCCCTGGCTGGCTCGATCAGTGCCGCCACGTCGAGGGGGGCCGTGCTGTCGTTATACAGTAGTAGCACATCATCACTAGAGAACACAATCAGTTTACACTAAGATCAATTTAATTAAGCCTCAAGATATTAAGTGAAATTGGGTCAAAGTGTTATTGGTCTTGAACAAGAGTAAGAAATGAGTAAGCCTCTGCTCTATTGGTCTTGAACAAGAGTAAGAAGTGAAATTGGGTCAAAGTGTTATTGGTCTTGAATTAAGCCTCTGCTCTAGCCTCCAGCCTCCGCTCCGACCACCTTCCCCGATCGCATCCACTATAAGAAGAGGAAGACAAGGACCTCTCTCTAGTGGGCACACACGTAATTCTCTTATCTCATGCACTGAATAGGAGATAAGAAATCTCTAGAGACATTAGGCTTCCTTACATAGCTTGAGCTTGTGTATAAGCCAGTTTAAGCTTAACTGACTTAGGAGCTCTGGTGTAGGGAAGCCCTAAAAGGCTCTTGTCATGTTCTAAACAACTTCTAAGATTTGAGCTTATGCTCTAAAATGAATGATACACATGCATTATGTATACAACACAGTCAAACTGCTCCTTATAGCGAGCAGCAACAGGTTCACAAGCAACGGCTAGCATCACATTTATCACAAACATCACATTTTTAACAACCAACATAATGTATCAAATTTTTTATTACATCTCCAACGGCTAGTAAGCTTCCTCTTTTCTCTGTTTTACCAATTCATATTTGGCTTTGCCTTCATTGGCTCCAATAGTAAATACTCTGCCATCATCACCAACAGATACTAGAGGAATTTCCACTGTCAATACAACATAGTATTAGTAATGAAAACTAAAGGCATCATCAACAGCTGCTACCAAGAGGGTATTGGAATGGAATCATAAGGCAGAGATAGAAGCAAGCATACGTAATGGACAATAAATGACAACATATAATAGTACAGTTGAGAACCTTTTTCTTTGAAAATGCACAGTTGAGAACTTGGACAACGAAGCATATACTTTAACGTTCATGTCAAACCCACGTGCGACCAATTTTGACTTTGGAGCACAGGAATTTCATGCAAACTATTCAATGCCCACAAGAATCTATGAGAACTCCCACGTTCCAAACATGGCCTGCATGTATGGACCAAATAACACTTGACCAAAAAACTTCTATGGGCTCTAGCAAAAAGTAAACAGAAAAAAATTATGAACCATTACACTCTAGGATGCATTTCAAGAGCGGTGCTTCACTTCTAAACAATTGATAAAAAATTATGAACCATTACATACTAGGGTGTTTTCACGGGCTGGACAGGGGAGGAGGCAGCGGCGGCGCGGTCGATGGATGCAGCGGCTGGGGTGATGTCGGTGGCGGCTTCGGCAACGTCGGCGGCTGCTTCAGCAACATCGGCGACGGCTTGGGCAACGTCCGGGGCGGCGCGGCTCGGGGAGGCCATCTCGGCGAGTGCGACGGACGCGAGGTCGAGGGCGACTGGAGGCGGCGTCGAGGGCGACTGGAGGCGGCGGAGGGGACGGCGGGGGCGTCGGGCGGCGGAGCAGCTTGGCGGCGTCGGGGCGGCGAAGAGTCTTGCTGCTGGTTCGAATGAACGCGTGGGACTTGGTGAAATTTTCGCCAAGTCCCGCGCGTGGCTTATATAGGATGGGCAATATCACTGACGGGCACATATTAAAGGCCCGTCAGCGGAGAGGAACGCGTCATTGGTGGGGGGTTACCACTGACGAGCACTCCTAGTCCACCCGTCAGTGGTGGTGTGTTCGCTAGGGTTACGGAACCTGTTTACCACTGACGGGCACCCCTCGTCCGCCCGTTAGTGGTGTTGTGTTCTCTAGGGTTAGGGAGCTTGTTTACCACTGACGGGCATCCCGTGTCCGCCCGTCAGTGGTGGTCTTAACACTGATGGGCGACACGTTTCTGCCCGTCAGGGTAAGTGTGTATTGGGGTATTTTTGGTTTTTGTTTTTGGTTTAGGGTTTTTGGGAGATGCATTTTGTGTTTTTGTGTTTTTGGGTAGGGTTTTTGGGAGATGCATTTTGTTTAGGTTTTAAGTTTAGGGTTTTAGGTTTATGTCATCATGTAGCGCAGGTTACGGCTTGTTGGGTTTTAAGGTTAGGGTTTTAGGATTTTGTCGTTTAGTGCGAGTCAACAATATTACACCATTACACATACACACAATATAATATCATCCAAACAAAGACATTATTATACATACACACATAGCTCGCTAGGTTTCGTCGTCTTCGACAATTGTTGATACACGTTCAGATTGTTCCCAGGTTGCTTTGGCCCTTGAATGAGAATAGAGAGGTGTATGTACTTTCGCTTCATGCAGAGCCATGGAGGAAGGTTGTACATCCATAGAACCAGGGGCCAAGTGCTGTATCTACTGCTCATGTTGCCGAACGGATTGATTCCGTCCGTACTCATACCGAACCTGATATTCCTCGGATCTTTTCCAAAATCATCGTACTGGGCGTCGATCGCCCGCCACTGCGAAGCATCGGCAGGGTGTCTCATCACGCCATCATTACTTTTTCGCCCCTCGGCGTGCCAACGTAACAGTTTTGCCTCCTTCTTGTTAGCGAATGAATGCTTCAACGGGGAAGGACTGGAAGATACCGTACAACCTTCGCCGGAGCATCGCTTGTCACTGGGTCCTCATCAACGGCTTAGTTTCTACCCCGCTTGAATCTGGATGTGTTGCACGTAGGACACTTGTACAGCTTCTCGTGCTCCTTGCGGTAAATAAAGCAGTCATTCAGACACGCATGGAATCTCTGCACGTCCAATCCAAGAGGGCAGACAACCTTCTTGGCTTCATCGGTGCTCGTAGGCAACAAGTTGTTTTTTGGAAAAACTTTTGCAAAATAAGCCAATGTCTCATCGAAGCCTTCGTCCGGACAATTATGGGCTGCCTTGATTCTTAGAAGTTCCAGCGTGACCGACAGACGCGTGTGCTCTGGATCGGAACCGGTATACAACGGGGTTTGCGAGTCTTCAACTAGTCTCGTGAACTTAGCAGCCTCTCTTTCATCCTCGGGATCTATCACCACCTACTCTACCATGTGAACGTCCTGCAGCATATCGGCCAAATTGTTTCCCGTTTCTTCTTCGGCGTCAGGTTCGATACTCCCCTCGTCTTCTTCGTCATCTCCATGTTCGGCATCTTGCTGTAACACCTGATCTTCCTCCTCCTCGCCGTGACACGTCCAACGTGTATAGCCTGACATGAAACCCTTAAGCGCTAGGTGTACCGTCACCCTCCCTCTCGTATCGAACATTACCAAATTTTTGCAATCGCGATACGGACAACAAATCTTCGTGCCACCTTTTCTCCTTATATCTCGCTCGGCGACATCAAGAAACTCGTTCAAAGCCATAGCCCAACTCTCTGTCGCCCGGTTGTCGTACATCCAACTGCGATCCATTGATCAAGATCTACGACACGAAACTAATCAGTTCGACGAAAAAGAACAAAACACTAGGCCTCGGCTCGATGACCAAAAATCACATCAAATAATATACAAAATGGAAAGAACACTAGCGAGCATTATTACCGAGCGCTAGCAATCTTTTCGGCGAGGAAAGAGAGATCTATGGAGAGAGTGAGCGGAGGAGGGGAAGGTTTGGGAAGAAATTCTAGATCTAGATCTAGAGAGATCTTGAGCTTGGGGAGGAAGAAAGGAGAGATAGGAGGAGGGTTGGGGAGAGGGGAGGAGATGTAAAGGAGATGTAGATTTAGAGAGATCTTGAGTTGGGGAGGAAGAAAGGAGGGAGAGGAGGAGGGTTGGGGAGAGGGGAGTGTTTGTGGGGGGGGGATTGGCGGCAACGGCGGCGGTGCTCGCTGCTGGCCAGTGGGCGCGCGAGCACTGGCCAGCAAGGAGAGCCGCCTCTGTTCTGTTAAAGCCAGGTTACCACTGACGGGCACATAAAAAGAGCACGTCAGTGGTAACCCGCAAGCGCCAAGTCAGCCCGGGACCTACCATCGTTGACGGTCAGGAACTGCGCCCGTCAGTGGAGACCACATCTCCACTGACGGGCAGCTAGTACGCGACCGTCAGTGGAGATGATTCATCATTTATGGCACCGGGGTTGCGTCTCCACTGACGGGCAACTTAAGGGCCCGTCAGTGGAGGTCTTCCGCTGCGGCCAGTCAGACTCCTCTACTGACGGGCCTCTGGGTGCCCGTCAGCGGTGAGCCCCTCCAACGACGGGCAAGAGTGCGCCCGTCAGTGGAGGGGGTTCAGCAAAGGGTCATTCTGCAGTAGTGTGGCAACGGGGCTATGATGGATCTCGAGTACACACCAAGTGGGGCCGGTCCTCAAGAAGTCCTCATTATTAAGACGAAAATGAGGATCCGATGAACTCCGCATAGAACGAGGTCGTACCTAATCCTAACCTGGCAGTTGAAGATCAATCCCCACTAGCAGCACCTCACGATCAGGCCCTTAAGCAGCCAGATCCAATCACGACAAGGGGCAGAAGTCTAAGTGTCATGGACCGCTCAAAAACTTTCGGAAGTCCGAGACCAGCTCATGTGACCTCCAATAACTGATCTCCTACCCCTGATGGAAGAAAGTGGTTACAAGACATGGAGGCTGGGCTTCAACAAGTGAAAGATCATCTAGGCCCTGATATGGTTTTGATGGTTAATGGCAACCTAAACTGGAATCTAATGTTTACATTGAGTGTAAGCAGAATCTACAGGTTCCATGAAGAAAGGTTATCCAGAGAAGGATGGCCACCAAAAAGGGTACAAGGTGGTTTTAAGGACAAAGAGATGGCTGTGCTAGGCAGCTGTGCCACAGCTGAGAAGAAGCCGGTGCTGTGCAGGGAGTTGCAAGCAGGGTGATGGTGGCTTGATGCGTCAAGGGCCGTGACTTCAGTTGGTGGCAGGTAAAGCCTAGATTTGCTAGTTTCTTTGAGTCCATAGGAATCACCCGTACTATCAAGAGGGATGAAACAGTAGCAGTTGTCTAAGGGAACCTTGCTCACTGCTCAGAGTGTTGGTCAAGGGGATTGGTGCTTTGAGGCTAATTGCCCTGTGTCAATAGCTTTGCACAAAAATATGTAGCTGTTTTGTGTTAGTGCTCTGCAGTACTAACAGTGAAAACCCTAGAGCTTTAGGCACCTGTGTGACACAGCTGTGTCACAGGTGGTCTTCCACTTTATGACTCAGGTACATCTCTGTACCAGGGGAGAGCTTGAAAATGCTAAGGTACCTGCACTGCGATAGGTGATCTGATGTGTCAGAAGTCTGTCGGAGGTTCTCTCCTTATAGGTATTAGAGTTTGAAGTATGCTGAGGGCATGTCATGTGCCAGGACCAGGCTGAAGAGTGCGGCTATCAGCTAAGGGTTCACCTGTGCGCGCCGCCGGTGACACAGGTGTCGGTCCGCCTGAGCCGGGTACAGTTGGGCGTAGTGTGTAGCTGTGTCACCGGTGGCTGTCACCGGTGGCTCACTTAATCCTACGTGGCAATAGGGTAACGGTCAGGTGCCTGTGGACCCTATATATAGGGGACCAGGGGAGGACTCTGTCCTCAACCTTGCTCAAATCAGTGATTCATATACGACCGTTGCAAAGCCTCCAACCACTCCACAAGAGCCAAGAGCCTAAGGGTTAGTTCGAGTGGGTTTGTGAGCTAGAGCACGAGCAAAGGTTCCTCCAAGAGATTGCTGCTGCATCATCTGTTACTCTTGGAGTTTGTCTACTCCTAGACGGGTGTAGGAGTTGCTGGTATCACCCAAGCTTGTGTGGGCTGAACCAGTAGTTTGTGAAGGTGTTCTGAGGTCTACCTGCTGCAAGGCAAAAGGATCTCCACAAGCAAAAGGAAGAGTCCTGAAGGATCAGGTACTCGGAGAAGAAGCACGTTTTAGTGCTGGCCAGCTCTTAGGAGTGGTCTCTCCAACGGAGACGTACCTTCTCTGCAAAGAGTTGGGAACTTCAGTGAAAAACCCCTGAGTCTCCTTTATTTTCCTTGTATTGCATGCATATCTGTTTATCCTTGCTTGCTTGTGTCTCTTAGACTTGATCTGCTAAGTTTACCTTTTCACCTGTGCTAGATTACCTTTATACCTGTGTGTGATCATCTGTTACACAGTTGCTTCATTCACTTGTATTCACCCTGTATTAGCACCTGTGTCACAAGCAATCTAAGTAGAGCACCTGTGTTAGGTTAACTCTTCACCGGTGTCTTTACTGGAGCTAACTATACATTCTGGAAGAGGAAGATGCAGATGCATCTTACCGCTATCGATCCAGATGTGTGGGATGTTGTTGATACAGGTTATAAAGTGGAGAAGGCTGATGCTCCCACCATCAACGACAAGAAGAATATCCAGAATAATGCCAGAGCTGCCACTGCCATCTTCATGGGCTTGCAAGAACATGACTTTAACAGAGTCAGCACAACGGAGTCTGCTAAGGAGATCTGGGATACTTTACAGCAGATATATGAGGGCAGTGACACCCTGAAGAAGTCCAAGAGAGGACTGCTGGAATCAACTCTGGAGAGATTTGAGCATGAACATGGAGAAGACATAAATTCTCTATACTCAAGATTGACTCTCATCACCAACCAACTGAAGGCTTTGGGTTCCAACAGAGTTGAGGATGAAGATGTCATCAAGAAATTCTTATCTGTGCTGCCCAAGCCTTACAGAACCTTGGTCTTGATGCTCAAGGAGAAAGAGGGTTTCAGTAGGATGAAGCCTACAGAAGTGTTGGGAAGAATCCTCACTCATGAGATGGAGCTCAAGCAAGAGGGCAAGCACAGCTCCTCCTCAGGACCCAAGAAGAATATTGCACTGAAGACCACTGCTCAAGCCTCACTACCAGACAGTGATAGCAGTGAAGATCTATCTGATGATATGTCAAGTGGAGAAGAGAATGAGCTGCTCCTTCTTACCAGAAACTTCAGAAAATTCTATAGGAAGAAGAAGCAGTTTGGATCAACTGATAGATTCAGAGGCAAGAAGCCCTCCAAGGACAACAAGTGTTTTGAATGTGGCAAGGAAGGCCACTTCGCAGCTGATTGCCCCAGCAAAAAGAAGGACAAAGGGAAGAAGAAGGACTTCTATAACAAGAAGAAGACTTTCGGCAAGCATCCTTCTTATTCCAAGAACAAGGCTACTGCAAGAGCCTATGTAGGGCAAGCCTGGGTTTCAGATGACTCTGGTTCAGATGGAGAATCAGAAGAAGAAGAAGTCCAGGTCGCTGGGATAGCAATCTCCATGGCTGACACACCCAGCTGTGTCACAGCCAAGTCACACAGCTCCAAGCTGAACTCCAAAGCTGATCAAGCTTCATCCACTCCTGCTCCCTTATGCCTCATGGCTAAGGACTCTAAGGTATTGACTGAAGATGATTTCCCTGATTATGCTGAACTAATGGATATCTTAGAGAGAACAGAGAAGGGATACTGCAGGGAGAGGAAGGAGAACATATCCCTTAGGGATAAGCTGAGGGAGCTGAGAGAGACCTGTGATGAAGTCACAGATGACAGGGAGGATCTCAGGCTGAATCATGAGAACCTGGAGATAGCTCATGAGAAGCTCAGATCAGCACATGAGCTTCTCCTCAAGGAGCATGAAGAGTTAAAGGCAAAGCATGCCTTATGCATTGATATTTCTGATAATATTGCTGAAGCTATGCCTTTACCTGCTCCTACTGTCATTGAATCATGTTTAAACTGTGCCAGCAGAATCAACATTCTAACATCTACAGGTGGAGTGGTAGACAACTCTAAAGAGGCCTCAACCTCTAATGTTACTAACTCTGTGGATGCAGCTGAGCACAACAAGCTCAAGGAGGAGCTAGAAGAGCTTAAGAGGCTCATGAGAAAAGGTCTCTGCAGTGCCAACATTGGCATGCAAAACTATCAGCTTATAAGAGCTGAAATGTTGAGAAAGAATGAAGGCCGAAGAGGCTTGGGTTATTCTACCTCTACTGCTAAAGATAAACTGCCTGCTGCCACTAACACTTGTCTTGCAGCAAAATTCGTGAAACAGGCAGGAACTAATGACAACAAGAGTGTTGGTCATGAGCAGAGAAAGAGGAATGAAGCAAGCATTCCTTCTAACCCAGGCTATGTTTTGCAGAAGAACATGAAGGGAAAAATAGTGGCCAAGTACGTAGGTCGCAGGCGCCTGACGAAATGGTTGTCTGCCATCTGGGTGCCTAAGGCTACTCTTGCCGGTGTCACCGGTGGCTTACACAGCTGTGTACCCACCTGTGTCACAGACAGATCTAACAGGCCACTAACCCATGTGTCTAAGGTTGCAGGTGATTGCCAGCCAAAGAGGATCAAAGTCATATCATCTGTTGCTGATGCTGTTAACCTTAAACACAAATATGCTATATATACATCTGCTACTTCTGCTTATGATAAAACTGCAAAGGGAACCAAACATGTTTGGGTCCCTAAGTGTCATCACTAATCTTGCAGGAAACTGTCTCCAGTGGAACTGATTGGATTGTGGACAGTGGATGTACACAACATATGACTGGAGGCAGAGAGGAGTTTGTAGAGATCACCAGTGAAAATCTTCCAAGTAAACATGTGATCTATGCAGACAACTCTAAAGGAAAGGTAAATGGCATTGGTAAAGTTGCCATTTCTGAGAATCACTCCTTATCTAATGTAATGCTTGTTGATCAGATAGGCTATAGTCTGATGTCTGTGTCACAGCTGTGTGACACAGGCATGAAAGTTACTTTCTATCCTGAAAAGGTTATAGCTTCCAAACTATCTGATGATTCTCAAGTATTTGAAGGATGCAGGTCTGGTAAGCTATACACTGTGAATTTCTATGAACAGCCTGCAGCAGCTCCATGGTGTCTAATGGCCAAGACCAGTGCTGGATGGCTGTGGCACAGGCGGCTAGGACATGCTGGGATGAAGCTCCTGAACAAGCTGAGCAAACATGACTATGTTATAGGCTTGGAGAAGGTGAAGTTTGAAAAGGACAAACCCTGCAGTGCATGTCAAGCCGGCAAACAAGTTGGAGCTGCCCATCGACCTAAGAACATCATGACAACCTCCACTCCCTTCGAGCTCATTCACATTGACCTCTTTGGTCCAACAACCTATGAGAGCTTAGGAGGTAACAAATATGGCTTTGTCATTGTAGATGATTTCTCTAGGTATACTTGGGTGTTCTTTTTGAAGGAGAAGACACAGGTGTACAAGAAATTCAAGCATCTCATTGTCAGAGTACAAAATGAGTGGAAGGTGAATCTTGTAAAGGTCAGGAGTGACAATGGGAGTGAATTCAAGAACTCCAAGGTGGAAGCATTTCTGGACAAGCATGGAATCAAGCATGAATTCTCAGGTCCATATGCTCCACAACAAAATGGAGTGGTGGAAAGGAAGAACAGAACTCTGATAGAGATGGCAAGGACTCTACTAGATGAATACAAGACTTCACCAAGATTTTGGGCTGAAGCTGTCAATACTGCCTGCCACTCTATCAACAGGATATATCTACATCCACTACTCAAGAAAACTCCTTATGAACTGCTCACCAACAGCAAGCCTAACATATCATACTTCAGAGTATTTGGTTGTAAGTGCTACATTCTTAGGAAAGGCAAACGCCTAACTAAGTTTGAAGCTAAATCTGATGTTGGTATATTCCTTGGTTATTCCACTAACTCCCATGCCTATAGAGTCTTTAACACTTCCTCTCAGGTTGTTGAAGAATCTATAGATGTGGATTTTGATGAGTCTTATGGCTCCCAAGGAGAGCAAGTTGCTATTGATGTAGGAAATGAGGATATTCTAAAGAAGTCCACTGGTGAGATCAGACCCACCATCAAGGAGGAGCCTGCCTCACCAAGTGATCAAGAACCCTCTACTTCATCAATTCTTGAAGACACTGGAGTTCATGATATAGAGTTCGAGTGCAACCCAGCCAATGATCAACTGGACTCAGAAGCCTTCATGCACCCAGCTGTGTCACAGGAAGAACTACCGGTGTCACAGGCAACTCCATCAGCTGTGACACAGGCAGTTAACCCCGATCCCCTTGTGATCAGCCGGCTGCAGAAGGATCACCCTGTGGACAATATCATCGGTGCCATTAATAGGGGAGTGACCACTCGATCTCGAATTGCTAATTTTTGTGAGCATTACTCCTTTGTCTCAAATGTTGAACCCAGGACCATAGGTGAAGCTCTAAAGGATGCTGACTGGATCAATGCTATGCATGAAGAGCTCAACCAGTTTGAGAGAAATGAAGTATGGTCACTGGTGGAAAGACCTAAAGATCACAATGTGATTGGAACCAAATGGGTCTTCAGGAACAAGCAAGACACTAATGGACTGGTGGTAAGAAACAAAGCCAGACTTGTGGCGCAAGGATTCACACAAGTAGAAGGTCTGGACTTTGGAGAAACATTTGCCCCAGTGGCAAGACTTGAAGCCATCAGAATCCTTTTGGCATATGCTGCTCATCACAACATCAAGCTTTACCAAATGGATGTCAAGTCAGCATTTCTAAATGGTAAACTTTCTGAACTTGTATATGTTGAGCAGCCACCTGGTTTTGAAAATGACAAGAAACCATACCATGTCTATAAATTGCACAAAGCACTCTATGGTCTAAAACAAGCACCAAGAGCATGGTATGATACATTGAAAGAATTTCTAATCAGCAATGGATTTAAAATGGGCTTAGTTGATACAACTCTATTCACTAAAAGAAATGGAAAAGAATTATTTGTGTGCCAAATTTATGTCGATGACATAATATTTGGCAGTACTAACCGTTCTATGAGTGAAGAGTTTAGCAAGCTGATGACCAAGAGATTTGAGATGTCTTTGGATGGAGAACTCAAGTACTTCCTAGGACTTCAGATCATCAACTAAAGGAAGGGACTTTCATCTCACAAGAAAAGTTCACCAAAGACATCATCACCAAGTTTGGCATGAAGGATGCAAAAGGTATACACACTCCCATGCAAACTAATGGCCATCTGGATCTAAACACTGAAGGTAAGTCTGCTGATCAGAAGGAATTTAGATCTATGATAGGTTCTTTGCTTTACTTGTGTGCATCTAGGCCTGATATTATGCTTAGTGTTTGCATGTGTGCTAGATTCCAAGCTAACCCTAAGGATTGTCACAGAGTGGCAGTCCGCAGGATTCTGAGATATTTGATTCACACTCCAGGGTTTGGCTTGTGGTACCCTAAAGGTGCAAACTTTGAGCTAGTTGGCTATTCTGATAGTGACTATGCAGGGTGTAAGGTTGACCGAAAAAGCACCTCAGGTACCTGTCAATTTCTAGGGCACTCATTAGTGTCCTGGTCATCCAAGAAACAAAATTCAGTAGCCCTTTCCACTGCAGAAGCTGAATATATTGCTGCTGGTAGTTGTTGTGCTCAATTATTATGGATGAGGCAGACCTTGAAAGATTTCAGACATATCTTTTAATCAAGTACCCCTCTTCTGTGATAATGAAAGTGCAATCAAGTTAGCCAACAACCCAGTACATCACCAAAGATCCAAGCACATAGAAGTGAGGCACCACTTCCTTAGAGACCATGTAGAAAAAGGAGATATACAGCTGTGCCATGTAAGGACTGAAAAACAATTAGCTGATATATTCACCAAGCCCTTAGATGAAACTAGATTCTGTGCCCTGAGGAGTGAATTGAATATCATTGATGTCTCTAACCTGCAATAAAAGGTTTGGCTTGGTGTCTAGCTGATGTGATTTCATCTCTGTCATTTGCATCATTGTACCTGTGTCACTCACCTGTCTCACAGGTGTGTGCATTGCATCATGCTGAAATCATATCTTATAGTCTGTAAAGTGCACTCTTTTGTGTACAAGATTTTGCCTAGATCAACTCATGTCAGCTTGAGCTTTGCTTGATTGATTTTCTGGCAAGCTGACACTGAGAAGATCACTTAAGGACTCTCTGATAGTGCTAATGCTTTCTTTCTCATCTAAATCAATCCATCTTGGTGTTCACTAGATGAAATACTTGTCACCTGAGTCTCCCAGCTGTGTCTCAGGTGAATGCTTTCAAAATCCCATAGGCCAGGGTATACATCTCTTTCACCTGTGTCACAGGTCCTTATGTCAGCTGTGACACAGCCACCTTATAACCTCCGGCCTATATAAAGAGTTGCTGCGTCCACACAGAAACCGCTTCGAACTCCCATACCCAAAACTTCCGCCGTGCGCCAAATTTTTCGAGTTCTCGTCGTTTTCGCCGTTTCGCCCTCGAAATTTCTTCAACAAGTTGGAGGAAGCTTTCCGTGGAACTCTAACGTCGATTCCTCCGCAGCAAAGTTCAATCTCGATCAAAGTAAGCCTCTGCAAAACCCTTCTTTGCGCTCAGTCATGGTCTAGGTCTTGATAGCCTAATCCAGTAGCGCATTGGTCCATATTAGGGTTGGTCTTACTCTTGTGCAATCTTTAGAACTCATCCAACCTGAAATCAACCAGCAAATCGTTGTCAAACTCAAAATTCCATGAATTTGCTGTCCGCCCCCGCACATAGCTGTGTCACCGCTAGGGTCTCACCTGTCACACAGGTGCGCCTATTCAACAGGCTAAGACCTCGGTAATGCCTTAAGTCCTCACCTGTGTCTTCCCATCCTGACACAGGTGTCTAACACAGCTATTACTCTGCATCAAATGAACACCTCTTACCTACTTCTCTCTTATCTATCTTGTTTCTACAGATGTCTTCAGATTCTGAGAGAGCTGACAGTGGTCTGAAATGGTCTGATCCAGAGGATTCTCCAAAAGATTTTGTCATCTCAGATTCAGATCAAGAGAGAGAGGCTGAGACAAAAAGAGGAGGCTGCAGAGAAAAGAAGAGCAAAGCAAAGGGCATACAGGCAGAGAGTAGCTGCTGGAAAGAAGGCAGCTGCTTCTAAAGCTGGTTCTCAGGGTGCTCCATCCAAAAGGACAAGGTCCTCAGCTGCAGTTGAGCACACTTCTTTGGGAAAAGAGGCTGCCAAGAAAGGCAAGAAGATAGCAAAGAAAACCCCAAAGCCATCCATTGAAGATGTAGTGTTGCCAAGAGGCACACTCACAATCAGGGAACCTACTCCACCGCCTAAAGTGTCTCAAGAAGATCTTGAGCATGATCAGATAATCCTTGAAGAGTTGGATAAGTTAGCAGCTCAGATGAGAGAAGAAACAGATGAAGAAACCAAGAAAAAGCTGACCACTATCTATACTGCCAAAAGCTTTGAGCTTTCAGAGGCTGCAAGGCCTGTTTCAATGGGCATTCCTGTTCCAACAGAACAAGATAAGGAACTCTTAAGAGAAATTGCAGATTTGCACAAGCAGTTGCAATCAACATCTTCTCATGATGCTGCAGTTGAAATCAGAAAGAAAATCCTTGAAAAGCAGGATAAGCTCTCAACAAAATGCTTGTTGCAAGGGTCTAAGGATCAGAGGAGCTTATCTAAAACTGATGCCAGAGATATTCATCTAATTCATCAGATAGAAGAGCTGCAGAAGAAAGCAAAATTCTCTGCCCAGAGGTCTTGACAAACAATATCTAATGGCTGAGATCAGACTCAAGAGGGGTCAACTATCTGCAGATTTCAGAAAACCTCCTCCAGCTCAAACCATACACAAACCAGGGCTCAGCAAGGATGATGTTGAAAGAATTCTTGCTCAGGAGATTAATGACCTGCTTGGAAAGATAATTCGGACACCTCCTGGTGCTGAGAAACAAGCTCTGCGTGCTGAGCTCAAGACCAAGCAGGGGATGCTTTCTGGTGCCATTCCTATTCCTAAAGCTGATGCTCCCCTAGCTGTTCTTCCAGCTCCAGTTGCTCTTCCAGCTCCATCAGCTCCAAAGAGAAAGAGATCTAATACAGTGGAAATCACTGAGGAGCCTGCTGCAAAGAAGCCTGAACAAGAATCTGAGGTTGAAATAATCTCTGAAACAACCCAGAGCTCTAAGCCATCTCTCAAAGATCAGTTGGATCAACAGAAGCAAGATCTTCAAGAAATCAAGAAGGAGATGCTACCACCTGTGTCACAGGTGGCTAGCCCAGGCAAGTCCTGTCTTCAGACATACCAGAGGAAAGGAAGAAAATCTCAGAGTTCAACCAGCATTGAATCTATTTCCACCCTGGATGTTCAGAAACCAATGTCTCCTTCTCAGTTTCTAGTCTCTGAAGCTGAAGAACAAGCTGCACCAAAGGCTCAAGCGCCTTCATCTCCAAGACCAGCTTCAGTAGAGTCTCCAGTGGCTGCAGAACCAACAAGTCCACAGCTGTCTCAACCAGCTGTGTCTCAGGCAGGAGAAGAAGCTCAGGCACAAGACTCTCACCGGTCTCCCTCACCTGTGCCACCGCCAGCTGACCCAGCTCAGTCAGTTCACGCACCTGTGTCATCACCTGTGGCACAGGTCAGTAAGTCAGCTGAGCAAGAAGATAGCTCAGAGAGCTCATCTGATGATGGAAGAGGTGTGTCTGTGACTCCTCCAAGGCCAAGAGCAGCCAGAGCTGATTCTGATGAAGATTATCAGGCAGAGAGCTCATCTCCAAGTGCCAAATCAGCAGAAGAAGCTGAAGAAGAAGAAGAAGAGGAAACAGTGGCAGAACATGAGGACAGCTCTCCCAGTCACTCAGTTGGAGAAGAAGACATGGAAGAAAAATATCATTATATCTTTTCTCATGCTCTGAGGACTGAGGCCAATCAGATGAATTCATCTCAAGAGCTGTTGCCAAGAAACTGCCAAAGAGTGATCCCAAGAGATCAAAGAGCAAAGTTGCCTCAATGAGACCAAGTTCTTTCATCAAGATGAGGTCAACAAACCCATATTTCTCTGAAGATCAGGAGTTTATAGCTCCAACTTGCTCAGACCCCAGATTCCACAATGATCATCAAAGGGGTGTATACCATGAGATTCTGCCTCAAAAGGATTTGTGGATTGCAAGACCATAGACTGGTCAGCTATGACAGATTCAAGACTGAGAGCAGTTCCTTCTCTGATCCAAGCCTCAGGTCTTGAATTCTTATGCAATCTCCAGCAAGATTATGATCCTGAGATCATCAAGGAGTTCTATGCCACAGTTTGGATAGAACAGGAGAATCAGATGTTATGCTCTGGAAGACAAGAGGTCAACTTCTTTCAATCACAGCTCTAGAGTTCAACAGCTTAATGCATGCCCCTCTGGAACCAGGCATGCCAAATCTTTTCAAGCTTGCACCAGTTCCTAATGAAGTAAGAAGAAAATTCTATCCAAGGAACTTCAGATTCCCTGCCAAAGCCCCTTCAGATCATGTCTATTTCAAGGGTATAACCATCACAGCCAAGCATCTGATCAAGATTCTGAATGTCACTCTTCAACCCAAAGGGGGAAACACAGATGCTGTCTACAATGCAACCTGGCAGATATTGGTGCATATAGCTAAGAATCAGCACTTTGATGTAGCAAGATACATCTTTCATGAGATAGATGCTGTCACCAAGGACAAAAAGGCTAAGCTGAGGTATGGATCATACATCATGTACATGATTCTTCAAAGAACAGGTCTTCTGGATTCTACCCTTGATCTCTCTGTGAAGCCTATCAAAACCCAGCTTAGACCTCAGGTAGATGATAACCCAGATGAGGTTGCAGTCCCTGCATTATTTGGAGACTCTCCTGGACCAGCTGTGTCATCTCCCAGTCACACAGCTGCTCCACCTGCTCCTCCAAGGTCATCACCTGTTTCATGCCAAGTCCCCACCGGTGCCACAGCTGCTGCACCAGTGCCAGCCACAGCTGATGCTGATGATGATGCTGACACCTCCTCAGTCCCTGCCAGAGCATCTCCTGTTAAACAAATCTTTTATGCACAGAAAATACTTCCCATGCTTAAAACTTGTAAACTGTGCATCTCCTGTTAAACAAATCTTTTATGCACAGATTCAGGGGGAGTATATTCTATCAACATACACATGTTTCAATATTCCAATTCTATATATTTGAATGTGTGAAGCTTGGGTTGCCACTAACCACCAAAAAGGGGGAGATTGAAAGATCATTTAGGTCCTGATATTGTTTTGATGGTCAATGGCAACCTAAACTGGAATCTAATGTTTACATTGAGTGTAAGCAGAATCTACAGGTTCCATGAAAAAAGGTTATCCAGAGAAGGATGACCACCAAAAAGGGGACAAGGTGGTTTCAAGGACAAAGAGATGGCTGTGCTAGGCAGCTGTGCCACAGCTGAGAAGAAGCCGGTGCTGTGCAGGGAGTTGCAAGCAGGGTGATGGTGGCTTGATGCGTCAAGGGCCGTGACTTCAGTTGGTGGCAGGTAAAGCCTAGATTTGCTAGTTTCTTTGAGTCCATAGGAATCACCCGTACTATCAAGAGGGATGAAACAGTAGCAGTTGTCTAAGGGAACCTTGCTCATTGCTCAGAGTGTTGGGCAAGGGGATTGGTGCTTTGAGGCTAATTGCCCTGTGTCAATAGCTTTGCACAAAAGTATGTAGCTGTTTTGTGTTAGTGCTCTGCAGTACTAACAGTGAAAACCCTAGAGCTTTAGGCACCTGTGTGACACAGCTGTGTCACAGGTGGTCTTCCACTTTATGACTCAGGTACATCTCTGTACCAGGGGAGAGCTTGAAAATGCTAAGGTACCTGCACTGCGATAGGTGGTCTGATGTGTTAGAAGTCTGTCGGAGGTTCTCTCCTTATAGGTATTAGAGTTTGAAGTATGCTGAGGGCATGTCATGTGCCAGGACCGGGCTGAGTAGTGCGGCTATCAGCTAAGGGTTCACCTGTGTGCGCCGCCGGTGACACAGGTGTCGGTCCGCCTGAGCCGGGTACAGTTGGGCGTAGTGTGTAGCTGTGTCACCGGTGGCTGTCACCGGTGGCTCACTTAATCCTACGTGGCAACAGGGTAACGGTCAGGTGCCTGTGGACCCTATATATAGGGGACCAGGGGAGGACTCTGTCCTCAACCTTGCTCAAATCAGTGATTCATATACGACCGTTGCAAAGCCTCCAACCACTCCACAAGAGCCAAGAGCCTAAGGGTTAATTCGAGTGGGTTTGTGAGCTAGATCACGAGCAAAGGTTCCTCCAAGAGATTGCTGCTGCATCACCTGTTACTCTTGGAGTTTGTCTA
Source organism: Stipa capillata (assembly GCA_019208055.1). Classification (NCBI taxonomy): domain Eukaryota; kingdom Viridiplantae; phylum Streptophyta; class Magnoliopsida; order Poales; family Poaceae; genus Stipa; species Stipa capillata. Next base: position 79,810 of record JAGXJF010001093.1, read on the forward strand.
CTCCTAGACGGGTGTAGGAGTTGCTAGTATCACCCAAGCTTGTGTGGGCTGAACCAGTAGTTTGTGAAGGTGTTCTGAGGTCTACCTGCTGCAAGGCAAAAGGATCTCCACAAGCAAAAGGAAGAGTCCTGAAGGATCAGGTACTCGGAGAAGAAGCACGTTTTAGTGCTGGCCAGCTCTTAGGAGTGGTCTCTCCAACGGAGACGTACCTTCTCTGCAAAGAGTTGGGAACTTCGGTGAAAAACCCCTGAGTCTCCTTTATTTTCCTTGTATTGCATGCATATCTGTTTATCCTTGCTTGCTTGTGTCTCTTAGACTTGGTCTGCTAAGTTTACCTTTTCACCTGTGCTAGATTACCTTTACACCTGTGTGTGATCATCTGTTACACAGTTACTTCATTCACTTGTATTCACCTGTATCAGCACCTGTGTCACAAGCAGTCTAAGTAGAGCACCTGTGTTAGGTTAACTCTTCACCGGTGTCTTCCACCTGTGTGACAGCTGTGTGTTAATTTACACATAGTTTCCACCTATGTCACTCACCTGTGTCACAGCTGTCCACTATTAACTTGTGAAGTTAATCTGACAACTTAAACAAAAGATTAAAAGAGGGAAATTTTATAAGCCAACTATTCACCCCCCCTCTAGTCGGCATCTCGGTCCTTTCAACAAGCCCTGGCGCAAGTTGAATCTTCTCAGCTATTGACAGTAGCCAGTAGCTCCAATTAGTGAAGAGCTCCCTCCCCTCAAGTCAGAGATGAATCAGATTGAGAAGGAAGGAATCCCAGGAATCAGACTTATCGGGATGCCCACCGATCTGCACGCACATTTAGGGCCTCACCTGTCCAGATCACCCAATTCTAGATTTACACGATGAACTCGACCAGTGCAGGTACTCGAAGCCCCAACAAGAGCATTCACCCACTCGGAACACTTCAAAAACATCGCAATCGAAGTGGAGTCGATCTCCTACTCCGAACAACAGAGAGTTCATAACTTCTCGGAGAACTATCAACAGATGCCAAGCTTTCGCACCCGAACTCAAAAGAGTGCGTTGGCTGTCCTAGTTCAAGCCTGGATCGATAGAGAAGTTCCTGCAGATCTACACCACAAACCCATCCGAGTTCCTGCATATCTACACCACAACCATCAAGGCTGCTGGAGGTAATGAGAAGGTCATGGTCAACTACCTTCTCACTGCTCTCATGGGAGCAGCAAGGACTTGGTTAACTAATCTGCAACCAGGAATGGTTCACTCATGGGAGCAGCTTTACAGCATATTCCAAATGAACTTCCAGGGCACATATGCCCATCCTGGCAAAACAGACAATCTCTTCCGACTCCCCTAGCAAAAGGGCGAAAGCCTACATGAGTTCACCTGGCGCTTTAGTGCAATCCGCAACACCATACCCAAGGTAACAGATTCCGATGCAATCCGAGCGTTTGTTCGTGGTGGTAGGAATCATAGGTGTACGGAAGACCTTGCCATGCACCCTCTGAAGATAGTCGTGTAGCTGATGGACATTGTCAAAAAGGCTGCCAACGCTGAAGAGGCCCTGATGTTCATCAAAGAGCAAGAAGAGGGACACACTGGTCACCATCCCAAGTGGAGGGCGACTTGTCAAGGAATAAGCACAAGAATAATCCCTTTAAGGGGAGTGGGGAGAAGAAGTCCAAGACTAGTGAAGTCATGGCAAGCTACGCGAGAAGCGCCCCTGGTCAAGGATAAGTAGCTGGTGACTGCCGAACGGACAAGCAAGGTTTGGTGTTGATGCGCACGGGAGTGCCCGATCTTCCGTCAGGAGGGGATAATCACGATTGTGGAGAACTCGACGTTGACGACCCGGCTTCCAATCAGAATTGATCCGAACCCTGCGATCGCTACACCACGGCTCCGTTGGTTATCAACCACACGCGAACGCGGTTGACCTCGCCAAGAAGGCTTATCCCTACATGCAAATCGAGAACACAAGCAAGAATACAGTAGAAGCAATCTCGCAAACACAGAGGAATGTTTGATTACTTGAAGTGGGGCTCTACAAACTGATGAAATCAGTGAAACTGCGATGACAGAATAATCTAAGCAAAACCCACCCTAAACAATGACGGCTACAGATTATTTATACCTAGGGTTTCTGAGAGTTTCACCCTAAACCTGGGCTTAAGACCCAAAATGAAAACAAGGCCCGAAGTGGCCCAAAACGGTGTCGCAGCACCTGACAACTTATTCTGACAATTCCAATGTCTCTATAGTTATTCATAATGTGGCATCAGATCCATTGGAAAGGTGTCGTCGTTATCTTTCCAACGCATATAAGAACTCTTCAATCGGACTCCGTATGAGAAAGTTATGCCACATTTATGTAGGTGTTGTCTGCTGAAACCAGACTGAATTCGGAGTTGAAGTGGAGTCCAACTTGACTTGGGGTGGCGCCTCATCCTCTTGTGGCTGGTCCAGTGGTGCTTCTCCCATGTGTGGCGGGTCCAGTGGTGCTTCTCCCATGTTCGTAAGAATCAAAATATCACCATTAAGTAGCATCCCATCCTTAGCCATATAATTATGGATAGCAAGAAACGAACGCACCTCATGATTAAGTCGTTGGGCACGGGAATAGGTGATTGGTCCTTGGATGATAGCGTGGGAGATGTCCTCATCAGGTGTGATCTCCACCAAACCGATACACACGACCTCCGTCAATGCCGACTATTCAAGAAATATGTAAAGTTTAAGACCCAAAAGCTCTATGGGAAGGCCTCACAAGTGGAGAGCCATAGTCGAGATTCCAGCTCTGATAGCAGCTCGGGCCATGTGCCCTTCTAGGGAGAACAACAGATGATCGAACATATGTTCAGGGGCTCAGCTTCTTACGAGTCCAAAGGATAGTTTAAAATGATAGCCCGAGAAGTCCAAGCGACAATTCCTTGAAGCATACAAGTGGTCAAGTGGTTGGATATTAAGTTTCCTATTGTAGTCGAGCCAATAATCAACAACGACAAAGTATCCCGAGTGCTCATCGACAGGGTAAGTTCCCTAAACATCCTCTTCACCAGCGCACTTGATGCAATGCAGATTCCATGCTCCGATATCAAGTCAGTAACCCATGCCTTCCATGGCATTGTTCCCGGATCCTCGGCTACTCCGATTGGCCAAGTCACACTCCTTGTGACCTTTGGAAGGCCAGATAATTTCTGAACAAAGGAGGTTCTGTTTGACGTAGTTGATTTGAAGACGGCTTACAATGCCATCTTAGGATGACTGACTCTTGCTAAGTTCATGGCCGCCACGCATTATGCCTACCAGTGTGTGGAGATCCAAGAGCCAAAAGGTGTCATCACGGTCAAAGGCTGCTTCTAGAACGGACTATACTACGACAAGCATAGCCTAGACCTAGCTGAGCAGCACTAGACGGGAAAGGAGACCAAGCACTAGAAGCCCAAGGTGATCGTGAAGACCTATGGTGAGGTCAAGGCTATTCCTCTGGACCCAGCGAGCCATCCAAGAAAGTTCGGATTGTCACCGACCTGAGCCCAAAATAGGAACTCAAGCTCGTCACCTTCCTTCGGGCTAATTCGAACGTGTTTGCATGGCAACTATCTGAAATGCCTAGATATGTCACACAAGCTCGATGTCCCGCACAATTACACGAAAAATATTTTTAATCATCTTTAAGATTTTAGATTTATTTTGATATTTACTATTATATTATTTTCAAGAATACCTTATTACCACCAGATGTATCACTTGTAATATGTGATATTAGAATTAAAGGTCAGATGCCGATCGTTGGTTTGTACGTTAGACGGCTAGTCAGTGTACGTGATATAGATTACTACGTGGTATTAAATTTTGGATGGCGAGCCGGCCGGCTAGATGGTCGTTGTATTGAGTTGATAGATTGTTTGTATAGGATATTAGATAACACAAAATTAAAGTTCAAATCACAATCTAGCCGATCGTTTTTATGTGATATTAGATAGTGAAGTTAAGTTTCTGATTGCCGGTTGTTGATATTAGATCACTGCAAGGACTTAAAAGCTAAGATAACTTTTGTAGCGTAAAATTATTATCTATCGATTGAGGATCATAAATGATTAAGGCATGTTAGATCAATGTTCGAATAATGTTTGATATAGTTATAAAGATCTATCAATTGCGGTCCATTAATAATAAAGGTCTACCAGATCAATTATGGGATTATATTTAGATGGAGTTATGAAAATTTAGTGGTTATGATTTGTTTAGGTGTCATTATGACATATCGAGTGTCATATGTTTAGATACAATTATGAAGATTTATTGGTTGTGCTATGTTTGATTATAATTATGATGATCTATCAGCTATGATCTGTTTAGGTGTGGTTATGAAGATTTATCAACTATGATATGTTTTGATGCAGTTATGAAGATTTATTGGTTATGATATATTTGGATGCAATTATGATGATTTATCGGCTGTGATATCTTTAGGTATGGTTATGAACATCTATCTGTTGCGATCTGATTAGGTATAGTTGTAATAATCTATCGATTGTGGTCTTTTTAGATATGTTTATGAAAATCTATCTGTTGTGATCTATGTAGGTATGGCTATGAAGATCTATCAATTATGATCTGTTTAAATATAATTATAAAGATCGATCGGTTGTGATCTGCTCTAGAAAAAGATCATGTGATTAATGGCTGTATATTTTATTTTTTAGGATTTTCTAGCGTGCGTCTTTTTTTTGTCAACCTGTCGGTGGACATAGCAAGCGAATTAGCTGCACTCACTACCTCACAAAATACTTCCACTGACGGGCGCAAAACCGCCTTCACTGACAAGTTTTGCGCCCGTCAGTAAGCTCCCGTCAGGGGAGATAAAAAAGCCACTGACGGGCGGCCGCGCCCGTCAGTGGAGATACACTGAAAACCCAAAAAAAATAGCAGCCCCCTCGTCGGGCCTGATGACGGCGGCCTCCTCGTCGACCTTCTGTAGGAGCGCAGCGCGGCGCGCCAGGGAGGCTCCAGCGAAACCATACACGAAGGCGCTGCGGCGTGGTCGGTGGAGGTCGAGCCGCCGCCGCGTGGTGGAGTCTCTGCCGCCTTGTCGTCATCCGCGCGGTGGAGCTCCAGCCGCTGAGACGAGGTAGAGGAGGTCGCCGTCGCTCTCACAATAGAGGAGGCGGCCAGAGTCGAAGGGAGAGGAGGCGGAAGGGGCCGGCGGCGTCGCGGAGGAGGCGGAGGGGCCAGCGGCGTCGGGGAGGAGGCGGAGGCGGCCGGAGGCGGAGGGAGAGGAGGCGGCGCGGGAGAGAGGCGGAGGGGGCCGGCGGCGTCGGGGAGGAGGCGCGGAGGGGGCCGGCGGCGTCGGGGAGGAGGCGGAGGGGGCCGGCGACGTCGGGGAGGAGGCGGAGGCGACCGGAGGCGGAGGGAGAGGAGGCGGCGCGGGAGAGAGGCGGAGGGGGCCGGTGGCGTCGGGGAGGAGGCGCGGAGGGGGCCGGCGGCATCGGGGAGGAGGCGGAGGCGGCCAGAGGCGGAGGGAGAGGAGGCGGTGCGGGAGAGAGACGGAGGGGGCCGGCAGCGTCGGGGAGGAGGCGCGGAGGGGGCCGGCGGCGTCGGGGAGGAGGCGGAGGGGGCCGGCGGCGTTGGGGAGGAGGCGAAGGGAGAGGAGGCAGCGTCGGGGAGGAGGCAGAGGGAGAGGAGGCGGCGCGGGGGCACGGAGGCGGTGGGAAAATACGTTTAGGTTTTGGGGGAAGGTGAGAAGAGGAGTTTTTATATTACTGGACTGAATAAGTGGGCTTTTGGGCCGGAATTTTCACTGACGGGCGGCAATTCATGGCCCGTCATTAGGTGACGAATTTTCACTGACGGGCCAAACATGCGCCCGTCAGTGATATAGGCTGTCAGTGGTGCTATTGTCACCACTGACGGGGCAAAATTGTGTACCCGTCAGTGAAAACTTTTTCTGCTCAATCTGAACGTTTCGTACTCATCTCCACTGACAGTTTCCCAACACTGACGGTTTCCCAACGGCCCGTCAGTAGAGATGAGTACTACTGACGGGTATTCCGTACCCGTCAGCGAAAATAGTTCAGCAAAAGTGTTTTCTGAGGTAGTGACTTGTGCATGCACCATTAGCATGCACCATTAAGAGCTTTTCAAGTTACGAAGATCTGAAATCTTAATCAGCTACGTTAACCCACATATATCGGGGAGGAAATGAAAGCATGCAGCATCTAGTGGTACTAAATGATATTCGGTCGAACAAGATTCGTTGAGCTTGTTGATCGAGTAGCTACGACCATGGTAGCAGAGTAGCGGTTTTTATTTTGTTGGTTTGGGTGTAAGTACCACAAACGAATTTCCAAACAAGGTCAATTCTATAAGCATATAAGAACTGAGAACTCATATGAAGTTCACGTAAAAATATTTCCCGTTTTATCGTGTTGCTTATTATCAAGCGACTGGAATATAGTACAGTTTGTCACTTTTTCTGGCCTTTCCATGACGATCTAACCAGTAACCAATCACATAATTTCACTTAATTATTTTAAAACAGAAGGAGGGCATTAAAAGCTTCTTTCAATTGTAGGAACTCCGGAGGAACTCTGAAGGGTTTGGAATTTTATTGCACAATTTTCTAAGGAATGATAGGAATACATTTTAACAAAATGGCCCATATGGATTTTAAAGAAATTCTAATATAAGATTAGATCTTATGGAAAAAAAAGCCTTGCATGCACCTTTCTCTCTTCAAATTTTAGCAAAATTTTAAAGGACAACTATTTTATAAGATTGTGTGTATTTATTTCCTATAAGATTCAGCAAGGTCTTCCATCTCAATCCTACGTTACCGATGTAGGGATACGGGTAGGCCACACTAACGTAAATAAAAATTTCTACAGCGTAAATCATGAGTTGCTGCAGTAATAAATCATGAGGTTACCTCTAGACGCGTAGACCCGTAGCGGAAGTAGAGTCGATGCAGCGTTGGTATAGCTGTAGTCGTATTACCTTCTCCTCCTCGTGGTTCCCTCGAACGGATCATCCAAGCGTCGCAGTTGCAACGCCTCCAAGGTATCCACACGTTCAGAGAGGAACGTCACTCGTCCGGATTGCTAGATCCGAGCGGGTAACTTCGGCGTGGCAGACGTGACGGCCAGGTTTCAGGAATTCTGAAAACCGCTTAACCCTAGCACGTCCGCCCCCTCTCCTTATATAGACGTCTCCATAATGGGCTTCTTCGTCAGAGAGCCATTAGGACTCAGTACCCAGTTTAACTCGGATCCTAATTCGAATTAGGCTCTAGCCCCTTAAGTGTGCGACCCTATAGGTTCACGCATGTTTTGACATGACACGTGTACTCCTACTCGGTCACTAATTGGTAGCGGCCCCTAGCAGGACATGCCAACTCTCAAACGTGCGTAAAGATCGTATCGGACGAACCTTCACAATGTTATATATATGCTACTCCCTTTGCCTCACGATATTTGTCAAGCTCAAGCTCGAACTTGACTGCTCTTTCTCGATTATGTGTCTCGGAATTCTTTACTAGGTTAACTCTTTAATCTTAAGTAGCACGGCCATACATTTCTGGATCCGATCACTCGAGAGGTCCTGAGATATCTCTCTCATTACAGAGAGGGGCAAATCCCATCTCGATTGACCATGCCTCGCATCATGCTTCGTGACAAACAAGAAAGCAACCTTTATAACTACCCAGTTAAGGAGTAGCGTTTGGCTGCCGCTAAGTAAGTCATTACACATCTCAAGCACATACGACAATCTCAGTTCAAAGGACATAGCATACACATTGTGTCTCAAGTTGGGTTAGTCCAACTCCATGTTCCTTAGCATGTGTTCATATAATTGATTCGACATCTCTATGTCCATGACCCGTGAAACATGGTCATCAACCAATACATATGCTTATCTATTATTCCTATGCGTCCTTACATAAATTCTGACTAGAGACCAATTTAGAATAATCATTTAAACTTAGTACGGAATTTCACGAACAAGTCACGTACTTGCTAATCAATACAAATAATATTATTCAAAGAATATTTAATAAATCATGGATATAATAAAATATAATTATCTCTATGATTGTCATTAGGGCACATTTCTAACAACTGAAACCTGCTTCAAAGGTGCCCTGACTGACAGACTGATAGTGTTACGCAACTTTTGGTTTGGTTTGGTTTGCAGGGTTCACCGAGGAGCCCCTGAGAGCATGCTGCGGCGGAGGCGGACCGTACAACTAAAACTCCGAGGGAGCAGCGTGCAATTCACCCGGTGCATCCGCGTGCAGCGACCCATCCACCTGCGTATATTGGGACGGCATCCACTACACCGAGGCCGCCGACAAGTACATCGCGGACGGCTGCCTCAGCGGAGTTTACGCTCACCCGTCCATCCTCAGCTTGGCGCAATAGCGCAATCATCATCAATTTTGCCATACAATGATCTTACGTGATGACACGACGGAGAGGCTGATATATACTCGATCGAGGCGTACGGTTGCCGACTGGCATTGCGCTAATTAAGGACTGATAAATACATGCAGCGTAGCTTTGCATGCGGCTATATGTGTCTCAAAATGGTTCTAGCTTGTTAGTTTATTTTGGAGCTGTAGCACTAGCATGTCTCTGTTAGCAACTTGGGACATGATAGGAGCCTAAGATGGAACCCAGCGTGAGGGGACTTTTTCTGACACCGACAGCTAAATCAACATAGACGGTATAGGGAATAGTGAGAACCAAGAAATCATTGATCTTATTTTGCAGAAAAATTCGCAGAAGCAATTGATTCTCCGTATGTATCCTAAAAATTTCCACATTCTGATCCGCATTCGCACTGTAGATCCCAAATACATCATACTTTAGTATATATTTCTAGTGAATCATACTTCAGGAGGTCTTTAGTATAAATGCTGAGTTCACTTTTGATCACACTGTTCCTGATCAAATTAACTCTGTTGGGCTCTGAATTTAGCTTGGACGAAATTAGAAATTTAGTTTTTTCAGTACAAGACAATAAAGCACCTAGGCTAGATGATTTACCTATTGAGTTTTATTAGAATTTTTTGGACATCATTAAACATTTGGTAAAAAAGTTGTCCAATGATTTTACCCAAGGAAAAAAGTTGCAATTCTGCGCCCACCTAGGCATGCATAGGTGCTCGGTGGTGGGCGAACACGGTGCCTTGGCCCTAGGCGGAGGTTTAGGTGGCTGGCAAGGTCCTCCAGCAAGCAATCGACCTTCTCCGACAAGGAACCAATCTCTTGGGTGAGGAATCGACAATACTATAGAAACGACTATCTTAGACTCCACATCACAGTCGGTTTCAAGAAAACAGTCTGTAATATAGAAAATCTCAGTTGGTTAAATAAAAGAACTATCCAAATAAAAATAACTATCAGAGATTAATATATTCTCAGACGGTCGAAACATATAACCGCCTCAAGGTTCATCTCTGATGGTTGACACAAAGAACCGCCTGAGATATGGCCAATACCTCAGACGGTTCTTTCTCTCAACTGGCTAAGATATGCTTTAGTTGGTTCCAAGTAGCCAACCAATTGAGGTATTGAGTTTGAGATCTAATCTACCCTATTTAACATGCAGCCGACCAGATTGACCAGATTATTCAATGATGCAGCTGGTTCAATGATGTGGTAGATGATGGAGACTACACTACGTTGGATCAGATGGAAGAGGATGCTGATCAAGATGATAACAGTCTAAACTAGATGCTCCTGGACGTGGAAGGGAACATTGATGATGACCGGGAGTACAATAAATTCCTAGACTTGATGGAGGACTCCGAGAAACCTCTGTTCCTGGGCTGCAAGGCGAAATACACAAGATTATCATCCGTGCTAGAACTGCTATAACTTAAAGAAAGCAATAATTGGTCAGACATAAGTATCATGACGTTGTTGGGTCTCTAAGAGGACATGCTTCTAGAGAGAAACATGTTACTGAAAACCACCTACAAAGTCAAGAAAGTTATTTGTCCGTTAGGAAGTGAAGTAGAAATAATACATACATGTTCGAATGACTGTATCCTAGACCCGTAAGGAGTATATAAACTTGTGTGCATGTCCTATATGCAAATTGTCCCGATACAAGAGTAAGAGTCAGTCAGAAGATGCAGTGGCAGACGACATCAAGTTGAAGAAAGGTACTCCTACCAAGGTTGCCTGGTATCTGCTGATAATTCCTCGTTTGAAGTGGTTATTTGGAAATCCAAAGGTGGCAAAACTGATGCGTCGGTATGCCGAGGAGCGTAAAAATGATGGAATGCAAAGACACCTCACTGATTGTTTACAATGGAGAAACATCAATAGGAGATTTGGCGTGTTCGGTGTGGAGTGGATGAACATAAGGTTTGGACTAAGTATAGATGAAATGAATCCATTTGGTAGCAGGAGCAGCCGATATAGCACTAGACCCGTTAATCATTGTATGTACAACCTTCCACCTTGGCTGTGCATGAAGTGGAAATATATTATGATAACCATACTTATCCAAGGTCCAAAATAACCTGGGAATGACCTTGATCTATACGTTGCACCATTGGTTGAAAATCTGAAGTTTATGTAGGAAGATAGGGTACAAATCTGGAATGCAAACAAACATGAGAACTTCACCTTACGCAGTTTGCTATTATGTATCATAATGATTATCCTACCTCTGTAACATCCTGCCTTTTGTAACATGTCGAGCCAGACTATAAAAGCACCCAAAGCTTGTGTTGTTTAGATGATAAAAATAAGTGTTTGGCCTAACAAGGTGGGTACAATAGTGTACATGGACCACCGCAGGTTCCTTCGGAGCTATCACCCATACCATAGGGTGAAGGATCAATTTGGGGGACCATTGAGAACGGATTAGCTCCAACAAGCATAAGTGTGACAGAGATCTGTGATATGGTTAAGGATATCAATATTGTGTTTGGCAACGGACATAAATCAAAGAAGTTTAGTGAGAAAACCATCTTGAAGAAGAGATTCCTATTTTGGGACTTGCCTTATTGAAAGCACCTGAAGTTCGCCACTACATCTGTGTTATGCACGTAGAGAAGAATGTTTGTGACAACGTGATGGTTTCTTGCTGAACTTTCTAGAAAACATAAAGGATGGTGTGAAGGTTAAAAAGGCACATCTCTGATCGAAGGGTCTATGAACAAAGGTCAGTGATATCAAACAACATCTCTGATGGGTATCAAGACCATCTGAGATATTCTTATCTTAGACAACTCGGATAAAAGAACAGTCTGAAGTAATTAGTTATCTTGGACGGTTCCAGTAAATGAACCACCTGAGATAACACATTATCTCTGATTGTTCTCCGTGGGAACCTTCTGAGATAACATAACTAATAGACTAGGAATAGTAGATATCTTATGCTATTTTTCAGGTTGAACCGTTGAACAGTGAGGCTAATTTTATTTTTTGGCCTGCCCTGAAACATAGAAATGTATAGAATCATATAAATCACACATCCATTCAAAATATGAATTCACATCTTATAACCATTTACACATGCATATATAAACCTCAAAGCCGCACATGCATATATAAATCTCAAAACCATTCATATTCACACATGCATAAATAAATTGAGAACCAAGCACTCACAATTTAGAATCAAAGTACATCAAAATTCAGCCAAGTACATATATACTATTCCTAATTAATAAAATTTGAGTGTTTGGACAATTACATCTTAAGGGGCTGTTATTCTTGGTCTTTACTAGAACTCGTCATCAGGTTTGATCACCTATTTGATTAGGAAAGAAGCGATGGTTCCTCTTATCTTTGCTAGGTCCAGCTTTTGCAACATTATCGTCGTAATGGGTGGAACCTATCAATATGAAGATTAAAGTCTTCCATATGCATGAATTGAAAAATAATAACTCCTCTTTGAAGAAATACACACCAATATATTTGACATGGATGAAGTACCGATGATGAGATCCATGTGGTAGCATACATTGAAGTCACATAGGTTGGTTGCCGGTGGCTACTAGCGACACTGGAAAATTAGAATTGGTTAGTTCTGGATGCACTATTATGAAGTTTGATCTAGAATTAGTGTTCCACTACTTGGTACATACCAGAAACTTATAGTCCTTATAAGGATGATAAGAATCTAGTGGTATCTACAGGGGCATGTCGTTAAACCTAAGTTAGTACCTGTTGCACATAAAGTAGAAATCAATAAGTATAGAAACTAATGGAATGTTAGTACCTACCCCTTTTGGAAAGGATAGAGTATGTACTTATTATGGGGGCAGTGCTTCAACATTTGCATGATATAATCATCGACAAACCATTCATCTTTGTCGATACTTTCTATGGAGGTAGCATTTGGGTCAATGAAGCAGACAATTTTATTCATTTGTCTGGCTTCAATGATCATGTATGTACATATACAAAAGAAAAAATTGTATAGAGATGAATTATATATTGGATGTATGTAGACCGTGAGTATAAATACTTATAGTGTCCAGCATCTAATGGTTGAGGTGTCTAAGGTGTCAAGGTTGCCCAGATTGAACACGTCATCAAACTCCACACGGAAGCAACAATCTATTTAGTTGTAGTGGAAATGGTCTTTAGTGAATTGGATCACGACACTTGAGAACTGTTGGTGCTTCGGCTTGTTGGATGGTTGCATGTACCACTTATGCAAAGAAGCGCAAGACCATGCAAGTTTTGGCTTGATGATCTTTTCATTCTCGGCCAATGGTTATCCAAGCTTGAACTTCCTGGCCAGAGACGCCAAGGGGATTGATGATGACATGGCACCCGGGTATCGTGAAGCAGGACAAAGCCGGCCCTCTGGACACAGGGTGGGCCGGGCCGACTACGCGGAGTTCAACTTCTACATGGGGGCGTCTCATCGACGTGGAGTATAAGATATGGACATGTACCTTCCCGATATACTCGGATTCTAGTTGTAACCAATTAGGAGATGAATCTGTAAACTGATCTGGACTCTTGTAACCCTGCCCTCGCCGGCTATATAAGGCAAGGGAGGGATCCCCCGATCGGTAAGCTCTCAAGCTCTTAGGCCATCAAGCTATCAAGCTATTAGCTCTCGTATACTCAAACCCTAGCAACCGAGAGATCTATTCTCGAGGTCTTGCGGCTCTCGGGATACAAGCAATATCATCCACCAAACACAGGACGTAGGGTATTACCTCTTCTTGAGGGCCTGAACTTGCCTAAACTTTGTGTCCCATGTGTACTCATCTAGATCTGCTTTTCGCGCGTCACCCTATATTCATTATTGCCGGATCAGAACACCGACAGTTGGCGCGCCAGGTAGGGGTGGTGCGCATAGATCCATTGGAACAGATCCAGATGGGTTTCTCCAATGACAACAACGACTTCGTTCCGGGCCGAATCATAAGATTTGGCTTCCTGGACGCCGTCCCTGATCCAGGACAACTTTTTCGATTTGGAAAGTTGGACTTCATTGTCGATGAACTCGGCAAACTCCACCTCTGCGACTCGGCTTCCAGCCAGTTGGCGAAGACTTCATCACTTTTTCCACTAGGACTCCCCTCCAAGTCAACGACGCTGGCTGTCATCTTCGAGGACAGGGTCGTGCCCAAGTCGGATCTACTACTTGAACACGGGTTTGCATCCGTCGAGTAGAGATCCTGACTGGTCGGTACGATCGAGTCCTTCTTGTCCGTCCTCGACTATGACTCGTACGACTTCGAGAGTTCGGGAAGTCATCATCCTTCTTGGGAGGTCTTCATGGCCGATCTGGATGCGCTGACAGACAATGGGGTCAGACGATTCCTCTTGCGGAGCAGACCCCCGCACAGCTTGAAGCCACCTGGCTCCGCCTTCTTGTCGAGAGGGAAAGACTGGCCGAGCAGCAAACCATGCTTGCTCGCCAACACGACGAAAGACAACGTAACGACGACATGCGCGATCGAGGACGCTAAGTCCACAACGCACTCCGCATGCGCGAAATAGATGGCGTCCTGATATTTCTGCTCCCCAGTCATAACCTCGTTGCTGCCATAGTGGCGGCACGAGCCATCAATATTCCCAAGAATACCCCGGGCATGACGACCTCCGACGGCTCAAGATCCTGATGGAAGAGGCTGCTCTCCAACAGGCCGAGATCTCCGGGGACCACGTGTTTTCTCCTGTGAACACTCGGAGTCGGCGTACCTCCCCGCCAGGGAACTCACGAACCACCGAGGGTTGCCGTACCAACCCGGAGCAACATCGCCCTGCTGGGACGATTCGTAACCGACTCGGTCCGGGCCGCGATGCACGGGACACCCTCGACGAAAGACACCGCGCTCATCGTGACACGGGGAAAAATAATCATCCCGCTGGGTCGGTCCACAGCTGACTCGGACCCAACCGCTGCGGACAGAACGCCCCCTAGGCCGGGTACCCGGCTCGGCGGGATGCCGGGAGAGATAATCGCGGCGGCCACCATGGTGATAGCCGCGCTACTAGCTAGCGTCGCTCTCCGACTCCTCCCGACATGGCCTACGCGGGTCTGAAGCGTTCATTCCTCGCATCCACAATGCCGTCTTCCCGCCACGATTTCGAGTCACTAGCGTCAACAAATATACAGGCGAGACTCGGCCAGACATCTGGTGGACCGATTATCACACGGCATGCAAAACTAATGGAGGCAACGATTATGTTGCAATTCACTACTTGCCTCTGTTTTTAGCCGACTCGACCCGAGCTTGGCTGACCAGCCTGCCTCAGGGCAGCATCCAGTCATGGGCTGATCTTAGGACCCTCTTCGTGAACAACTTCCAGGGCACCTACAATAGGCCTGGGAACACGTGGGATCTTCACAGTTGCACCCAGGAAGCAGGCGAGACCCTCAGAGAGTACATCCAGCGCTTCTCAAAAAAGAAGAACTCTTTGCCGAAAGTCCGGGAGGACGACATCATCACCGCTTTCTCCAAGGGTGTTCAGAGCACAGATCTCATCCATAAGATTGCACATAAGAATCCTCAGACTACGCGCGAGCTTTTTGATATTGCAAACAATTTCGTGACTGGCGAAGAGGCTGTTCATAGCGTGACCAAAGACGACAAGGGGAAGGGCAAGGCTCCCAAGTCCCCTGACGCATGGGTTCATCCTAGGTCGCCCAAGAAAAAACACCGGAAGCGCAAGAGTGGAGACCTCGTTGCTGCTGCCAAGCGTGCTTCACAGCGTCGACCCCAGCGTGGCAATGCCACTTTTGAGGAGATGATGAGCCAGCCGTGTCACTTCCACGGGCCAAAGTCCAACATCTCACACGTGATTGCAACCTCTTAAAGAATTTGAACAAACCTTTCATCCCTAGCCGGAACAAGAAGGACCCTCCCCCGGACGAGGGCGACAAATTCCCAAAAGAGACTGCATGCCTTATGATCTTTGGCGGCCTGAACGGCTACGAGTCCAAGTGCCGCCAGAAGCTTATAGACCGCGAAGCCAATGCGGTTGAGCCGGCTATACCCCAATTCCTGCGATGGTTCGAGTCCATAATTTCATTCGGCCGCTCGGACCACCCCGACTACATACCTCATCCTGGAAGGTTCCCCTTGGTGGTAGACCCAATCGTACATGGCGTCCGACTCACCAAGGTCCTCATGAATGGAGGGCGTGGTTTGAACATCCTCTGCGTCAAGACTCTAGATGACATGAAGGTCCCTCACTTAGAGGTCACGCCCACCGGTGCACCCTTCCATGGGGTTGTGCCCGACAAGCTGGCAAGGCCACTCGGGCAGATCGCTCTGGCTGTCGCTTTCGGTATGCCTGACAACTTCTAGACCGAGACCCTTACTTTTGAGGTCGTCGACTTCCCAGGCTTGTATCACACCATCCTGGGGCGTCCCTGCTACGCCAAATTCATGTTTGTCCCCAGTTATGTCTACCTGAAGCTCAAGATGCTGGGTCCCCACGGGATAATAATAGTGAAAAGCAACTTCCAGCACGCCTACGCGTGTGACCTGGAAAACTGCAACCTCGCCGCAGCCCAAATCACAGCAGCCGAGCTTGACAACCTCAAGTCGGCTGTGGTCGAGGAAGCACCCCCGGCCAAGAAAACATCAGCATCGACATCTTTCCAGTTGGCGAGGGACACCGAGGCGATCCAGCTCGATCCCGAAGACCCCTCCAAAATGACGCAGATCGGGACTGTGCTTAGCGACAAATAGGAAAGCGCGCTCGTCAGCTTCCTCCGCGACAACCAGGATATCTTCACGTGGACATCTTCTGACATGCCGGGAGTTCCGAGGGAAGCTGCCGAGCACTCTCTTAATGTCCGACCGGACGCCAAACCGGTCAAGCAACATCTGCGCTATTTTGCTAAGAATAGGCGCAGAGCAATAGGAGAAGAGATAGCCAAGCTCCTATCAGCTGGCTTTATCAAAGAAATATATCATCCCGACTGGTTAGCAAATCCAGTCTTAGTTTGTAAGAAGAATGGAAAATGGAGGATGTGCGTTGACTACACGAGCCTCAACAAAGCATGTCCCAAAGATCCCTTCACACTGCCTCGCATCGACCAGGTGATCGACTCCACCACCGGATGCGAAATTTTGTGTTTTCTCGACGCCTACTCGGGCTATCATCAAATCAAGATGAAGGAGGACGATGAGATCAAGACATCGTTCATCAGTCCCTTCGGGGCCTTCTGCTACGTCTCCATGCCTTTAGGCTTAAAGAATACCAGCGCTACGTACCAATGGTGCATACAGCGCTGCCTCTAGGGGCAAATCGGCAGGAATGTGCAGGTCTACGTCGACGATGTGGTGGTCAAGTTCGAGAAGAAAAATGATCTCCTAACTGACTTGGAGGAAACATTCTCCAACCTTAGGCAATTCAACACGAAGCTCAACCCTGAAAAGTATGTTTTCGGAGTACCTTCGGGAAAGCTACTCGGCTTCATTGTTTCCGAACGAGGAATTGAGGTTAACCCAGAGAAGATCGATGCCATCGTTAAGATGGGGCCACCAAAACGCCTCAAGGATGTCCAACGACTGACCGGGTGCATGGCGGCCCTTAGCCGATTCATCTCTCGACTCGGCGAAAAGGCCCTGCCCCTCTACAAACTCCTGAAGAAATTAGACAACTTCACATGGATATCCGAGGCTCAAGATGCCCTCGACGAGCTAAAAAAGCTCCTGACTACACCCCTGATACTAGTTTCCCCGATACCCAACGAGCCGCTGCTCGAGATGCCAGTACCATGTCGGTTGTCGAACGCTCTGAGTCAGGCCACATCCAGAAGGTTTAGCACCCGGTCTACTTTATCAGTGAAGTGCTTGCCGAGTCAAAGGCGCGATACCCACAGATACAGAAAATCATCTATGCGGTGTTCATCACATCTCGAAAGCTAGTCCACTACTTCTAAGGACACCCGATTACGGTAGTCAGTTCCTTCCCGATCACGGACGTCATCAACAATCGCGATGCTACAGGAAGGATTGCTAAATGGGCAATGGAATTAATGGCATTCAGCATAATTTACGCCCCTCGCACGGCTATCAAGTCTCAGGCTCTTGCCGACTTCATGGCCGAGTGGACAGAAGTCCAATCCCTGCCCTCTGTCATTAACCTAGAACATTGGACGCTTTACTTCGATGGTTCACTGATGCTTCAGGGCACGGGGGCTGGTATCATTCTCATTTCTCCGAAAGGAGAACACTTCAAGTACATGCTCCAGATCCACTTCCCGGCATCCAACAACATTGCCGAATATGAAGCCTTACTACATGGCCTACGCATCGCGACCTCACTCGGGATCCACCGGCTTCTCGCACGTGGAGACTCCGAACTGTTAGTCAGGCAGGTCATGAAGGAATGGTCGTGCAAGGACCCAGTCATGGAAGCCTACTGCCAGGAGGTGCGCAAGCTCGAAACAAAGTTCGATGGACTCGAGATCACGCATGTCCTCCACCGAAACAATGAGGCTACAGACGCACTCGCTAAGCTGGGGTCCAGTCGGGATGTCATTCCAGCTGGAGTGTTCCTCCAGGAGTTGCATACTCCCTCCATCAAGGCAGAGATAGCGTCTGAGACTGACGAACCACACCCCAAGGGATCTGATAGCACTCAGTAGACTGCGCAAGAGGTCTTAGTTACCATTCTCGACTGGACAACGCCTTTCCTCGACTACCTCCTGCAGGACACTCTCCCGCTGGATCAGACCGAGGCACGATGCCTCGCGCGGCATGCCAAGGCCTACGTCCTAGTTGAAGGCGAACTTTACAAGAAGAGCACCTCTGGAATACTCCAGCGGTGCATACGCAAGACCAGGGGAAACAACTACTACATGATATTCACTCGGGAGTTTGCGGGCACCACGCGGCACCAAAGTTGCTAGTCGGGAAAGCTTTTCGACAAGGTTTCTACTGGCTGACCACCATTTTGGATGCTGAGCACATCGTACACACTTGCAAGGGATGCCAGTACTTCGCCCAGCTGACACATTTGCTGGCTCAGGCACTCCGACCCATCCTGATCTCATGGCCTTGTGCTGTCTGGGGTTTGGACATGGTTGGTCCCCTCAAGAAGGCTCCCGGGGGTTACACACATCTCTTTGTCGCCGTCGACAAGTTTACCAAGTGGATTGAAGCCGAGCCAGTTGCCACAATCACTGCCGAACGGGCCGTCAAATTCTTCCAGGATATCGTATACCATTTCGGCGTCCCCAATAACATCATCACAAACAACGGCACTTAGTTCACCGGCGGTGCCTTCCTCCGATTCTATGATGACTACAACATTGGCCTCAACTTCAACGCCGTGGCACACCCACGCACCAACAGGTAGGTTGAGCGGACCAATGGTTTGATTATGCAAGGCATCAAACCTTGAATCTTCTAGCGCCTGAAGAAATTTACGGGTAAATGGACAGCCAAGTTGCCCTCGGTGCTTTGGAGCCTGCGGACTACACCCAACCGATCAACCGGTTACACACCTTTCTTCATGGTATATGGGGCCGAGGCCGTGCTGCCGACTGATGTGGACCATGGATCTCCACAAATCCGTGCTTACACCGAGGCTGAGTCGGAGGAAGCAAGACACGATGCTATCGACCAGCTTGAAGAAGCACGCGAAGTCGCCTTCCTTCGGTCGGAAAAATACCAGCAAGGCCTCCGACGCTATCATAACTGACACGTACGCAGCTGCTCGTTCAACGTTGGTGACTTGGTCCTACACCGAGTCCAGTCCAACAAGGACAAGCACAAGCTCTCGCCGCCATGGGAGGGCCCATATGTAGTCGCTAAAACACTACGCCCAGGGGCTTACCGACTGAAGGATCTGGACGGCAACCTCATCAAGTACTTACTGGCGGCGGAGTCTAAGGCCCTCTTTTGCCGCCTCGATGGCCTCCAGAGCCCTCCTCCGGCTACCGTCGAGGACGGTCGCCTCCTTCTCTATCTACTTGACGCGAGCCTTCGTCGCCCCGAGCTCCTCCTGAAGCTTGGAGGCCTTGTCTTCCACAGAGGCAAGTTGCCCGACGCGAGACTTCATTGCTTCGAGCTCCTCCCTGAGTTTGGAAGCCTCATCCTCAGTAGCTGTAGAAGATAAGTCAGCATGGCGACAGCAGAAGTGATCAAAGAAGCTCGGTTTCCTTACCTTGAGCCTGGGCAGCCTCTTGGGAGATGCCCTCCTTCGGGGACGCGATCTCAACCTCCCGCGCACGCACTTGCCCCTGTGTCGCTTGGAGGTTTCCCTTCAAGTTATCCCACTCGGCCTTGCGCTGGCCTAGTCGGTCGAAGGTAGGGAGTCGCTCCTGAAGGAACTTGGTCTTGTCCCTAGACAATCTAGTTAAGCTCTGCAAGAAGTAACAGAGGAAGTAAGCTACTCGGACAAAAAATCAGCTACTCGAGAAAAGCGTCAAAGACCCTCCGCTCGGTTCCACGAACTGAGTGGAGGCTCGAGGGCTAAACCCATTGGGTACACTGATCGTGCCCCCAATGTGAAATCTAGAAGCCAAATAGAACCTCCGTCCGACTGTCCCAGTCGGCCGGAGGCTCGGGGGCTACACCCATTGGGTGCACCGATCGTGCCCCCAATGTGAAACTACAGGCTAAACAAAGAGTCTCTGCCCAACTGGTACAGTCATGCAGAGACCCGGGGGCTACTCCCCAGTGGGTGCACCATCAGCGCACTCATGGGCAAAACAGAAAAATAGAAACAAAAACGCAAGGGCGAAAATCCTACCTGCATCAACTACCGTAACCTGCCGTTCATCAGGTTGGCGCTCTCCTTCACCGTCTTCAACAGTGCCGGGAGTGTCTCTCTGAGCTGGGCGGCGATGTCTATCGCCTCGCCCCATTCCTTCGCCTCCTGGACGTCGTTGATTCCCCGGAGGACTTCACTCGGCCTCGTGAGGTCAATTTGTCGGACCCGTAGTGGCTGGAGGGCCAGCTGGGAGCCTGGCAGAGGAGGTGGCATCCGCTCAATCTCGATCTCCTCCACCGGCATGGCCAGATTTCCCCTGTGGTCCGGCGGGACGGCTCCTGCCTGACTCGAGCCTGCCTGTTGCGACGTAGCAGGAGCCTGCACTCCGATGCTGGGTTTTTCCTGCTGAGGAGTGGGAGGCAGGGCCAGGGGCGCGCTGCCCTGTTGGGAAGAAGGCTGCGGAGAAGGAGTCGCTGCAGCCCTCGGAGGAGACAAGGGTCAGGCACCCGGCCCCGAACCACCTCCGCCCTGGGCGACCCCTGGGCACTAGGCTTACCTTTGGGGAAATCTGCCGGTTTCCTCGGCCTACAGAGATGACCGGGTTATGGCTACCATCTGCAAATAAAGCAAAAAGGGGCAGAAGTCACACTTTCGGTGGCATACCTGACGCCCTGGGGGATGGGAATGTGTCTCCTGTGCCTCGAGGTCGGCTGCCCCAGCGTGGCGGTTGTCGAGGCTGGCGGCGTCGAAGAATCGCCTTGTCCCCCGAAGGCGACGTCAGTGGTTCTTTTCCCCCTTCCACTAGGGGGGACTTCATCTCCAGCCACCTGGGGAATTTCCTCGGCGATGACGACTGGCACCGCCGGGTCAGGATGGGCAGAGGAGCTGCCCTGTCCTCCCGAGGAAGCGTCTGCGGCGGGCCTCTTCCTTCACCGCATGACGAGGGGGACATCATCTTCCTCATCCTGTGCCTCTCCCGCAGGAGCCGCTGTACACGGCGGAGGGGCGCCGGGCTCCTCGGCATCGGATGTCCCTCCCCTCGACGACCTGGCACCGACAGTAGAGGAGGATCCGGCTCCCCTTTGCGGCGGCTGCCCACCTACGGGGATGTCGGCATATTGCGGCTGGTTCCAGACCTCGTTCTCGGGAAGAGGGGTATTGGAACTGAAGCTAAAGAGGTCCTGCGAGGTCGGGGCACACAAACGCAGTCCGAGTATGACTCGACTATAGCACGAAGTAGGAGGAGTGGTTGTTCACCTGGTTCGGGGAATTGATAAGACTGAAAGGCCCCGGGTGACCGGAGGTGTCCAGGTCAGCTCCCTGGGCCAGCAACCTCCCGACTGGGCGTCGCACTTCCTCTTTCGGAGTGCCTCGTTCGACTCCCGGGTCACATCCAGATGATTGGTATACTCAAACATCGGATGGACCCTCAGCTTCGCGGGCTGGATCTAGCGGCAGACGAAGGTGGCGATGACTCCAACCCCTGTAATCCCGGACTGAATCACTTGAGCAAGGTGCGCCTGAAGAACTTCGACTGCGGGCCACTCCCACTCTTGGGGAAGCTCAGTCCAGCTGGGCCTGATCTCGGGCGGCTGACCCTCAAACCTTGGAAGCAAAGGCTCGAGGTTGGAGCAATAGAACCACTCTGAGTGCCACCCCTTGTTCGACGACTGAAAGGGGATCTTGAGGTAGTTCTTGCCGATGCTGCCCCTCAGCTGGAACCCGGCGCCTCCCACCACAGCCGAGTTGCTTCTACTCGGTGGAGGCTTCACGACAAAGAGCTGCTTCAGAGGGCGAAGTGTGGCGCAATCTCAAGGTAGTACTCGCGTAGCGTGATGAAGCACGCCACGTGTAGCATCCCGTTGGGGTTGAGGTTGTGCAGTTCCAACCTGTAGAAGTACAGCAATCCATGCAAGAAGGGATGTGCCGGAATGGAAAAGCCGCGGTGGAAGAAGGGGGCATGGACGATGACTTCCCCCGTGTTGGGAGTGGGAAAGACCTTCCCGCCGGTGGGGCGCCACTTGATCAGCTCTTTTAGTGGCAG
The DNA here is from genome assembly GCA_019208055.1 of Stipa capillata. Classification (NCBI taxonomy): domain Eukaryota; kingdom Viridiplantae; phylum Streptophyta; class Magnoliopsida; order Poales; family Poaceae; genus Stipa; species Stipa capillata. The sequence continues at coordinate 102,016 of JAGXJF010001093.1, forward strand.
CACTCCCTCCTCCACCATGGCACTGAGCCGGGCTTCTGTCGCCGTAGACTTTGACCAGGGCGCCATCGAATCAGCTAAAGAGACCTTTTTGCCGAGTGTCACCCACACCAACGCGTCCTCTTCCTCTTCAAATGGGTCCGCTTTCCAGATGGAGGTGGGCATCCGGTGGGGAGGAAACAGATCTATGGTTTTTTCCCGATCCCCAACCTAGAATCGGCCGGCGAAGATGAGGAATTGGATGCACGGCGAAGCAGCGAGGCAAGCTCTACGCAATGGCGAGGTGGTGCAAGAAAGGCAGTGGATCAAACTCAATGTGTGGCAGCGCTCTCGATTCGGTGGGGTGCAGGGAAGGTGAAGCGGCTGTTGGGCGCAGAGGAGGCAAAGTGCGAAATGAAACAAGTGGAATGGCCCACGCGATTCCCTCCCGCCTTATAAAGCAAGATAGCCTAGCGGCACGGTTTCCCGCCTTCACAGGCGCGACGTTACCATCTCCACAGCGCGACCCTTCCGATTCCGCGGCACGACTTCTCTACACTCACAGTGCGGCCTTTCCGCTTCCACGACGTGAGTTTTCCGTTTCTGGATTCCGTGTGACCAGGGATTCAACGGTCAGTCTTCCGGGACTAATGGGCCATTTGAATACACCCCACATAAAGAGTGACTATAACATGCCTTTAACGGGTCACCAGTCGGTTACCGAATAACTCGGAACTGAACGTTATAGTTTTGAAGGGTTTCAGTGGTTGGCCTCCAGGGAAACGCAATCACTTGAAGACACCCGAGTGAAGGGCGGCAGTAGTGCACCTCCAGCGGGCCACTAGTCAGACACCAAACAACTCGAGACTGAAGCACTACAGCCTGTGTTCTGGTTCTGACAAGAATTTTGAGGGTGTTCCCCAGAGGAACGCTAGCTAGACCCGAGCCACTCGGGAAACCAGGTACCACTCGGGAATTTGGTCAGGATTCATGGTATGCCCCCCGCTGGGTCGATAGCCGGTCTCCATCCGCTAGAAATGACCGGACACCACCAGGACTTACCCGTTATTAGCTCACCTACCAAGATATTCCTGCCTGACGGGTGAATATTACTCGACTTATTATTTTCTTGTTCCACAGGAGTTCTAAGAGTCCCTCACAATCTTCCTGCAAGCCACAAGATGCGCGCTCAGGCGGATACCACTTGGAAAACTTGCCCAAGGGAGAAGGCGATAAGCACTTGGTTTTGGAGCAGTGATGTTACCAAGACGAGCAACAGCCAGATCGTGAAGGACTCGGGGGCTACTGACGATGACATGGCACCCGGGTATCGTCAAGGAGGACAAGGCCAGCCCTCTGGATATAGGGTGGGCCGGGCCGACTACTCGGAGTCCGACTTCTACATGGGGGCGCCTCATCGACATGGAGTACAAGATATGGACATGTACCTTCCCGATATACTCGGATTCTAGTTGTAACCAATTAGGAGATCAATCTGTAAACCGATCCGGACTCTTGTAACCTTGCCCTCGCCGGCTATATAATGCCAGGGAGGGATCCCCCGATCGGTAAGCTCTCAAGCTCTTAGGCCATCAAGCTATCAAGCTATTAGCTCTCGCATACTCAAACCCTAGCAACTGAGAGATCTATTCTCGAGGTCTTGCGGCTCTCGGGATACAAGCAATATCATCCACCAAACACAGGACGTAGGGTATTACCTCTTCTTGAGGGCCTGAACCTGCCTAAACTTTGTGTCCCGTGTGGACTCATCTAGATCTGCTGTGCGCGCGTCACCCCGTATTCATTATTGCCAGATCAGAACACCGACAGGGATATTATCAATGGTTCGTGGTGCACAGATTTCTAGATTGACATTATCAGGCTGCACCATAAGTCCCATGCACGCACTATTTTTGGCCTTGCTCTTACCCTTTTTACTTTTCCTAGTTCACTTGTTAGAGGTTGACTTGGGCAATGAAGTGGCAGGTGCAGACGGTACCACTGTCATGGCGGTGTAGTATCCACCGGCACGAGTGTTGCGAGTGGTGTTGGCGGTGTAGGATCCACCAGGCAAGCGCTGTTGGTGCTAGTGAGGTAGCAACTGCCATTGGAGTTGTTGATGTTTCTAATGGGAATGACGGTTGTGGTTGTGGGAAGTCCAAGAAGATGTCCCTCTTGGGCCACTCATTAAATGTTCCAATGGCATCCCCCATAGTTTTATCTCGTCATCTATGGGAATCAGTAGAAGGACTCCCTTGAATTGATTGTGCATGTTATCCATGACCACCTTGCCAAACTCGCACGATAGTGGGACATTGTGCATCGTAACACCTTCACAAATTGGATGCGCTAACCCCCAAGCAACCTCCACTGCAATATCCAAGCCGGTAATTCTTATTTGGAGCTTGCAATACATGGGAAGCTATATCACGGTACGCAATTAGTCAAATGAAACTTTAAGTATCTAAAAAAAGACCATTGCGAGGATATATCTTACCCCGATATCATCAACATGATATGTCTCTTTCATATCTCTGACGAGTGGCTCAACTGAGGGGCGCAACTATGCTGGCGGTTACCAACGTTGTCCAAAACAATTGCTTGGGCTTGGGGTTGCAAGTGCTCCCGCTCCCACTCCTCTCTGAGCGTCCTTCTAAGCTCCTTGTGCATTTGTTTGTGGAGGTCCTCACACACTCTTCTCTGAGTCGTTGTTTGAGTCATTCCTCTTTTTCATGCTCTTTGGCTCTTTTCTACCTCCACTTCACCTCTAAGTCCTTGGCGAGTCCTGTTTTATGCCCAACTTTTGACCCTAGGCCTCGCACGTGATCCAAGTGCTCCGGTGTTTCCTATTGCAACTTCTCTCGTGAAGGAGCCCTGTGTAGATTGTACATTCAGTTCGACCTGCAAGAGCCCGAAAGTTATTTGAATTGCTATGATGTTGTAGACTAAGCACAAGTTAGATAGTTACATATCTTACCAAGTGTCTGGCCACTTCCTTGTTGGTAGGTGTTTTGAAGACAACGGGGCATGAACTCAAGGTGGTTGACCTTGTTCTTAGCCAGTTTTGGGTGAGAGGATCTACGATGTTGCCAAATCCGAGGGGGGCATTCCTGTGGGATGCCTCCTTGTCCTCTTTCATCCATTTCTCTTTGGCACATATGTATCCTCCAGTTCCAAGTCTGAGATGGTTCTTGTTTCTTTTGGCGAGTTCCCTATTTAGTTCACTCTGACGCTAGAATTCCTCTTATCATTTCACTGCCACTGTTGGGGAGTAATGGAAGGCCAAAATTCTAGAAGGGCTCCACCTCCTCAAACACATATTCTTGCATGAGCTGGGACTTAAAGGTCTTCCACGCCTTTCCCGCTGATAGCAAAGCAGCTCGTGACCGGATTTCTTTGAAATCCTCGGGGACAACGAGGTAAAACAAAATTTCTACCGCTATAGAGGCACTCTCGACATGGGTCAGGAACCTCCAACTCTCAAGTTGATATCGATGTGTTCCCGTGCAACTATCCTGCAAATGGTCGAAATACTTCGCCTTCTGTTGTCGGATTTCATTGGAACCCCTGACTTAGGCTCAATCTTGTTGATTCATATCTAAGATCGAGCCGCTAGTTTCTTGTCTTAGTTTGGCACCTGCATTTCCCCATGGAGGGCATATGGTCTCTCAATGGCGAAGACAATGGTGACGAATCATCTGATGCCATCCTAAATAAACAACACAAATGATTTTAAGCAATTGCAATAAACACTAACCCTAACCCTAACCCTAACATAAACTTAGTGATGAGGACATCACTACCATTGATACAACAACACCTACACAACCACTTGCTGATCCTTCTCAAGTTCCTCAAGAGATACAAGGACCAATAACAAGAGCAAGTGCACGTTAACTTAATTACCATGTACGTTCTTTTCTCGGTGCATCTAATGATTTCGAGGACTATACGATGTTGCCTGAATCAGATTGTTTTATTCTATTAAGGAACCAAGGTCCAAGCTTCATGATGGGAGATAGACATGGTGGTGCTGGCAACAAGGATGGGACTTCTCAAGTTACTCTGAAGACTAGATACTACAAGACCTTGAAGCCCCATGATGAGTGAAGAGAAATGGCTGCGTTGCTCAGTTTGATACAAGATGATGGCAGCCATGACTTAATAGTATTTTTGGGTGTTAAGAACACCAAAGGTGTTGCGTTAACTCTATTTGGGCCAGGACCATATGATTTCAAAATTAGTCAAACTACAAGAATTTTAGAGTTAGAGTCTAGAGAGTAGTCCGTTCTAGGGTTGGATTCGACCATCCCTCCCATGGTGGTGGAAATCCCATCCTCCTCTCCTTTAAATAGGTCCCTAAACCCCCCATACAAATTCAAATTTTAATAGATAGATTTTTCCACTTGTGAAAACTTCTGTTGTTCTCCTGTCCAGCTAGTTCAATAGCATCAACATCTTCGAAACCCCACATCAATAAGAGATTCATCTTTTCGGATAGTTCATGGTTTATGTATGCCTCTTCCTATTCCTAGCATAACTTGGGAGGATATTTCTCTGGACTTTGTTTTAGGATTGCCTAGTACAAAAAAGGGGAGGGATAATATGTTTGTTGTCGTGTATAGATTTTCAAAGCGATGATGCTACAAATGTTGTTGATTTGTTCTTTCATGAGATTATTCGCTTGCATGGTGTACCTAACAATAGTGTTTCATATCGTGATACTAAGTTTCTTAGCCACTTTTGAAGAACTTTTTTGGGCTAATTTGGGGACAAAATTGTTCTTTAGTACTACTCATCATCCCCAAACTGATGGACAAACTGAAGTGGGTAATAGAACTTTATCTACTATGCTTAGGTTTGTTCTGAAAAGGAACTAGAAAATATGGGAAGAATGTTTGCCTGATGTTTAATTTGCTTATAATCGTTTGTTGCGTTCTACTACAAAGATGTGCCCTTTTGAGATTGTTTATGGTTTTATATCTGGTGCACCAATTGACTTGTTACCTCTTCCATCTTTGGAAAAGGTAACTTTTTATGCTAAGCAATATGCTGAATTGATATTAAAATTGCATGAGACTATTAAGGAGAACATAGAACATATGAATGCTAAGTATAAACTTGCTACTAATCAAAGTAGGAAGGAATAGAATTTGAACCTAGAGATTTAGTGTGGTTACACTTGAGGAAAGATAGGTTTCCTGATTTTGAGAAAATCTAAGTTGATTCCTAGAGCCGATGATCCATTCAAGGTGTTAGAAAATATTAATGATAAGAAGGTTAGTCTCAAATTTAATATTGCAGATTTGAAGCCATATGTGGGAGAAGGTGATGAGCTTGAGTCAAGGACAACTCAAATTCAAGAAGGGGAGGATGATGAGGATATTACTACCATTGATACAACCATATCTACACGACCACTTGCTGATCCTTCTCAAGTTCCTTAAGAGATACAAGTACCAATAACAATAGCAAGTGCACATCAACTTAATTACAAGGTAGTTTCTTTTCTTGGTGCGACTAATGATTTGAAGAACTATACGATGTTGGCTAAATCAGATTTTTTTTATTCCATTAATTTGTTTTATTCCATTAAGGACCCAAGGTCCAAGCTTCATGATGGGAGAGGACATGCTGATGATGGTAGCAAGGATGAGAGTTCCCAAGTTAATCTCAATACTGGATCAAGATCTTGAACCCCCATGATGAGTCAAGACAGATGGCTGTGCTGCTCAGTTTGATACAAGATGATGGTAGCCATGGCTTAGTAGTATTTTGGGTTGTTAAGAACACCACATGTTCTGCGTCTTGTAATTTTGAGTTAGATTCAACCACCCCTCCCATGGCTAGTCAAAATCCCATCCTCCTCTCCATTAATTAGGTCCTGAAACACCCCCTACAACTCGGGTTTTGTTAGACTTTTTTCACTTTTGAAAACTTTAATTGTTATGTTTTTTGTCAAGTTCAGCAGAAACAACATCTTAGGAACCGCACATCAATAAGGGATTCATCTTTTCATGACCATATTTATAATTCCCGTCTACAATGTCAGATTACTTACTACTATTTTCTTACTTGTTCTTTGATTTCTCGCATGAAAGGACCTTCTTGGTCAGGTCGATTGTACATCTAGCAAGATCAATAACTTCACAGAGTTGGTTTAGCGGTTGCAAGTTGCAATGGTTATCGTACAGTTGTATTCGTATCGTAAGAGTCGCCTTCATAAATCAAAGTTATCCTTCTCTTCGAAAGATCGGGAACCCCCATTGCCATTATTTAGCATCCAAGTTCATCCAATAAATAAGAAGCATATAAATAATAACAGAAATGTCATCCTAACAAAATCTTAGCATCCAATTTAATCCAATAAACAAGAAACATATCAACAATAAGAGAAATTTCATCCTAATATAAATTTAGCTTCCAATTTCATCTAATAAATAAGTGAGATATAAATAATAACATAAATTTCATCCTAATGGAAATTTAGCATCCAATTTCGTGTAAATAATAAGCATATAAATAATAACAGAAATTTCATCCTAAAAGAAATTTAGCATCTATCATCTAATAAGAAGAATATCAATAATAATTGATATTTCATCCTAATAGAAAATTTGCACTCAATTTCATCCGATAAATAAGAAGCATATCAATTATAACTAAAATATTTCACAACAAACCTAACCGTAACATAATTTCATAATATTCCTTAATATTTCATCCAATTTAACAAAATTTCATTGTAACCCTAAACTTATCTAACCCTAATAGAGAGAAACATATGATCGATTTGGTGGAGATGACTTTGACGATCTGACTACACCGTACACCAACGATGTGCCTTAGTAATCGCTAAAGCAACTCTGGTAGGTTATTGATGATGTCGGAAGCACGATCAATCTGAACACGAGGTTCTAATCCCTACGAGAAATCAAAGAACAAGCAAGAATTACGATAATAGCAATCTGAATAATGTATATGAAGAACTAGATAAATTGGGTTCCCAAGCGGTATTGACAACTAGTCGTTGGATAGAATCAAAGCACAAGAAGTTACAAGGTGGCAAACTTTTAACTAAACAAAGCCCAACGAATCCAATGGCGGCAATGGAGTATTTATTGGTGGAAAAACACCCCTAGGCTGACTCGGACTCAAACGTGACCTAAGTCGATTTGGGCAGTTTAAACCAGCTATGGGCGGTCTGACCAGCCATATGGTGGTCTAACCGGCGATGGTGGCGGTTTAAACTAGCTAGTATACGTTGGTTGAACGACTCTATAATGTTTCTTAAGTCTTTTATTCTTCTTGTACTTGACTGAAGCCTCAATTGACCTTCATGTAGGTCTCCCCGGTCCTCATCTTCATGCCATCATGGGGGCTTCAACTTGTAGTAGAGTGCAACTAGGTCTCGATCATCTTCATGTATTCCCATTAGCTTGATCACCTTCTCCCAATATTGCTTAACAAGCTTGTTTATCTCGATCACCATGACGCCTCTCTTGTACTTGGAGTTCTTATGCTTGTATTGATCTTGACCAACGAGTGGTATAGTGGACGTAGAGGTAGCAGTGGTTGTATCTGTGGAGGTGATGTCCTACTTAGAGGAGGAAGGGTGCCCGGCCTGACATTGGTGGCGCTCGTGGCTCAGGATCAATGGCGGTGGAATAGTGCAGTGGGCTGGTGGTCCCCCTCCTCCTCGACAGCAACTCAAGGTGGCGGTAGTGTTAGGGATAGTAAGACGGGACGACACGGGGGACTTAGAAATTGTGAGTGTGAGGCTACGACCAAAACCCTAAAAATATCTATACCCAATGTTATGTTATCTTAGATGGTTCATTTAGTGGAACCGACTAAGATAAATTTTTGTTTTTTTATTTCTAGAAAAGGGTGGTATATTACATAAACATTTGATTAAGTTCATACATTACATAGCTAAAGGGGCAATGACCATTCGAAAGATCTTTCCTAGAGAAGGGCAAAGTGCCCAATACCAGTAGTGCAAATTGCAATTGCCAGTTAGATATCAGTGAGCTTAAGTACATCCTTCCACCTAAAGGATCCCATGGCCTTCTGACCATGTGGTGTCCTTTGCTGATAGTATGAACACCAGATGAACTTGACCCATGGGACATCAACCTTATTTGTAAAATCTGTGAAGGTTTTTCGCCATGAGGCCTTGATTTTGTAGTTTTATGTTGATGACACCGAGCCCTGCATTCGTCTTTGGTTTACAAACCTTCTCCCATGTAGCTAGGGACTTCTTAGTGACATTGTCTTTACGACCACTCCACAGACAATGCCTCCATGCACGATCAATGCTGACAATGACAGAGGCAGGGATTTCCAAAGTGCACATATAGAAGGTGGGCAGGGAAGATAGCAACATAGTTGACGGGTTGTAGCTTACCTCCATAAGAGAGAAGAGCTGAGACTGCACTCAACCGTTGCTCAATACTGGAGAGAAGAGGGGAGAAGTCTTGAACTCTTAGTTTTTTTGTTCCCAAGGGGAGGCCAAGTAGGTAAATGGAAGGGACCCCAGCTGGCATCTGAGTGCTTGTGTGAGCACATGAATTTTCTGATCCGGCACATTAAGAGGCACCAACATTGATTTAGTAAACCTCACATGTAATCCTGTTGTAAGAGCAAATGTATACAGCAGGTCCTTTAGAAAGTGAAGCTATTTTGGGCTGGCCAGTAAGACGAGAAGAGTGTCATCAATGTATTGAACAATAGGATAGTCCAGACCAGCATGTTGTGGCAACAGTGCTTGTAGAAAACTTTGTTGATGGGCATCATTAACAATAGACTGAAGAAGATCAGCAGCCAGTGCAATGAGACGGGTCTCCCTGTCTCACTCCTCACTTACAACAAAATTGCTTCCTCAGCACACCATTGAGAAGGATGGAGGAGGTACAGATGCTAGAATTTCCGTCATCCATGCGATCCATTTCAAACTGAAGCCTTTATGACACTATGTTCAGTAGTATCAAAAGCTTTCTCAAAGTCTAACTTGAGGATAACAGTCTCCTTCTTGGATTTGTGGCATTGATGAATAAATTCAAACGCCTAGGCAAGACAGTCTTGAATCGTCTGCGTCTTGATGAAACCATAATGATTAGTATGGATGCATTTAAGAATAATAGACTAAAGATGACAGCCGCAAGCTTTGATAGGAATTTCAAGCATATGTTCACAAGTGATATCGGTCTAAAGTCATTGGTTGTCTCCAGAGACTGCCGTTTTGGGACCAAAGTGATGAAGGAGTTGTTGATACTTGTCAACTTGATCTTTTCTTCATAGAAGTCTCGACCTAACTTGAGAAAATTGTTTTTGATGATCGGCTAACACATTTTTAGAAAGAGGCCATTAAAGCCATTAGGTCCAGGTGGTGCCTTTTCACAATGATTATGAACTTAGCCTCCAGATTGTTTAGGGAATGTTGCTCTTCCAAGCCATCAAGTAGCAAAATAACACGATTACAACACGTGATGAGCCATTTGAGTTGTGATTTATCCTTACTCCAGCACTTGAGGCCCTGTCTAAGATGCTTAAACTTCCGGAACAGAATATTGGGGATATGTTGGCTCCGACACGAAATATTCCAATGAGAGGTGACACATTCCATGAAGCCTGGTTATGAGACCCAAAAATTCTCAAATCTAAAGACTGCTATGCAGGACTAGATGCTAACAACACAAGGCACATGATCTGATGTAGGTCGAGCAAGAGGATTAACCATCGGATTAGGGAACACAGTGGACCTATGTACTGAGGTAAAGAACCAATCCAGTAGTTCAAGGCAAGGATTGTCTTGCATGTTGGACCATGTGTACTCCCTCTCTTTGATGGGAAATTCGACTAAGCTGAGATGGCTGATATTTCATTGAATATCATCTGTCATTTATATCACCACCTGGTTTATAACGATTCGCAGGAGACTCGATAAAGTTAAAATCACCCTGCATAAGCCAGAATTCCTTAGCTGGGATAGCAAGGTCATAGTGCCATTGGACAAATCTGTCAAGCTTAGGGCCTTGATAGGGACCATAAATTGAAATTAATGTCCAAGTGTGTAGATTATACTGGGAGGTAAATCTTATCTTGATCACAAAACGAGTGGTTTCCAGCAGCTGTCCCGAAAAGATTTGAGTTGTTTCATATAACCAAAATCCCACCACAGCGCCCCACAGATGGGGAGTAAGCAAAGTTGTCAAATTGACGAGGGCAAAAGGACTAAAGAAAAGTGTGATCATAGCTCATCCTTTTTGTTTCCTGGAGATAGATAACCGATGTTGCAGTTTCATGAATTTTGTTTCTGATGGCCCTTAGACGAGCCAAAGAGTTCATGCCATGATCATTCCAACAAAGAACCTTCCATGAGTGGAAATTATATATGGCCTTTAAAAAAACTGGTATAGCAATAGCAACAACTAGTATGCTTCATATAACTAGCAAGATCATGCCATAGAGAGTATGTAGTAAAGTAACCATCAGACGAGTGCAAAAGGTACTCTTTTTATCTACCTTGCACCTAGAGCATGGTATGAGTCTCTTAGGGAGTTTCTAGTCAAGAAGGGATTTAATGTTGGAAAGATTGATTCCACCTTGTTCACTTAGTTCAAAGTTGGAAAGATGGATTCCAAGTTGTTCACTAAGTTCAAAATTGGAAAGATGGATTCCATATTGTTCACTAAGCTGGTATGGATTCTTATTGGTCCGAGTGAAGTCTGTCCAGACACTCCGAGTGAAGATGGAGTTTTGTCCAGAAATCCTTTTTCACCCAGACCATCCGAGTGGAAGTCATTTGTACTACTTGAAGTCTATCCAGTAGCTCTGTCAAGAGTGTTTCCTATTGTCCAGAACTTCTGGGGGAGGTTTGCCTGGACACTTCGAGTAATGAAAAAGCTTATGTACCAAAGCCCCTGGATTCATTTGGACCATCCGAGGTAAGTTTATCTGGAACCTCCATGCCAGGACTTAGCCTTTGTCCCAATGCTTTCTTTCGTCCTGACCTTCGTGGTCCAGCACCACCGAGGAAACCAAGTTATCTCTGTTTTTGCCTGTGTGAGACCCCCAGTGAGAATCTCTTGGAACCTCCGAGTTAATCTTTGTTTTGGGATAGAAGGGTTGATTTCATTCGAAACCTCCTATTTTCATCAGTCTAGACCCTCCGGGTCTTGGAGTTTCCTAAGGTTTTGAAACTGTTTGTTATGTTTGAGTTGCACCCTCCAAGGAGTGCTTTTCTTCTAAACTAGCCACTGTGTTTGAGTATCGAAAACTCCGAGCGAGGTTGTCCGGAACCTCTGGGAAAGGTTTCTTTGGAAGTAATGGCTAGATTTTTAAGGGTAGCCTATATAAGCCACCACCCCTCATTGGTGGAGGCAATACTTTGTGTGAGAGCCTAAACGTAACTTCCAGACCCTCCCTGTATATCTCTTCATCAATCCAGGATCAAGCTGATGAACACAGGTGAATTGATACCACTGCACACATCACGAAGCATTTTAGAAATATAAACAATTGAGTTATAGCAGCGATATGACTAAATAAAGTAACTAGGACTTATGCCCCTTACCATTCAGAAACACAGCGGAAAATAAAGCTTAGATGTCTCCATCTCAACCATAGGCAGTCGACGGAGGCCACGTAACCTAAACCTCAGCATTGACGTAGGAAGATTCCTCATAGTCTTCATCATCCTCATAGATATCTGAACACATCCAACAAACAACATGTTCGATGAGTACTTCACGTACTCAGCGTGCCCCCTCATTAGCAAACCTACGACTACGTGCAGGCTTAAGCAAAGGAAGAGTTTTATGCCTCTTTTGCATAAAAGCAGTTTTGGTTATAATAGTACAGTAATTTCGAAAGCATCATTTTGATGAAAACCAGTTTTATTATCAGGGGTGTTTCTCATAAATGTGAGGGTCCACGACCAACACATGCGAGTATGGCATCCGGCCTAAACTCATCCATAGGTTCCAACCACCTTTTTACATTTTCAGAACTGGGGTAGAGGGAATTAGCAAGGGGGAGAAAGACAGGTCCTTTTATCAGGAATGAGTTATGTGACATCCGTGACCGTGGATACGGCTAATCGATTAGTTTGACACTCTGCAGAGTTTGTACACTTTACCCACATGACACGATCATCCCCTTATGCCAAGCTGCGCAGGCTTATACACACGCCCATCGGTGTGTCGGCAAGGTGACCGTGACGAGATCTTTTAGCCAATCTCCCCTCGATGTGACATGCCCACCGGGTCTGACACGGAGTTGAGAGTACGTCCCCACCCTCCGGCCTCCCATTTGTGCCGAGGTCCTCGTAGCTACGTCCACCCTTCTAAGGTACGGCGATGTCGACACCAAAGCTCAACTAATCTACTCAATCAAGCCAGTGCCCATATAGCATGTGGTCATACTGTATTCACACTTCTCAAGTTATGACTTCGGCCTTATTCGATACGGACGATCAATGGCTTCCTCAATCCGTGAGGAACGACCATTTGCTCCTTCAACTCATGATTCATCTGTCGCCCGCATGAAAGATCGAGGTCTATCGACTAGAGGGGGGTGAATAGGAGATTATCAAATTTTACTCAAATTAGTTGTTTAGCATGCAATAGTGAAACAGTTTAAGGGTGAAGCAACAAATAGCAAACTAGATCTAGCTCAAATTAGGATTAACAGTTAAGTAAAGAGCTAGGGAGAAGACTCAAGATTTATCCTGAAGTTCAAGTTGTTGGCAACAACTCTATATTTTCGTTTGGAGAGGCTGAGCACTTAGCTCCAAAGACACACAGTCTTCACCTTCTTCTCCTTGAGCTAAGTCCACTTAGGGCTTGCTCAATCACTCGTGGTGGATCTTGAGGTGATCCCTGAACCTTCACAAACTGTTGGAGGCGAATCCACAAATTGGAGCTCTTCAACGACGCCTAGCCGGTTAGGAGATGCCAAATCTCCAAGAGTAACGAGTAAAGAACTCTAGGCTCGAAGAAGCTCTTGCTTGAATGCTCAATCAAGTCTCAGATCTCTCAAGGCTTTCCTCTCTCAAAGTAGATCACAGAGAGTAAGAGGAAAGGGGAACACGAAGTGAGAGAATATCCTTTTTGCGCAAAGTGTCCTGCTGAGCCCGCAGGGGGTCGGAGGCTATTTATAGCCATTGCTCAGAAAAGAGTCGTTGGGTACAAAGATTCTTCTTCGGAACAACCGAAAAACAAATCGGAAGAACCGAGTTTCAAACGAACGGTCAGATTCTAAGGAATTCAGAAGCACAGCGAAAGGCTTCAAATAAAAGTCGGTAGTTTCGAATGGAACACGGTCACACCGGGATTGAAGACTCTACTTCGCAGAGTTACTTCTAGAAACAATTCCCGGTAGTGCCGGCTTTGAAGAACGGTTAAACCAAGATTTGAAGAATTGACACGTTCTTCTGACATAAGAAGAAACACGGTCAAACCGGAAATCAACTTGGTAACACAGCTTCACAAGAAAACCTAAGTCCAGAAGAGATTCCCGGTACAACCGGAAACAAAATCGGTAGAACCGAAGACAAATCGAATGGGACTTAGTCTGAGACAACATTAGACCTAAGTCCAGAAGAGATTCTCGGTACAACCGAAAAAGAAACCGGTAGAACCGAAGACAAATGGAATGGGACTTAGTCTGAGACAACATTAGACCTAAGTCCAGAAGAGATTCTTGGTACAACAGGAAACGAAACCGGTAGAACCGAAGACAAATCGAATGGGACTTAGTCTAAGACAACAGAAGCATATCCCCGAAGCACCGGTCTTCAAGAGTGGACAAACCGGTTTCCGAAATATGAAACTAGGGCAACCCCTAAGCGGCAGGGTTCCCTAACTCGCCGACACAGAGGCCATTCTCGGCAGCACCGACTTGAAGAATGGTCATGCCGCAATTGAAGCTCTTCAAGGCTTGTGACGGCTAAGTCATCAAACCTCGCAACAGAGGCCAATCTCGGTACATCCGATTCTTCAAACCGGTATTACTGAGAATCACTGTCTGTGTCTCAAAAGAGATTTTCAAAGAAGTCTTCTGAGATTTTGATTGAGCACACATGAAGATTCTTCCTATAGCTTAGATATCTTACCCCTCTTAATAGGCGGCTTGTCCTATAGACTCAAATGAATACTAGAAAATCACCACTAATCTTCTAGGTCAAGGCCTTCCTTCTTTATCAACTTTTTAGGGGTCGACATCTACTGGTGAAGCCAATTACCTTGGGGACTATTCACCTATATACACTCAGTAAACCATTAGTCCCTTAATCGTTTGTCATTAATCATCAAAACCCACTAGGGGGTACTAGATGCACTTTCAATCTCCCCCTTTTTGGTGATTGATGACAACTCGATTAAAGCTTCAAATAGGATATAAAAAGTTTGTGTTTTGAGTTCCATGATGTAGATATAGCTCCCCCTAAATATGTGCACTATTTGAATATTGCTTTGAGTGCAAGTGCACATGTTGATGAATTTTGAGGAGCTCCCCCTACATCTTGAAACCCGTGGGAGTGCATTGTATTAGAATAAGCATTAATAGCACAATGCACTAGAGATGATCTTTAGAAATATAGACATGCATATAATGAACATTTAAGCACAGCATATCTAAGAAATGTATCAAACAAAAAATATCACCGAATAGAGTTTACAAACCACTACAAGAATCGTCAAATAAAAACAAGGTTTGTAACTCTTCTAAATCTAGCCTTCTTCATTCTCTCCCTGTCTTCCTGAAGATCTTCTTCTTCTGATATTCTCTCCCTCTTTAATCTCTCCCCCTTTGGCATTAATGAACCAAAAGGTCTAAGCAGTTGGAGGAGCACCAGAGGCAGAGGCATGTGGAGATGCTGGAGAAACCCGGAATGAAGTTGGAGTTGGGGCTTAAGCTAGTGCTTGAGCTGGAGGCGAGGTAGCAGTTGCTTCAACATGTGGTGATCGTTGAGAATCAGGCTGAACAGTGGAGATAGAAGCACTTGGTGTGAGACGATAGTGCAGAGAAGAGAGGGGGTGGTCACACCAAGGATAAGATTCTTTGATGCCCTGGGTAGCAAGTTCTGCTTCTGTATAATGCTTCTTCAAGAGCATCCAAGATCTTCTTTGAGCTTCCCTGTCCGCAGTTTGAGAAACCTGAGCCATGTTGAAGAGAGCATTTAGGTCATGCCTCATAAGTCTCTGTTCTTTCCTCATGAGGCTCTGTTCTTTCCTCATTTGAAGCATCACCTTGAAAGGATCTCAGATAAGGTTTGAACTATTCGAATAGTCGTGTCCGGGGCTATGGACAACTTGGTGATTACCTGTGGCGAATTAGACAAGTTTAACGTTACTCTAAACCTTGCCAACTTTTCTTTAGAGGAGCTAGTGATTACTTCCTTCCAGGGGGTCGAGGAAGAGTCGGGTGGTGTTAAGCTGAGGATGGACGGAAGCTCTGTACTAGTTTTGGAAGCACACTTGCTTATCCTTTTATGAATTGCTCTAATACTCAATTTACATCTATTTAAAGTAATGAGAATTTAAAATTGGCTTTATGCAAATTAGTCCGCAATTATTCTCCTTTGATACATTGTGCATCTATTACTAATTTCTAGTAAGTCTTGCGGAGTACAATTTTGTACTCATTTTGCTATTATTATGATCGAATTGTCCACTCAGTTATCTATCTACGAGAAGGATCGTCTTTGGCAACGCCTCGACTTAGGGGATCCTAGGTAGCGATCCGGGAAGGTGATGGTATCACTCTGATATTACTTTCTAGCCATCTTATAGCATTTGTTAATTTTGCAACTGTCTAAGTTGCTATTATGCTTCTGCTGTGTTCGAACTTGGTCATCCGACCATGTGTGCATCCGGATGTTAGCTCATTGTAAGAGCCTCTTAATATTGAAGTTTACCTTTGGATGTCATAGAGCTATGTTGTGATACTAGTTTGTTCTCACCTGTCTTACGTGCTATGCGTGTATGATTATTAAGCACGCGATGTTGGTAGGGTTTCAGAGTCTATGATATAGAATTGTTAGGTGTGATCACCCCTGTGAAGTGATCCTACTCCAGCTGAGCATTAATTTGCTGGGACGAGCCTGAGATTGAAGTTCCGGTTCAATGAGAAAAGGGTGAGCAGACCATATCACTCTACTTAATCTGTGCATTAATTCACCGAAGCGAGTTCAGGGTTGAAGTCTCGGGATATTCGAAGCCATATCACTCCGCTCCTCTTGGAATTTGTACCCAAGGGTTGAGGTCGGGGTTGACATTTCGACTTAGCGGATGATTCCACTCAAAGTTCCACATTATAGATTATGTGTCCTCACATCAATTAATAAAAAGAAGAGCAACACCGTGATACATAAAAGATGTATCATATTTTCTAACTTTAATAATGTCTTTTTTAGTATTTATATTATATATTTTAATAGATTTTTTGCATTATTGAATAAATTGTTAGCCTATTGAATTCTCTCTTTTTTTGTGTACGCAGGAAAAACATCATAAAAATCAAAAAAATTAGCGTTTTCAGGAATATTCCGGAGGGGGATTGCATCGCACGAAAGGAGGGGGGCAGCGGAGCCATCACATGGCGATGAAATACGCAACCGTGGCCTGACTTTGCCATGACAAGGTGTCGTGTGGGCCTGTGGAAGCTCAGCTGTCGCCGCTCTTTTGCGAGTAGATCTATCTCGACTCTCGAAACCCTTCCACAAAGGCTTTTCTATTTATACAGAAACCACCACATTGTAAAGAACAGAGGGAGCAACTACCCAACCAGTGACATGGTACCTGCACCATGAGCACCTGAAATGAGTAGCTCGACACCTAACCAACACAGTCAAGCCAGCCAGAAGCGAGCAAAGTTCCATAGACCACATACAATTCCAAAATCCTATGAAGATTTAAAGTCATTCTCAAATCCACTGAGCACAACAATATTGGAGGAGCCCAGCGATGATACCCTTACCCTAACCTGACTCTAAGGTTAGTGGATCACCTGGAGGCCCGATATCATCACCCACACCCTGTCTGGCCGTCACAGCACCTCAGTCAGCGGGTCACTCACCCAATACCTGTCCCATTTATTGAAAGAAAGAACGACTATAACTTTTCACGACTAACTCATACACTTCAAAATCATACACGCATGGTGTATGAGCAGCCAAGTAAATAACTTGTATATCATATCAAAATACTAAAGAGAAGGGATACAAGATACATATATCACATCCCATACTCGGGGCAGTATTTAACTTACATCCAGCTTGACTCGAAGGTGGAGCAACAGCAAAATAAAAGTAAGGGCAGCAGTGGAAACACTTTAAAACATCTGAGATGGTCATTGTTTCCTTCTCCAAAAGAGAACCCATAACCCATACTTGACCCTAGGTACAAACCAAAGCAAGCTAAACATCAATATTGGCATTTTCATCATCGAAGTATTCTCTCACGGTAGGTTCACGTGCAATAATTAGGAATCAAATTCCTTCAGTACTTTCATACTGGCAAGATGCTTTATAGGCTCGTCCCAACTCACTTAAGCACGGCAAAGAATAAGCTTTAACATAACAAGCATGGCATCATTAATAGATTAAACATGGCATGAACATGGATAAGCAGAGTAATAGCATTTCATGAGCATGATAAATGAATCATCTCAGATCAGCAAGAATATGTAAATCATCCATGTATGATCCATAATAATCACCACAAGTCAACAAGACTCAAAACCAACATCTAGCTAGTCAACCGAGACCTAGCCAATTGATAGAACCATAGTCTGATTCGACTAGAGGGTGACTGGGGTAAGACCACTACCTCGACCTTCGAATCAAGACATAACCATGACCATAAGGTAGTGTCACGCCCGGAATCGACTGGGGGAACAACTAGGGTACCTATGCGACCTCGCCTTCGACCCTGTAGGAATAGATTAGAGGACAACTGGGGTGCATATTACCTCAACCCTTGACTCATCCGTGACACACCATCCCAACCTTCCAAGTTCAACTCAACCACATGGGCCAAGCATCAACCCTAATCATGCTAATAAGACCAACATCACAATCATGAGCAGGAAGTAATAAGCAGCCAACACATCACTCATTCAAAACTAAAAGCTTAAGCAGTTAGGAATCATGGCAAGCTTTTGCAGAGCTTGCCTTGCTGGTTGAAATCTTGATTATGTTGAGGTTCACCTTCATGATACTCCTCGTTGCCCGGTTCTACCAATAAGAACACCGAAAAGCAAGAAAATGACCAAAAGGAAGGTTCAATCAATACCAGCAAGAAAGGATATGGAATTATGAATGAAACGCATCCTAATATGAAGTAGATTTTATTATGAAGCTAACGCAATTTGAATAGTTGGATTTGGAGTTCTACATCTCAAGTTATAGTGATTTTAAGGATTTCATGGTTAAACTTTGAGAATGATTTGTAACTTTTGAACTTATTCACAACTGTACCATGTGAGAGCATGATGCAATGATTATATACTAGTTCTTAGGTGAATTATGACACTAAGCATTTTCATTTTGACTGTCAAGCTAGATTCTCTAGTATCTATATTTTAACATTAAGCATAAAGGGGCAATTTAGGCATTTTAGAAATTTTAACTACGATATCATCAAAAATAGTGGCATTATAAAATTCTACAATTAAAAAGAGGAATTTACCAAAAAGAATCACTTCATCGGGGTTGTATGAATTTTCTATGAGCTTTTGAAGTCTGAATCAATTTCTAGCATTCCCGGCTTTTTCTCCGTAAAGAAAAATATAATAAGTACTTTATACTAAATTAGAATGTTTCTACTGAGAATGGCATGTGGGTCCTGCGGTCATACACACAAAAATTCAATTTGCAATTTTAAAAGAATTTGTATATGGTGAGGTGTCCACTGTCATAGGGAGAGAATTTGTTATATCACCGCATTAATCGAGCTGGAAAATAATTTAATCTTGATTTACCGAAGGAGTTGGTGCTAACTCTAATCACTTAACAGGCCATTAATTGTGTTAAGTATGTCTTAACCATAATTGGTTGCAGTCACTGAATGGTGTCAAAACCTCATCAATTTGTCTGCCTCGAACATCTCAGGTCATGTTTACATACAATTCATCAAATGCGTCGGACTTCCATTCATTAAAACAGTCTATTGATTAACTAATCATTAAGCGTTGGGTTGCAATTAAGACAGCACTAATTACTGATTAAGCTTAGGTAAACCCTCCCCATCGGTTATGCTGATAGGAGGAAGCATAGCATCTAACCGTTGATTGTCAAATTTTCCATCCGACCATCCAATTCTTCCTGTATAAATCTCCCAACCCAGTTAGGATTTAATTTTCTTGCATCACCACACCCCCGCCATCCTCCGTGTTGCCTAGGCGATCAGCGCCACGCCCTTGTCCTCCGCGCCGTCAGCGCGACCTACGCTGCGCTTGTCGTCCGATCCTCTGCGCCATCCACACGACCGGCACCGCGTCACCGTTGTCCTCCACGCTGACCACGCGAACGGCTTCCGGGAGCGCCAGTCCTTCTCCCACCCCGCCGGCAAGCACGCCTACCTCAATATCCTCCTCCCTGCCATTCTCGCCGCCGCCGCCATGACCTCGAAGAAGACTCTGGCAAAATAGATCGCTGGATTGGGACGCCAACCCGGAAATCCAGGCTTAATCCATGTGCACCCTGACATTGTTTCCACGAGCCTAGCTTCTTCCACTGGTGTCGTTGTTAGCAGCAGGAACTCGGCGAGCGTCTGCTGCAGCTTTTCCATTAGTTGTTGACGGAAATAAATTATTATTGTATATGAAACAAATTATTGTTATATCAGAAACAAAATACCTGGATGAATGAAACATAAACAAATTAGCCCAGATGAATAAACATTAGTTGTTGTATTGGGTTGATAAATTTTTTGTGCCAGTTTGAGTAAAATATTTCCCTCTTGCTATGCAAAATTTTCCATATTGCCATAACAGAAGGAGTCAACGATGCTAAAAATCTAGCGATTTGAATCATAAGTTGCTCAAAAATCCGGGAATGTGTTATATACATTCCATTTGTTGTATTGGCTTGAAAACTTTGTTGCGCAAGGTTCAGTAAAGTGTTTCCCTCTCACCATTCAAATGTTTTCGTGTTGCCATAACAGAAGGAGCCCACGCTACGTATTGCATACAGATAGTTGTCCATGTTTCATATGGTCACAAAGTTGTTTCCTATAGTCACTAAAATTATTTCTCATAAATTTAGCTAATCATGTTTATTACTAATCCTATCATCACATCTGACAGCTGCGAGCTATGCCGATGAAATACTAATATCGTCATGCCGATTTTTAGCACTCCCCTTAAGCTTATCCTAACTACTCACAACTGCCGTTCTGACATTTATCAAGCTCTAATTAATAGCTAGTCTTACTTTAGCATCTCATTATTGTTCTCCGACAGCCATAATTAATAGTTAATCGACAATTCAGTTATTAATTTAGTGTAGTAATTATGCCAGGGGGTTGGCTTAACTGAATTTAACCACTTGTAGCAGCCTCACCGGCTATTAGCCCGGTCAGACTGGCAGCTCAATGTATCTCCGGCGGCACACATTGAGACGACGATGAGCACGGGAGAACAAGGGATGGGAGAGGGAGCTAGTGTGGGGAGTTGGTCAAAGGTGAGTAGGGGCTCACCCTGTGGTTGGAGGGCTTGGCTTGCCAGAGGGTGAAGGCACTGTCGTCGGTGTTGAGGTTGGTGTGGAGCTCGGGGATGGCGACCTGCAGTGGAGGAAATCCGGGGTGGCTGGCGGCAGTGGAAGAAGGGGTCGACAACGCTCCTCAGGTCTTGCTGGGGAAGGAGGCTGGCGGCGGTTGATGGGAGACCCGTGCGGGGGCGGCGAGTGTCGGATCCGTGGTTGGTGCCGTCGGTGGCAGCGGTTGGAGCTTGAAGAGGTGGCAGCTCCGGAGGTTGGTGGCAGGGAAGACCGAGGCGCTCAGGGCCCGCCAAAGGTGAGGACGCGGTGAAGAGGGCTCGGCGGCGGGGCCAACTCGGAGATTGAGCTGGTGGCTGCACGGGTTGGAAAACAGAGAAAGAAGGGAAGATGGGGTGGCGTCTCGGGCAGTGGGAGCAAGGGAGTTTGGTGGAGGCACTCGGATGAGGACGACGGCGGCGACCTGGGGAGTGGGGGTTGGGGCAGAAGGCTCCGGTGGTGGGGAGCTCAGCTTGGGGCCCCGAAAAGGAGAGCGGGTGCCGGTTGAGGAAGAGAAGGAGCAATGGAAGAAAATTGGGGGGGGGGCCTCCCTCAGTGAGCTCAGGTTAGGGAAGAAGGAGACGCCGGGGATAGGAGGCCGTAGATGTGGTGACGCAGCTCTGCGGTGCAGGGCCGACAGGACAGAGAGCAGGGAGAAGCAGCGCGGGCGGGACAAGCCGATGGCGGGCTGCGGGTGAGAAACTGGGCTTCGGGCCAGTACGGTGAGGAGAGAGAAGCTTCTTTATTTTTATTTCTTTGTTGTTGTTCTTTTATTTTTCTTTAGTTCGGGGTTTGAGGAAGAACAGGTTCAACCTTTAATTCAAAAAATTTGTAAAATAATTAGTAATGGATACCTAGGACATACTTCACCTCCAAGAACTTCTGTAAGTTCATACCATCTCATCTTGCCTGCCATTTTGGCATTAAGGCAATATGGGCAAAAGGAGGCAACTTGAACTACAAGTAATTCCAAATATTTTTCAAAGTTCATATTTGAGCTTGTCAAAATAATTGGAGCTTAGATGTGGAATTTTATAGAACTTGGAGAAGGAAAGGTTCCTCTTATCAATTTATTTTCGTTTGGTCCAAAAAAGAAGGAAGTTTAGAAGAGTATTTGTTAATATTCACAAATCAACCCCAAATTAACTTGACAAGTTTTGTGAGGCTTCCCTGAGGTTTTTAGAACGAATCGCTAGTGTTACATCTTGGTGAAGTTGATTTCACTATTTTATTCGAGATTGCTTTTATTCGTGTTTTGCTAGGGTTTTCAATATGAACACATCTATATGCATGCATAAGATGAGAGAAGGTCTTCTATACATGGTGATCCTCACTGGTCCCATGATTGAAGAATTTGGGTCATTTTAGAGGCGGCAGGACAGTTCCCGTTTTCCATCGCCATCACCATCACAAAATTTCACAAGATTCATCCATACAACATGCCTCCATAGCTAGTTCCTCCTTGTAATTCATCTACGATGGTCAAGGTCTTCGAGATTGGTTTGTACTTTGGTATTCATCAATATATAGATTCGATCTTTTATTCATTCTTGTTGATTTGCATGATGTGTGAGTAGTCCATCGAGGCAACGGGTTGTAGTAGTAACTATGTAGCATTCTCTATATCTCTGATGGCCATGCACTTTGAATCAATTTATTTATTAGTGGATTGATTATGAACATTTGTCTAATGCCCCAAAATGGATAATAGTAGTAGTTGTTTGTCTTGTCATCCCACTTTGCCAGACATGATGAAAATGGTAGAGACCACATGATGCTTGGTAGATGAGTGACAAAAGTCCGTCGATCGAGAACTATAAAATCTAACCTACTAGTTGAAGATACGGATTGTGATACATTATTCCATAACCGTTACATAGTGATAGTGGCACAAACTTGGATTAATTGTAGATGTGCACAATATTTTTTCTGATGAAAAGATGTCACACCTTGTTTTTCAGTAGTGGGTTAAACTTGATTTTTTCTTCAAAGTAAACCTTGCTTGATTTTTTTGCTAGATTTTGTTTGCAATTTTCCATGTTATTTGATTTCTTTTTAATCACAAAAGTGGTAATGACTAAACCATACTAGTTTTCATTAGCAACACATCATCAACATCACATGACCATGATCCAAAGCAAAACCCTAATCCCACATATTCTCAAAATCTATTCCACACTCTATATCATATGTTCTCTCCCAAATCAAATATAAACCATTTTTCTTTAAATATTTGACATATGTTCCTAAAAACCAAGGAATATGATTATTCAAATATTTGTCAACTCCTCATATCACTCATGAACAGTGATCCCTATTTTTTTCTATTCCAATTACAATAATTTGGATAAAGGCTAATTTGGTATTCTATTATCACATGTGCACTTTTTGTCTCCAAAAATTCCTATAAAATCTCATTTTGACATACTTCCAAAATAATCTCATGATCCATAGTTCAAATTTTTTAATCTAGATCAAGTATGAATTTGAGCCATATTCGAGCTATACCATGAACTTCATATTTCCACTATAAAAAATCTAAGAATATTTCATAATGATCAAGTCAGTTTAAACAACACATTTTTATCTTCACTCATCTTGTAAAATTTTCAAAATTTACCTTGACTTTGAATTTAACTCACTGCCTAACTTTACTGTAAAATCCTCTATGTTTTTCTCTAAATCTAGTGACATTTCCCCCTTTCCTCATTCTCCTCTCACTTTCTAGTGGGCCCTGGACCCACTAGACAGCCTCCCTTCCACTACAGTGTGCCAGGGCATGCACTAGGTATGGCAGTGCGAGCCGGTTGCCATGCCCGGCCACACCACTGCATCCATTGGCACACCACTGCCCTAGCGACAAGTGCGATGTGTGGAACCTCTTCCTTTACTGCCCCTAAATGGAGACAAGCAAATCATGCATGCACACGCCACATCACGGCTGCGAGTGCCTATGTCGGCCAATAGCACGACAGGCAATGCACGCACACACCGTCATGCCAAATCACCCGCCTAACTCCCCTATGCACCAGTCTTGCCTGTCCGTGCGATGCTCGTGCCGCTACCGGAGAGACCGCGCTACCTGTGCACTCGGTCCACATTGCACTTACCGCGAGACTATTTAAGGGCCCACGCACGTCCCATATCCCTCCGCTCCAATCCTCTGCCCCCTAGAGCTACTGCCCGAGTGCTGATTCGAGCCGAGGAGCTCGTCTTCCTCCTCTTCGGCGTAGAGCATCACCATGGTGGATCCGAGGAATCTGGCTGCCCCAGTGAGACATTATTCAATTCCTCCTACTCCTTTCCTCCTTGCTCCCTCTAGAACTCATCTCTGTGATTAATTTCAGAAGATCACTGTGGAGAGAAAACCCAATTTTCTTCTGTTGTTGCCACCGTTCAAACAACAACACCTCTGTTCTGGTGATTGCCAAGGACCAAGCCCTACACCCACGTGTTCGCATTGATCTCCTGAGCACGACGGTATCGGTCTTACCTTTTCTCCCCCTCTATCACTATCGATGTGCAACTCCCGTGAAATGCCCCTGCCTCCTCTGTTTTCCGCAGTGGTCGGCGAAGCGGGTCCCACCCGTAAGAGTGTAAAAACCCTTTTCAAGATCCTGCGTGACACTAACCGGTGGAGCCCACCCATCGGGAAAACTAGTTTGAAATTCCCAACGGGACCCACATACGACCTCGGTCCCACTATCGGGTTAAGTGGCCGCGCCCTTTCGGTTTACGCCTCCTCCATAGGAAACCATAAAACATACCTTTTACTGCCTTTTCTACTCTTAGTTGCACGTCTATCACTAAAGAAACCCTTGCCATTTATGCCGTCAACGTCAGTCTCTACCTTGAGCTTTGTTAAACAGAGGATGTGCTCTGTTTAGCTATCCTTCGGTCACCCATATCTCCTTCATACAACTCCAAATCACTCCATTCTTTTTTATAAATTCATAAAATATCACAAGATTTCCATCAATACCAATTTTTTAACTTTTGTATTTATTTGGAATTTCTTTTTTATTTATATATTTTCATTTCTTTCTCTTCTATTTAGACGATGATGTACCGGTAGATCCCGAGGAAATTCCAGGGCAATTTTAAGACCTTCCTGAACCAGATAAGCAACAATTTTGATCATGTTGAATCCCGATTGTGCATTGAATTTAATTTTTATCAAATATTGCATAGTACTTTATTAAAAAATGCTATTTTATGCTTAGAAATTAGTTATTCCCTATTATTGCATGTGTTATTCCTTTGATAAATTGTATTCTAGATCTGTTTTCACCCTAGAATATATGCTCACTTGTCATGGCAGTATTGGTGTTAATTTACAAATAATTATAATATATGTGCTATTGCTTAGACATGCTTTAGAAACTACTAGTAATCGTGCACGTGCAATGCACGTGTCGACCTATGTAAATTTAATCAATTAACCACAAAAAACTTAAAATATTATGCTTGTAAGTCTCTATCTATGTGTACAATGTATAATATAAACCTACTTAAATATCATGATGCTTTAACTAGATATTATAATGCCGCTATTAAATTTTACTCACAATGTCAGGTTCTAAAAAGGTTCTTCAAAAAATTCGAGGCAAAACATGTACAATAATAGCACATGCCAGGATCCTGACCCGATAGTGTCTAAAATCAAAAGGCAATAGTAGGCATAGAAAAGCACATCACAGATCCTTCTAACAATGGAACATTTTCAGAACTCACACATGAAGGACTATTTAACCAAAAAAAAAGAAGAATGTTACAACATGAATACATCATACATTTAATATGTTATTTTTGTAACAATACATTTAAGATGTTTAACATTCCATAGAAAGAATACATACAACAAGCTATGACACTTGACAAATGACCACACCATAGTGATCCATGCTTCTGATTTTCTATTAGCAAATGAAGCTGAAATTCCTGCACATTATCAGAATGCACAAAGCTGAGCACTTTAACAATTTCAATCTCATATAAGAAAAAGAAATCTAAGATACTATAGTATAACTGAATAACTCACCGAGAAGCACTTCCTATCTGACGAACAACGGCAGAGCATTCCATAAACACTCATAAAATGAAATAAACAACAAGTAAGCCTTTCGTAATGGGTCCAATCCGATGTACAAGAAGTCTACTTAAAGCGTCATCAAATCTACCTAGCAAAACTTAGTTTTTAGTTTCATGCATGAAAATTCATATGCGCTCAAGTTTTTGGATCAACAAAATTACATGAAACAAAGCATCAACCTTCAAACAAGCATTGTGTTACCAAAGCATTTGTCTTGTCTTTCTATTATTATGTCCAGTTGCTACAAAACAGGAGAGTGTAGGCTGAAGAAGTGAAAAAGTGTACTGAAAAGGACTCAGCAAGCATATTCTTCTTTCGATAGACCTGCCAACTTACCACTATTACACAGAGAAGATCCTAGATCAGTAAATCAAGTCATAGAAAAGAAATGTAGTTCAATCATCACACTTTCTTTCAGAAAAGAAATGCAGTTCAATCATCACACTTTCTTTTTGAAGCTAGAAGGTATTGCAAGCCTTAATAACTCCAGCTTAAACTACTAATCAAAATTTTCACTAAAATATCCAGGTGTTCATAAATACTTATGTTCCATCTAGCGAAATATGAACATGGCAGAAAAATCTAATTAGGTATACAATGTCGTGCCTGACAGCCTCCCATGGGGTAAACTTCTAAAAAATAAAAAAAGCACCAAAGCTAGGCTCACAGAAGACCAAAATAGTTGCGAAGAGTCTCTGGAGCGAGGATGACATCCGGAACACCTTGGCCTCTGTAAGGCACTTATCTATGGTGTTGTCAGACTCGATAAGACCCCTCCTTCGGTGGCTTCACGAAAGCTTGAGCAAACAACACCATCCACCTTGATGCTTGAACACACCTCAATATTAATGTGGCAATTGTATATCCTTAGAAGGTAAGGGCTGTATAGTATAACTCACCTGCTGTCCAGCGTCCACCCTCGAACTTGAGCACGATGACCGTCGTCACACCTATGATACACGGGGTATGCTCCCTTCCCTGAAGGGTGGTAGGGTTGAAAGGACATGGGTAGCGATTCTTGCAGCCTTCGTCTTGCATGCACACGTTCTTGGTATTTAAATCCCACACGGCCCGTGCATCATGTGTTTGATGACCATCGTGCACAACTCTGGGTACTTTTCTTTTTTTGGGAGCTTAGCTAAGATGAGGCGATCATACTGCTCTGGAACTAAGAGCTTGTATGCATACTCCATGATCAGGAGGAAGTGAGCATGCGGAAGACCCCTTTTTTGGAACTTGATGGTGAGTAGTACGACTATTGTATACAACGACAGTATCCATATACAAATACACAAAGTCCTAGGGATATCCTGGATCCCCGGAGTAGAATCCACTTTGGAGAGGGGCTCTAGACAAATAAGCAAACCATCCACAGGTGTCCAGGACATCCCGATGCTTAAGGATGATTGAGTCCTATTTGGAGATGAGTCCATACTTGTATGGCATACCCTCTTTATCAGGACCCCAAGACCTTGTGGAGAAGGCATCAGAACTTAGGCACACAACTTTTAGATAGCCAAAAGCCTAACCTGAAGACCTCTAAGCAAGTAAAATAGAAGACCAGCCTCGGCGTCCACTGCCTACTAGTAGTAGATCTAACCTAGATTAGCCACAACCTCTTGTACTATGTCTTGAGATCAATATAAGGCTCATAGGATGCAGGGTGATTATCCTGAGGGATGCCCGAACCTGTATAAAATCCTTTGTCACCGGCAGATACGGTTTGGTATCAGGAGTCCCTACCCCTACTTTTTCTCTCACCACATATCATGTAAGATCAATGATTTACCGATTGTCGACAGAACTCAATAACGTAGACATATGAAATCACTTTTCCAAGGATATGCTTCTTGAATAACTGCTTTATCAAGTCTTCTAACTTGGCTCTAAAGACCCAAAAAATGAGATCAGGGTGATCTTGGGGTGTCTGGTCAGGTTTCAGCTCACGAGTTATCTCTTCCCAGTTGGGGTTGCAGGTCATCGTTAGGTAGATGTCTGACTTCCCATACTTCTGCACCAAGGCCATAGAATCTATTTACCTTCGCTTCATATCTCTCTTGCCCCCGATGAAAGACGAGGGGGGGTACTATCATCTTTCCCCACAGCATCCGCATGATTCTCCCCAACTTGTATGCTATCGATTAGACCTTTGTATAGGTCTGCACATATCTCCTTCTAGTGATTCCTAATGTAGTCTAGCCTTGCACCCTCTATCTTCATGTACATGTCCACTGTGTACTACTGGAACAAGTGCTTGCCATACAATATGGCATTGAATATCGCATGGCGCATCTGGAACTTATAGCAATAGTAGTCCCTAACGGATATGCACAATCACGTATTCATATCTAGCAAGGCATGGATGGAAAATGTGTTAGGCGATGCGTGAATAGCCAACATGGAAACAAAAAACATGTATACCAGAAGGCTAACCCATGTCAATGTTTTCATTTTCATGGTACCGAAGCACCTCATTCATGGACATGCCCTTCTTTGTGATATGGGAATGCCAACCGAGCTCCCCCTGGGGAAGAAGAGAGGGTAAGAAAGAGGGTTGTAGCATCCATAAAATGGCTTTATACCATATTTCACATTGTTGTTACCATAGAGGACAATGCTACGATCGAACTTCTTGATTAGATTGTTGCCCTTGACCCACACCACAGAAATCTCCGATGATAATGGCACAATATATGTTCGCTGGTCCATCCTAGGGTCGGTGTTCAGAGAGATGCGGTACTCATGGAGGTCCTTGGCTTGGCCCAAACTCCGAAAGGTTTGGGAGTAGGGGTTGTCTTTGAGGATGTCCACCAACCTTCTAATGGCCTCCTAGTTGAGGTTAGGCAAGTGTGGTAACCGATGCTGCAGGCTAGGATCATCATCATAGAAGTACAACTGTAAATGACCTGGACATGAATTGCTTGGACCAAATGATTTATGTTGTGGTATATCTGACCATGCGCCTAAAACGTGTACACCCTTGAACTTATGTTTGTATAGTTGTTATCGAGGCTAACACTAAGGGTGGTGAAGGAAAAATGTCCATTGAAGACCCTAATGCTATCCCAAAAATGCCTCACGCCAGGATCGTTCGGCACTCGAGCAGAGCCTGCGGAGTTATAGGGGTTGTTCCGGGTTCGCTAGCCTAATTTTTCCCTTTATGGCAGCAAAATGACTTTGCGACATACTCAAATTTCTTCGCACCACAAAAGTTGCAATCTGCCACAGGCTTCAATACGTGCGTGTTGTCCGGGATGTTTGAGTAGGCATACTCATACGGATTGGTGACATTGGATCCAACAACAGAAGTGTCTACTGCTTCATTAGAGTCTACTACCTCGCCAATGTCCCCGACTATATGTATTTAGAGCAAGGGTGTTATAGCAGTAGTTGTACGATATTATGTTATAGAAATCATAGACCAAACACATCAGAATTACCTTCACCAGCAAAAATGTAGTACTAATCATCCGGCTCTTCTTGAGGGATGGCATCCTCATCCATGATATCCTTGAGAAAGTTTTCCCGATCATCTAACATTTGGTTGAGTAGGTATAATAGAATATATTTCTATAGTAAAATTGGTGAATACAGATAAATTTTTTACCATTAGTTCCAATGGCAAATTCTGGTGTGCTCGATGATGGGTTGGGCACCGGTGAAGCACCTGGCTCGAGGGTGGAGCCCTCATCCATGACACCCTCGAGGGAGGTTCCCAAATCACCTGCATTTGGCTAAGCACATAAACAATGGAACATACAATCAAACAAAAGAAGGTGCATATTAATGAAAGCTTTACTATCGTTTCCCATGGTGAATGTTGGTGTGCTCGATGATGGGTTGACCATAACTAAAGCACCTGGCTTGAGGCATCGCATTGCAATGGATTCTATGCATAGGGTGTCTCGTCTAGCTTTATAGCTTGCTTTACGCTGATCTACAAGCGCATGCCTCTTCTTAGGTGGTAAACTTTGTCTTCATGCTCTTTGACATGAATTCATCTCTTTTCTCTCCTCAGAAGTTAAACTTTGTCAACATGCTCTCTGACGGTCTTGTCTAGCTTGTCTTTTGTGGCGTACCCGGTTTTTAAGCCGGATACTCCCTCGTGATCACTGTACCGGTCCCTGGATCAGTAGCCGATACACACGGGTTAACTTGTATATCATTGTCATGCATGCGTAAACAATTATACAGACCGTTAAGGTCGATAATCTGATACCTGTAGCCCAACGGCTATAAATTTGCAGCGGAATTCAACGGTGAGGTGGCCCATCAATATGCCATACCCGACAGGCAACTGACTGGGGTTACGCCCTAGCTTTCGCGTTCATATACGTATCCTCGGAATGGATGTCTTCTTCGTCTGGCCAAATCAACAAGCTAGGTGAGTACATGGAATGTACTCGCAAGCTATTCCCACAGGAGGAAATATACGGCAATATTTTATGCAGGGAATAGATCAAGGGATAGCTCTAACCTAAGTTGCAAGTTGTGCGGAAACGTAAGTTCTTATTCAAAATACAGAATAGTAGATTCAAGAGCATTTTCAAAATCCAAAATTCGTCTCTATCGAGACAACATTCGGTGCTGGATAATCCAGCAAAACAGTCGTCAACTAGAGGTCGGTAGCTCCTTCTACCGCCTCGAACAATCCTTACAACTTACCCACGCAACCGCCTTGCGGCCCGGGCTAGGTTTTCTCTTCTGCAGTTCCTCGCTACCAGACTGTAGCTTAAACTGCTCACTGTGGACACATCATGCCCACGTCCTTAATCCCATTTCCTAGCTTTCACAAACAAAACTCAGTCTAACACTACTGCAGAAAAGCCCACCAGTGACGGGCCAAAAAAGCCCAGTAGTGACGAGCGGGCAGGCCCGTCACTGGTGATCCGCCACTGATAAGTAGTTATCAGTGACGGGCTATCCGCTCGTCACTGGTGATCTATTTATCAGTGATGGGCGCGGATGTGAGCCCGCCACTGGTGATATATTTACCAGTGACGTGCGGGCATTGCAGCCCGTCACTGATAAGCTGTATAGCAGTGACGATCTCTCGGGGCTGCACGTCACTGCTGTTATGCACAGGCCCAATTTAAAATTGTATTTATATGTACAATCAGCAATTAATAATTAATAATTATATTTATATGTGCAATCAACAATTAATATTCAGTGATGGTACACATATATCATAGTATATATCCATGCAACTTGAAACCACAAAAACAATATATTCTCGATATATAATTAGATGTTTCAAACCGAGTACGAAAATAACAAGAGCCAATACGTAGATATGTCCACAAGCGTATAAAGTAGACCAGTTTGGGAATACACGACCACAAACACAATACATATGCAATGTTTTTCCCTCCTCTAGGGCCTATCTTCACGCATTTTTCCCTCATCTAGGGCCTAGCTGCATGTAGGCGAGTGCGTCTTCTTGGGTCGGGATTTCGCGAACTCGCTGCTCTGAGCGAGCGGCATGTTCCTCCCTTGGGTCACTGCCGGCGTAGAAAAGCCCGGTATCCGAGACGACATCCTTGTTGATGATATTCGCAAACGCATTCTGGAGGCGTGCGAACTCTTGCTTCCAGTCGTACGGCTTGTGCTCGAGGTTATTACTCCACTTGCGTAAGTCGTCAGGTTTGCAAAACGTGTTTCGCGCCCGTATAAAGTCGTCCATGTGGGAGCAGACGTAGTAGCCACACGTCACACTATTCTCCGGCTGCTGTCTGCAACAGAAATCAGTCACGTGTTTGAAGCGTGGACCACCACTTTTTTTGACCATAGTTCCTCCCTTGTGTGCAAAGTCGAAGAGAGCATCATCTAGAACTTTCTTGAGTAGGGTGTAGTTTTTCTTCACCCTTTTCATGGAATCATAGTAATAAGCCTTGCTTTCCTTCGGCACTAGCACTAAGAGGATCCAGTGGTCGCTGCGCAAACATGTGAACAAACCAATATTAACCCACGAAGTTGGCTAGGTGCACAAGCGAAAGATAAATTTACCAAAGCACAAAGTAGAGAAGGACTTACAATGGATTGTAGGGCACGAGTAGGTATTCCTTGCCCTTATGCGCTATCAGCACACTCACGAGGTATTCTTTCATAATCTCTCTACCTTGTTGGGAGCGAACGTTGGTCTCGTGCATGTGATACGGATCTGCTATTCCAACATCGAGAATCTTCAGGCGTCTGGTCTCTCTGGCTAGGTGCAACGCCCATAGCCTGACGAAGGATGCTTTGAGCCGATAAAGGTTGAACAGGGTGAAGATCTCCGCAAAGTCCAGATAGAACTTGTCCGCGGGATACTGCTCGACGAAATGGAAACCCTTTGGCACCTTCGCCGTGTAATATGAGACATTAGTTTCATCGGGTCCTAATTCCAGCTGTCGAACGTTCTCATGCAGAATCTTCAGTTCGTTCGGGAGGACGTCGAACTCATCCCTTGGTACCATGGGGTTACCCGGGACATGATAGGCCCGCCATTCATGACCCGTTGCTCGCTGTCCTGATTGGGAAGATGCTGGGTAGGTTAAGGATTTTTTCAACCTCGCATCACCCTGTCTATCGTAAGTACCGGTGCTAGCATGTGTCTTCTTCGACCCTTTTTTCCTCATACGCTGCGTGTCCAGAGATACGGCCCTCTGACCGGCCATCGCTTCTTTGGCTACGCCCATGAGTGTTTTAGGAGTCAACTTCGTCTGGGCTTGCTCGTCATGCTGGGGTGGCGGTGTATCTACAAATTCTCGTGCCTCTTCGTCACGAGGCATGCCATGCTCCGCGCCCTCCTCGGCATCCTCCATCTCCAGATCCCTATAGGATAAAGGTGCGCAAAGACCCAAAGGAGATGGTCTTGCTGATGGACTGTGGGTGTGGCTCGGCGACGGTGTTGGACGATTGGAGGTCTCAATCAACTTTATCGCGTCCTTCGGCCACCTAAGAAAAAACCCCTTGCAGGGTCCTAGTTTTTTGTATCCCTCTTCAGGGGGGTCATTCAAAACCAAGTCCTCAAAGGTGCCGACCACCTTAGTCAACTCCACCCTCGCCAAGTTTGGTGGTAAATCGACACAGTGCATCCTGTTTTCCGGTGTTATTGGGTGGACTCGACCGTATGCGACCGTCACCATCGAGCCGAGCACTTGGGTCTGAAGATGGCACGGAGTTATTATCTACGAAACATATATACACGTCGTCGATGTTAGAGTCCAAACAACAAAATCTATACAACAAAATCTATACGACACCATTACAATTTGTTGAGCCGACGACGCTTACCGTTAGGCCGTCGATTGAATTTGGCGACCTGGGGCCAATGCCCGATACAGATGGGCTGCTACTCCTTGTAGCAGTGACGACTGGCGGCGGCTGGGTATCCAGATTAAAGGGCGGCGGCTGCGTGCAAGGATGCATGGGTGGATGTTGTAGTTGCTCATATATAGGCCCTAATATACATTTCACCGCCGCCTCCACTCGCGCATCGAATTCTTTATCTTGCTTGGCTTTCCTCCTCTCACGGGCAACCTCACGGGTTTGGGGACAATAATCAGCCCATCGAGCCCCATACCCGACCCCCATCACGCGGCCACGAGTCTCCGGCTTCCCGAGAGCCTTGTTGATAGGGTCTTGCCACCTATCGCTATCGACAGAGTCCTGTGAGCTCTCGGGTTGCTGGCTTAGCTTTTTCTGCAAACAACATGAACCATTTAGAAACGTACCTTTTCGGAAAATAATCTACGTGGGACAAATAAAGTAAAATGGGTTCAGAGGTTACCAGTTCTTCGTGCACGTCCTTCATTTTCTCGTGCGTGAAGATCGGTTCCCCCGTCGCAGGGTCAAATTTTGTGCGGGCCCTCACAAAATCCTTTCCGCACCCTTGCTGGATGTCCGAGAAAGGGGGTTCTTTCCTAGCCGCAATGAACCTTGCATCCTCCTTGTCCCATTTTGGCCTCTTCCCTCGGTAACCACGGCTGCCGAGTCTGTGGTCACCCACGATCTTCCCCCGCATGTCCTTCCCCCAATCACTCAACTTCTTGAATTCATCGCCGGAGCGAGTTTGAATGAGCTCGGTCCAGTCCGCCTCATCTATCGTAGGCCATTTCGGCTTTATCACGGTCTCAAAATCTTTATCCTTCATTTTATTAGCATGGTATCGCCAGGTATTCAAGGATTTGGACATCATGCTCAGGGCTTTCGTTGCGACTCTATTTTTGTCGGCCTCCGGGACGGAATACCTGCTGAATAGCCTGTCCAGGAGGAGAGTTCGAAGATGCTCGGTTTCTCTCGTCCTTATATCGGGGGTTGTGATCTTCACGGTTTCACGCAGGATGCAGCCTACGGCATTTGAGTACCCCTGTGCAGCTTTTAAAGGACTGGCAGGTTTACCCAAATCATCTACTCGAGTGATTACGAAGGTGTCGGTACTCAACTTGTTAGGTCTCCTAGGTGCAAGCCACCTTTTTCGCTTGGCTAGTGGAGCCCCGTCCGCCTGTTCTTCTTCAATACCGGTCTTGTATTCACGGCCGGTCCCTTCGTCATGATCGGTCGTGTCTTCAGCACCGCCAGACTCTTTTGCACGTCCAGACTCTTCGTCCGACTCATCGTGGGACGAATCGTACTCGTTGTTATCCCCGGCAGCAGGGTCGTCGACAATGGCGGCCCCCTGAGATATTTGTTCGAGGGCCAGGTCCAGGGGAGCTTCCGCACACCCCTCGATATCTCGGGATGACGCCGGGGCATCCGTTGGTGTCCGCGACGAAGAGGGAGTACTTCCGGCCATTTTCGAACTAAATGGAAACTTGTTAAACAAAAAAAACTCTGGCAAAACTAAAAAGGCTAAAAAAGCATATAATTGGACATGACAAAGAACAACAATAACACGAATATACCATAGATATAATGAAAATTCAAAATTTCGGCATGACCTTGGCTAAAATTAACTAAAAATTAGTGTCGAACGTTGAGAAAACGTTGACGAAGCAACATTTTGACAAAACGTTGACAACTATATTTCCCTGAAAAAATAAACAGAGCAACGAACGTTGCCTCGGCTCGACGGCCGGTACCACAAGCACATCTCAAATACATTTCACATCTCACATTCATACAATTTGGTACTCAAACATTTCATACAATCTGGTACTCAAACATTTCATACAAATACTTGTGCATGCATCCATGGTAGTATAGTTTATTTCTAACTTCTCTGTACTGTAAAGGAATGCGGTTCTAAAGCAGAGGTAGTCTGCTTAGATTTTATAATCTTCGAGCAGAGCTACGTGTTCAGCCAGGAATCAATGCATTTAGCAGTTCATCTAGAATGCCAGATGGAACTTGGAGGCCGGCTTACCTGCTCCTCGGTGCAGTAGCGAGGGAGGGGTCCGGCGGGGAGGAATGCCGGCGAGGAGGGCCAGCGAGGAGGGGAGGCGAGGGAGCCTGGTCACGAGGGGAGGCGCGGGAGGCCGGTGACGAGGGGAGGCGCGGGACGCCGGCGACGAGGGGACGCGCAGGATGCCGGCGATGAGGGGACGCGCGGGAGGCCGGCGACGAGGGGAGGCGCGGGACACCGGCGACGAGGGGAGGCTGGTGAGGAGGGGAGGCGAGGGAGGCGTCCGGCGGGGAGGCGAGCAGCGGCGGCGGCGGGGAGAATTGAGGAACTAGGGCTAGGCGGGCGCGTGGGATTTGGGGAATATTTCCCCAAGTCCCCCGCGCGCGGGCGGTATATATGAGGTGCTTATCAGTGACGGGCGGCCTTCTCGGATCGTCACTGGTAAACTTTATCAGTGACGGGCGGCCTTCTTGGATCGTCACTGGTAATAGTTATCAGTGACGGGCGTCCTTCTCGGTGTCACGGACCCGGGAATTACATATGATTAGGGGAACGAATGGTCGCCAAGGGCCGAAGGACCAGTCGACCTGGTGGCACGGTACCTACGCCGTACTCACCGAGGCGGAGTGATCCGACACCTGACCAACGCAAGCCGGCCGGAAGCGACTAAACTTCCCAGAACCACATATAATTCCCTGACCCGGTGGAGGATTAGAGCCGTTCCCGGATTCTACCACGCAAAGCAAGGTCGGAGGAGCCCGGCGATTCTACCCACACCCTAACCTAGCCCGGAGGCTAGTGGGTCGCTCGAAAGCCCGGTAGAACCCACCCACACCCTGCCTGGCCGGCACAGCATCTCAGCCAGTGGGTCACTCAACCGATTCCTGCTCGACATAGTAAAAAGGGGAACAACTTTAACTCTCCACGGCATGCCCACACACTTCATATCATACACACATTGCATATGGGCAGCCTGAATAACAACTCGTATACCACAACAAGCACTACGATACGATATTAAAACTAGTTGTCCACTTGGTGAACTTTACAGATACTTCAGTCGGTGATAACCGTAAATTTAGTTGAGACTGAAATATTTACAATGCAGCGGAAAACTAACAAAAGCCCCGCAGTGGTGCATCAACCACTGCACAAAAGCCAAACCATTCCCACGAGTCGAACGCGGACCAAGGAAACCATTCGGACTAAACTTCATCACAAAACTCCGCAACAGTTGGCTCACCTGCAAAAGTCTAGGAATATCCTAGGTGAGTACAAAAGTACTCGCAAGACTTATTCGTGCTTGATTCCATGTCCTACACATGCTCACCACTACAAGAATTAAACATGATGCGCTTCCATCGAAGTAACACATAATCAAGATAGTAACCTGGTTCATAGCATGATTATAAATAATAGAATCAAAGTGAACTACAGGATTCAAATGAATACAGAGTAATCGAGATAATTGGAATATCACACTAGGGTAGCCCACACCCATTAAGTTCAATCAACCTCTCGGACCGTTGCCGGCAATACGACCACCTTGGAAATGATGAGTGCATTTCCCTTGGAGGTTGCAAAGCTCCAAGTGATATCGAGACTTACCTCAACCATATCCCAGCATCGATTCCGCTAACGTCCACGTGGACCATCAATCCGTCTTACATTAATGTCAATCAACCTCTCGGATCGTTACCAGCGATCGATCACCCTGGATATGACGAGTACATTTCCCTTGGAGGTTGCAAAGCTCCAAGTGATATTGAGACTTACCTCAATCATATCCCAGCCTCGATTCTCGGTAATGTCCACGCGTGACAGGGAAGTAACACGCCGGCATGCGGTTGGTGTGGTGACCAATCTCAAACTCTAATCACCAAACCCCTGGGTCACCTCAACACTTCAATTAACAACAACCGTATCCATTGTGTACACCCTCGGCTCTCCCAACTCACTTAAGCAATTTTAGTTGAAAGGGCAATAAGGACGTTCTCAATGCGACGATACACCCTACGCATGCTAGTGAACTCAATTTCAATATACAGTTCAAACAAACGTTCACCCACATACGTAATTACGAAAAGTAAAAGAATGCAACAAGCTCTGCTTGCCTTCGTCGTAGGATTCGGAGACTTGGGTGAGCTCAACGGTTTGTGGTTCTTCTTCTTCGGGCTCTGTCGCAAGCAACACGAGACACCGGAAAAGAAGTGATAGAAGAAATGAGTTTCCAGCATGTATGCATGATGGAGATGCTAGACATGAAATGCTACAATATTTAGTAGATGTTAGGGTTTGTAATGGGAGGCATGTTTTAATTTGAATTCACAAGATTCAACTAATTATTCTAGCATCTATATGCATGGCCTATCGAGTTCAAGTCCATATTAGGGTTTGAATAAGAATGACCTAAAGTTTTATGTGTGAGCCTTGTAAATGCATGGAACAAGTTTTAAAGAAAGCTTAGTACAAATATGAGCATACAAACTCACAAGTTTTAGAACTAAGGTTATAGGACATAGCATTTTAAATCAGGTAGCTTTGGACCCCCTAGTACTTTTGATCTTAGCAAAAGTATAACCTGTACAACATCTGCATAAGGAAACCCTAAACACACCCCAAAACCTACCCTGCTCACTCCTGCCCTTACTGCACTGAAGAAGGGCAGCCCAGAAGAGGTTCCGGATGGTCCGGAATGAATTCCGGATGACCCGAAATGGCTGCTGAGGAGCTCGGCTGGAACTGAGAAAAAGAAGAAGGGGGAGTGAGGAAAAGGGGAATGGGGAATGCAGGAAGAGGGAAGGGGAAGGAGAGGAGTTAGCTCACCAGAGTGGCGGCGCTGGCTCGTCGGAGCTGGCGCCGGAGCTGATGAAGAAGGCCCCGGTCGAAGATGAGCAGCACGGGAAAGAGAAAAGGAAGAAAAGGTGGCCGGGAGGAGAAAAAGAGGAGAAGGGAGGCCTTTGGCGCCCTTTTATAGGGACCCCGGTGAGTCCTCCACGCAGGCACCACCACCCACCGCCCCCAAACGGCGGTGGCAACGTGGCAGCTCAGATCTGACAGCCGAGTGCTCACCCGGAAAACAATCCGGAGAATGACTCGGAATCCGGGTAACCCGGACGTAGCACCCGGAGGTTCCGGATGGGACCTCCGGCCTTCACAAAACCGTGGCCAAAACCCTACTGGACTCTCCCGGAAAACGACTCGGAACTCACCCGGATTTTTCTGGGTTCACTCGGATGCTCATCCCGGAGGCTCCGGATTGGACCTCCGGTGGCACCGGGATCTCCAACTTCCTCTCTGGACTCCCTCGGAATATAGCTCGGAATCCACCCGGAATCCGGACAACCCGGAGGTTGAACCCGGAGGTTCCGAGTAGACCTCCGACTGACCGACTCACCAAAACCCCTCTCTGGACTCACCCGGAGTTTGACTCGGAGACCACCCGGAATTTTCCGGGTCACTCGGAGGTTGCATCCGGAGGTTCCGGACCAAGCCTCCGGATGAAGCGCAGAGAAGGAGAGTTTGCAAAACTTGGGTTTTTGAAATGAGATATGTACATATTCTATAAAACCTAACTTTTTAATATTCAAGTTTATGCAAGGTGTATAGATGATGCCATGTATGCATGAGGCAAAATAGAAATCTATTTATATATTAGGATGGGTGTTACAC